>QLSR01000127.1:2576697-2726343 GCA_031780015.1 Citrullus colocynthis
AAAAAAAAAAAAAAAAAAAAAAAAAAAAAAAAAAAAAAAAAGAACCCTTGGCCTAGAGCATTGAGACGTCGTGAAATACTGAATATCAATGTTGCAAGATAGAGGTGTAGTGTTGCAAGTCAACCCTAAAACATCATAACATTGTCACAAAATTCCTTAAGTAGCGTTGCAATGTTTACACTCAATGCAGTAGGCACTGGGCTTTTTCTAAGCAGTTAGCACGCGAAGATCTTTTCTTGTATATAACTATCTCTCTTTCATTTTAGGACTTTGTGGGAAGATTTTTTAGGTTCTTAGGTTCATATTTGCTAATTTTAGCCAAATCCCATGAGTATTATGTTGGGATTTATGTCCTATATCTTGTGGTTTGTAAATTGTATAATATTTACTTAATAAAATAAGTAGTATTTTACTCGGCATTTAAACTGCTTAACTCAATCCAATAAATTAAGATCCAAAGTTATTTTATATAACTTGAATAATGTGCAGTAGACATATAGGTGGATCTTATTCAAGTAATAACTTATATGGTATGTAGTATCCTGGTGACATTGTGAATGCGACCCACTTTGTAAGTGTTACAAAGGTTGTAAGTGTTACAAGCGATGTGATCCAAATCATTCATGTTGAGCCATGTGAGTGGGAGTATCCCATACAAAGAGTTTGTATAAGATCGGACTGCGAGATAATTAATCTCTTTTCCTTAAATACCACTAATTCCTCTAACGAACAATTTGTTTATGGTCCAACCATAAACTAAGTCCTTCTCAGGCCAATGAGAGGGTGGGGTCCCTTATTCAAGACCTGAAATCAGCACTTAATGGAACTATTCATCTGCTTACCTTATATGGGAAGGAGTGAATTTTATCTTGTGAAGTTATGTTCCCAGCTCCCCACTTAGTCAAGTTCCCAAAATGGTAAGCTTATTGAGTTGGAAACTTGGGTCACTCTCACTTGTGCTAATCAACGAATGGACCTTACAGACAAGAGTTCATAAGTCATTCAGGATTAAGATTGAGTCCTACATGACCATCCTATGAAATATTAATCTCATCAATTAATGGATTTACAGAGAGAGATTAAATATTTCGCTGTCCGGTCTTATACAAACTCTTCATATAGGATACCCCCACTAATATGCCTCCACATGAATGGTTTGGATCATACAATTTGTAACTATTACAAAGTGGGTCATATCCATAATGTCATCAAGATAAGGCACCCAACCTTATCCATATACTATAAGCCTTTAGGTTATTTCTTAAACATGATCCACTTGTATGTCAATTTCATACATATTCAAGACTTCATGCAATAACCTTGGATTTTTTCGACTAATGGATAAATTAATATTGCATAATTAACAATTAAATTAATCAACTAATAAATTATATGGCTTTAGGGCATAAGTTCCTTTCAGGCTAGTGAAAGGGTGGGGCCCCATTGTTCAAGACTTGGAGTCAACACTTAAGGGAACTACTCATTTACTTTCCTTAAGGCGGGAAGGAGTGAATTTCATCGTGTGTAGCTATGTTCCCAGCTCCCTACTCGGTCAAGTCTCCAAAATGGTAGGCTTATTAAGTCGGCGACTAAGGCCACTCTCATCTACACAGATCAAAGGACGAGCCCTCATAAACAGTTGTCCACAAGTCCTTCATGCAACACATAGGCGTGCCACCTCCGGCTTCCTAATTTTCACTTTGAATATTAACTTGCCACCTAATTATCCTTAATTAAATAATTAACTATAATTATATTGAATTAAAATAGACTTGAACACCTACCATTTAGAGGTTGAAAGAGAGAAACTAGTTTGCAAAATCCACTTGTTCCAAAGGAGATTTTCTTCGACCAAACTCTCCCAAAATCAGTCTATTAGTTGTGTGAGGGATGTTGGAGAAAAATTCCATTTGGTAAGGACTTGGAAGTTGAGGAGAAATGAAGATTGTTCGTGAACAAGGTCGAAAGTTTTGTGAATTCCAAGCTATAGAAGAGGAATTTGAAGGCTAAACTTGGAGGTAAGTAAGTGAAAAGGTTCATTTTGAGGTTTATAGAAGAAATTGGCATTGAAAATGATTAGAGATGTTAATTTTAATGGCTAAAAGTGTAGGTCAGCCTTTTCCACCGACAACCTCTTCCCCGCTTATCTCTTTCAACCTTTAGAGGTTATTTTAGGCGTTGGATACCTAGGCGACAGATTGTGGTGTGTGTGTGGCAGGCGACATTGTCAAGCTGTTGAGTGTGGCCAAAGAAAGCGTTGTTGGATGCATAAGGTGTGCGAGAGGTCAATGCATAGGAGCTTCAACACATCGACCAATTGGATTGCGTGCACCTATGAGACAGCGTGTTGTTCAAATGGGCGGGAGTTGCTACACATCGTTAGGGCCAATGTGCTACAGTCGTTCGAGTGTGAGGGAGTTGCCGCACTGGGCAATGTAGGGCAGCCCTGTGGGCATGTGTTTGGCTAAGTTACCTGCCCAGGTTCTATGCATACTACTTAAGAAATTAGGGGGTTGATTAATGTTGGTGAATTGTTTAAAGTCTACTTTTGATATAAGGATGCGAATGACTTAAGATGTGATTTAAAGGGATTAAAAGAAGTAACCTAAAAGAAATTAATCTTATTTTCAGGACAAGAAGAAGTGTAAACAATTTACAATCCATTTGGGACCCGAACAAAGGAGTGAGTGACAATATGTTTTTAAATAAAAGTTGATGTTTCTTTAAATATTTTTCTAAAGGCATATCTATTTTCAAAGCATGATGCTTATGATGAATGACAAGCTTTACTAACCATGTTCCATATGATTTTAGAAGCCTGATGATTATGTTTTCTTAGCCTTATGTTCAATATTGCCTAAGTTACTTGTGATGATTCTTTTATATGGCAATGTATTATTTTTAAAGCATGATTGTACTGTGGAAATGTTTGTAAGGGACCTAATACTGAAGGACAATGAGAAGGTATTTGGGTAACCCTAGGAATGTTGTGAATGAGACCCAGTACTGATGGACAAGGATAAGGTACTTGGGCAACCCAAATTATGAAAGGACCCAATGCTAAAGATATTGAGAAGACATTTGGGAAAACCTAAATTATGAGATTTTTGAGACCCACTTTGGCACACAAGGAGGATTTGGGCCGTGTGTCAGGGTGCTAACCCTTTGGGGGTATTTATATGTGCACATAAGAGAATGATGATGCTGAATGTATTGAGATTACTCCACATCAACTAAGGATTGTTTTCGACATTGAGTGTATTGAGCTTGTTCTACCTTAACTAAGGTCAAATGGGTGCAAATGATTGATGCTTAGTGATGTTTGAAGCAAACCATGTTTTCCATGAACTTTCTTGTTCTGGTTTCCTTATGTTCAACGATTATGAATCATGATCATTATGTTTACTGAAATTCTTATAGCAAAATATTTGTTAAGATATTTAAATGTATTTTGTCACTCACTAGGAAACCCAACTCACGATTTTCCTCTATTTCTTATTTTCCAGGTAGCCAGCGTATTCACAGTGCTTAGCCTACCCAGCCTGGTCTGCTTCACCTGCATGTTCTAGAGTTGTTTAGTTTTCTTGTACGAACGAAAACTTAAAGATGTCATGTCCAAATAGATTAAATTTAGGAGGAAGTTTGCACCTGTGCAATTAAGGTTGATGTAAATAGATGTGGTTGTGCTTATGTATTAAGTTTTCAGAAGTTAGTCTATATGTCTCTAGAATGCAAGATCAGTTATGCTTAAATTGTTTATCAGGTTTAACAGGCGGCTTAAGAAAGGAAATAAGTTACATAGTAAGTGTCATAAAAGGATCGATGTTTGTTGTCCTCACATCCTTACTTAGGTTTGGAGGTAACTTGGGTAGGGGTGTGACACTTTGTATAGGATACCCCACTCGCATATCTCTACATGAACAATTAGGATCAAATCGTTTGTATTGATACAACGTGGATTGTATCTATAGTGTCACTAGGATAAGACACCCAACCTTATCCCTATGCTATCGACCTTTTAGGTTATTACTTGAACATGATCCACCTGTATGTCAACTACATATTGTTCAAGTTACATTAAATAACCTTGAATTTTAGTTTATTGGATTTGAGTTATTTAATATTAAAAGTCATAACAAAATAGCAATTATTTTATTGATAAATAAGAATATGTACAAAATTACAAACCACGAGTTTAGAACACAAACCCTCCTCCCATTTACCACTTTAACTAAAAAAAAAAAGGAGTTTCTAAGGCTAACCTTTGTGCTTCCTTGCTGATCGACATAGTTTTGCCACTTGTTCTACTTACTAGTATAAATAGTAAATATTCGGTATAATATAAATTTTATTTGATCGCTAAGAGAGAATTATGACACCCTTTCTTTTGGCCATGTCAAACATACTAGCTCCAACGATTGCTTTAGCCTCCAATAGTGCTCGGTTATTTAGTAGCTCTGAACTTTATGGCAGTAGCATAATTTGATGGCCTATGAGCTAACACAGTACCATGAATCTCCAACCTAAGACCCATAAAAAAGAAATTCCCCTTCCTTTCTTCGTCATTTGACACTCTAGAGGAAAAACGTGAGAGTGAGTAAACTCCATCTCATAAGTCGCTACTAATATGTTGCCTTGTTCTAGGCTCAAGAACTCTCTAAGCTTTATGTGACCTAACTGGTGTAAAATACCTTTGAAGACCCATAACAAAGAAATTTGCCTTCCTTTCTTTGTCATCTGCCATACTGGAAGAAAAACGAGAGAGTCGAGTAAACTCCCTCCCATAAGTCGCTACTGATATGTCGCCTTGTTCTAGGCTCAAGAACTCTTTAAGCTTCAAGTGTTAGGCAACTAGTGTAAAATACTTTCTAAGGAATGTCTCACTAAACTGGTCCAAAGTAACAAGTCCATTGGTGGCACACATAGCATAACAAATAGTCTACCACCACATATATGCATCTCTTTTCAACACAAAAGTGTCACACTGCACTTGGTGATCCTCTGCGCAATTCATGTTCTGGAAGATATCCTTGATCACAGACAACTAGAGTTTTGCTTCCATAAAATCATTAAATGACCCATCAAAAGTCAGAGGGTCCCACTTCTTAAAGTCCCTAAGGTACACTCCCTCCTGGATAGCTCCCCTTCGGTTATCAGCCAACCTGACTACCTCTTGGCATACTAGCGTCGTTAGGGATGATGCAGTTTCTGATGCCATTGTTGGCTCCTGATCGACCAAAAGTGTAGGAGTGATAAATTTATAGGTAAAAGTGGTCGTAGTGTAAGAATACATTATCGGTGAACTAATAATTTTGGAGTATTCCAAGAGTTGAACCCATGATTTTAGCTATCAAGGATCAATCCTTTCTCTGTACACACGCTCTCACGAGGTAGGGAAACCCTAAACATAATAATTCTAGAGAAACTTTCGTTTTTGGAGGTAGGTTGGAAAGTTGAGTGGAGAATCTTCTTGAGATAGGCTAATTTTCAGGTGAAAGAAGCTCAATGCTCGAAAGGAAGGCTCTAATCTCTTTTATAGTCTTAGAAAGGGGTTAGGTAGGGCCAAAATCCATGTTATTGAGGCTTCCTAGTCAATCGGTACTAAAAAACAGTTGAAGACAGAGTAATGATCACCACTCTACTCCTTCGCTCACTTGCTGTAAGCACTGGCTTATAATACTAAGTGTTGGGACAAGGCAAGTGAAATGTGGCCATGCGTTGTAAGAGAAAAGTAGCCCAGAGTGGAAGAGTTAAGCATGGGCCAAGACTATGCGTTGATGAAAGCAGAGAAGAGCATTGTTCTTTTGAGTGACCATGCGTTGAAGGTGAAAATCATGAAGAGTTATGAGCTGAAGCAGTCATTTGCGTTGGAAGAGAAATTGATCATTGGCGGGGAAAGGAATGTTTTGATTTACCATGCGTTGGTAAGGTTGCCATGCATTAAAGTTTCCATGCGTTGAAGATGGGATTAGTTGATTGAGTTGTATGCATTGAAGGTAGGAGGCGTTGAGGACACCATGCGTTGAGGGTGGCCGTCTGCTGAGGGCATTGATGGTAGGCTGCACTGAATGCCTTACCTTGAATTGAGAAGGGAAACCCCGCGGGTCAGCCTGCATAAGAGAGTTAAGTCGGTAGTATATATAGGTGAGTAAATTGAATATTTTATCATTTTTAGACATTTTAGAGAGCTTAAGTCGGTTCCATTTTTCAGACGAACTACAAGTGAAGGTAGAAGAAGGTGTTCTTGTGGATTTCGGATAGAATTTTACTCGTTTTGGTATCGAAATCTAAGCTGGAACAGCACGTTATTAGCGGATGCACAAGCTTGACAGTATAGGATGTTTGGAGTGAAACAAATCGAGGAGATCGAGTCTAAGGCTGAAATTCTAAGGTTAGTAAGTTAACTCAATTCCGAACAACTTTTATGAAGGATGTTTGAGTTGTAATAGAATAGAAACATAAAAACTTTTAGCTGGAAGTGACTGATAAGGAATTTCTGTGCAATTCGTAGTAGTGCGGAGGAATCTTGCAATATCTGATGAACAAGGACAAGTTAAGCTACGAAAATTTGAGGTAAGCTAGAAAACATATTTCTCTACAAGTTTGTAGAAGGAAAGAAGTTCTAATTTTGGCTGGAAATATAACTATTAATCGACAGTAGTGAAGAACAAAAGGAAAAGAGGGAAGGCAGAGTAACGCTAAGAGTTTAAGCGTGAGAAGTGAGACAGGTAATGCAGGTGTTGCTAGAAGCCTTGCATCTCACAATTCTCGCTGGGTCTCGCTGGATCTCGCTGATCAGGTGAGTATCGCTAGTCTTGCTCACCCTGGTATCGCTAGTGGCGTGTAGTGTAATCCAGTCTCGCTACTGGTCTCGCTAGTAGAGTTGAATTTTGCTCATTAAGGTTTATTGATCAAATATGAATGGTTAAAGTTTGTTGGTTGTGTGAAGGAAGTTTAGGGAAGCTTAACCCAAGAAATGTGTATTTTCAGGCCAAGAGGAGATAGGAAAGGCCTATAATCCATTCAAGGCCTAGAAAAGAGCTGTGAGTGACACTTCTTTTCTTGTTTCAACGAATCTATTGTACATGTCAGTTTGGTTTTTCTTATTTATTGATGTTTTGCTAAACGATATTGAAAAGCAGATTTATGGATTGATATTGATTTGTGAAGTGCCCTGTTTTTCTTAGCCGGGGGGACCAGAAAACGCCTTTCGTTTTCCCTCTTTCGTCGGCCCTTGCCACCTTCCTTAACAAGCCCTCGAGCCTCCTTTGCGCCACCTTCCTCATAGAAGCCACTGGGTTGACCCCTCAGGCCGAATTCTATGGTCGAGAACGCTGTAATAAGAAATTGGCCATGAGACCTTTTTCAGTATTGCAAAAGAAAAGGCCTGCTGATAGAGCTGGACGGGGAGGCGATACTAGTTATCAGGTCAGAGAGACGCCTGGCCCGTAAGCAGGCCCCCTTAAAAACCCATTACTTAATAAGGATTTGTTACGCCCCATTTCTGGTTTTCTTCGAACCAATGGGAGACTTGCATCTCCGGCGACTCAGATATGGGACTTCCGTCAAAGCTTCCTGGTTGTAGCGAAGGCGAAATAGACCAGCCTATCTACTTAAGAGGGAACGAAGGCCCCTGGACCATGGGAGACTACCTATTCTTGCTCCGGATGCTGCTACCGAAAGATGGTAAGGAATGGAATGATGAAAGGCTGGAAAGATTTGACTATGCACTGTTTTGTAAAGTATGGCATTACTGTAAAGGAAAAATGTTTTAGAGGAGACTCAGTGCTGATGGACATGGAGAAGGCACGTGAGTTTCCCCGGGACCCAGTACTGATGGACATGGAGAAGGTACTTGGGCAACCCACCATGTTCCTATGTGCACATAGAGGTTATATGCTGGTGCATTGAGTTTTGCTCCGCATCGAGCCTTATTTGTTTTCGACGTTGGGGCGTTGAGTTTTGCTCCGCCTTAACTAAGGAAAAGTATTGTAACCGTACTGTTTTACTTACAAATTGTTGAAAAACCATATATGATTTGATATGGGCACTTAAACGTGACTTAATCTATGAAAATGAGATGATCCTATGTTTTACTCACGCTGTCAGATTTTGTTTAAATCTTGATGATTTCCGAACTAAATAAATTTGTTTAAAACTAGTCACTCACTGAGTTGTTAGCTTATGTTTTCAAGTTTTTCTTTCCCCTTCAGGTAGCAAGGGCGTTCCTGGTGCTTTGCTTATTTCAACTCGCCCTGCCTAAGCTTCGAGTTTCCAGAAAATTGTCCTGTTTTGCAAAGTTGCTTGTATGTAAAACCTTATATAGGTGGCATGTAGACCTAGTTGTACATTTACTGGGAGTTGAAACATGGTTTTGTATAAGGGCTTTATGGAAGAGTTGTATTTTGAATTATCGTTATGTATATAATTTCCTATATGTTATGGTTGATATATATTAAGGAGTGTTATGTATGTTGTGATCAGTATGGGACAAGTGTGTTAGTGGATGGTATGCGTCACAAAAGGGGTGATGTATGCTGTCTTCACATCTCTTCTCGGGTTGGGTAAAGTAGCCTGGGAGGGGGTGTGACACTTGCTCCTCAGTGGGAGCAAACATTCTTCTCTTGCACTCGTCCCCTCCCTTATCAGGGACTATATACACCTCGCTGATATCCCCAGCAAAGAAATCTACCTAGACTCCTTGGACCACCGAGATATCTCTTTCAAGCTGCATCCCAAGGTAGAAATCTCTAACCAACGAGCTATTGGCGGGTGTTGGTGGGCTGGCCAATGCTTCCCACTCATAATGCTTGATGATAAGCCTCATATACTCAAGAAGAATGTGGCTCCTCCCTGAGAATCCATTTTCTTAGAAACTTTCCCTCTTTCTAAAGGCATCTTTTCGCTACTCAACCCATTCTCGTCTTCAGATTCACTAGACGAGGAGAACACAATGCACTGAGCATTCTTCACTTTTGCCCTCTTCTATTCCAGGGTAGCTATGTTCGAATCTGCCTTCCTCTTAGCTGCAAAGGCAAATCTAGTGACTCTCCTTAGAGCCACAACCTTGGGCTTCATGAGTCCCTCTATCTCTTCCACATCCCAGTTGATGTGGACTCTGATGAACTCTCCTCAAGCATTCGTCCTTTTGTTTCGTATTAAAAAAGAGGAGTAAGGCCCTCTTCCTCTTCAACCATGGGGTCTTTCCCCTCATGATGCTGGATAGGTTATGTGGCTGCATTGCTTCTTTTAAATTTTTATCTTCTGATGCAGCTGGCTTGATGTGGTCACATCGCCAGCCATTCTAATGCCTCATGCACCATGTTTTTTTTTACTCTATTTCTCTATTAATCTCTTCTTCCTCCAATCTCAATCTTTCTTCCATTTCCCTATCCCTTTCCTTGGATGCCAAATCTTTAGCTCTCATTCGCACTTGCTCATCCTCGACTAGAGCTTGCCTCAGAGCTCACCTCATTTCCTCGTACCCCCTACCTTGTTTCCTTGTACCGCCTCTCTCTTTGGTACTCATTTGCCAAGAACTTGGTTATTTTGATAGCCACTTCCATTGCCTCTCTCCAAGTCTTTTCATCAATTCTTTCGGCTTATTTAGATGGTTCGACGAAAGGGATATTGGAAGAGGGTTGATTACTCTCTCAAAGAGATTAAAGATAAACAATGGTAAAATAAGGATACAACTACGTTTAAGCCTATGCTCATCAAAACCTGAATGATGCGACCATATCATGTCAATGCATTGCCTTACACATAGGGAGAATTTTCTCCTATTAAGTTTTGTTTCAAGATCTTTTAGGAGCCTAGGGAGCTAAACTTGTATATTTATGGTTAGCTAGACCTTAGATTGATTTCATGCATAGTATTTACCCTATGATGCCCCTTATCTCTAAGGTTGCATGGTGATCCTATTTCTTGGCTTTAACCCCTTATTCTCGTGTAAAATTTGTTTACATCCTAACCTTCTCAATATTAGAACTCCACTATATTTATAACTTAAGTGGCCAATTTAAATTAACAATGTTTTCTATATAATTAACAAGGGAAATGTGCAAGTAATGCAAGGAATGATACTTTAACAATTGCTCAAGCCATGAATCCCTATGCATCCATATAGTTGAACCCCTTAATGGATTTAGCTCATGATAAAGAATAAGTGAATCATTTTCATTACTTCTAAAATCATAAGTACAAGATGAATCTGCAAAGAATAGCAAACAAGAAGGTGGAATGGAAATAAGTGCTGGAAAATACAGTAACACTCCTCAAAATGGATTTCTTACTCTCTTAAGAACTCTAGGGATGGATTTAGCATAGAAAAGGTGGATGGCAATCAAAATTAGATTAGAAAAATTAAGATAAAAATCAATCTAAAAATAAATTAATTTAAATGAAGCTAGATAAAAGAAGGTGGCTACAACTATCTTTTGAAGAGTAAATCTATCCCGTGGGAAACCTCAACTTCAAGTGGCAACCAAGACATCTTTGCTACCTGAGAAAGAGAAACAAATAGGAAAGAATGAGCTAGAAATCAAGTAAGTGGTAAACAACATACAAGCATAAGGTTCTTCTCGACCTTAACAGTAAAACAAGCTTAAACATTAGGTAACGTAATGAGGTTAACTACTCAAGAACCAATTAACTTTGTACCGTATCCACCCCCTGCTGGTTCTACTATATGCAACAGATCGTCATTTCCTCTATGTGCACATAGATCTTACCTGTTATGGGCTCAGAAGCTAGATTCGTTGATCTTCTAACCATCCCACATGAGGTTCTTCCAACAGGGTCAAAATCTAGCTCTTATGACCCTTTAACCATCCTATGAAGTTTTGCCACATACTCAAATACTAGATTCGAAGATCCTCTGACCATCCTGTACATAGTTCCGTTACATGCTAAAAAACTAGATCCAAAAATCCTCTGACTATCCTGTGAAGCATTCCTTTTCTCCACCATACAAACATCATTACTATGTATGGAATCAATATTAATATTTAAAAGAAAACCACTTATAGTTACTAGCAAGGACTTTTGCCTCTACGTCCTCTTATCCTTGTCTTGGATCCTTTGTTCTTCCAAAACCTAGCTTGCCCTACACCTTGGATCACACAACTAGGCTTTTGACTTTAAAAGAATAGGAACAAGCACTGAGATAGCTAGTTGGACGTTGAAACCACCCATCTAGACGTTTGGATTGCCTGCTGGAGGCTTGGACACAACTTTTTGGACGCCTGAATCAGTGTTGGACGCCTGATTTGCCTAAATTGGATGCCTGGTAACCTATTTTGGATGCCTGGGTGTACCTGCTGGACGCTTGGGTGCTTCTTTGTTCTTTTCACGAGCAAAACTCTTCCTTTCCTCTAAGGCTCTCTTGGTAAAATTGGGTTATAATGAATTGTGTGTAATGTCTTTTGTTCCAACTTCCTATTTATAGACATTTGAAACGATCATTGTCATCCCATCCTCACCTCAAAGGTTGACACCTTCACATTAGGTGGCCTCAACATTCATAAGCCAACACACCTCTTCATGTATGTTGCCAACTCCACCTTCAAATGTCTAAGTGTCCAACTAAGGTGAAACTTCACCACAGAGTTCACCACCTCCTACTTTGACACTTAGTCAAATTCACACTATGCTGCCACTTTACTATCTAAGGTGTTCTCCTTGGAGTTGGCCACTTCCACCTTTGTAATTTGGTCCAACCAACCAAATGAACACATAGTCTAGCCTAATTCCAAAGCTATCATGCGTCCAACTTGTCTTCATTGGGGTATATATCCAATCTGTCACCATTTAACCAACATGAGCTATCCAACTGATTTATGTAAAGAATACATATTTTTAGGCCTTATTTTAGTACTGTTTCTTGGGAAATATGATCTCTTGCATGTTAAAATTCCCCATAATATGTGCTAAATGGATTAAATAATGAAGAGTAGGGTCTTTTGGATGCTTAAAGTGAATTTTTAACATATTGAACATGTTTTAGAGGCTTTTAAATTGATTTTTAGCAATTTTGCAGAAATTGTTGTTGATGTGTCTGCATCGCTAAAAAAGGATGCACCCGCATCAAAACCCTAGTTTCAGAAATGTTGATCTAGTCAGCCATAGTTGTGATTTACAGTCTTCAGCCGTTCTTTAGTGTCGATTTGACTGGGAAGCCTCCAGGACATAGATTTTGGCCCTACCTAACCTCTCTTGAGGCCTATAAAAGGGATTGAAGCCTCCTTTCCAAGCATTCAGCTTCTTCTAGTCGAAATCAGTCCATTCCAAGAAGAACCTCCACTCATCTTGCCAATCTTGTTTCAGGAACAAGAGTTTCTCTAGAGTTCTTAGATTTTAGGGCTTCTCTACCTCATGAGAGCGTGTGTAGAGCGAAATCATTGGACCTTGAGAGAGGAGAGTCCTTTCCTAGAGTTTTTTAGAGAGAGAGGAAGTCATTTGAGGAGTGTTACTATATTTTTTTGCATTCATTTCCATTTCTCTTTTTCCCTTTGCTACTCTTGCACATTCAATCTGTACTTTTGATTATTAAATTAATGAAAATGATTCATTTATTCTTTATCATGAGCTAAAATCTATTACAATGTTCAATTATGTGGATGCCCTAGGGATTCATGGCTTAAGCAATTGTCAAAGTGTCATGTCTTGCATTACTTACACATTTTCCTTGTTGATTGTATGGAAAACATTGTTAATTTGAATTGGTCTTTTAAGTCAGCAATATAGCTGAGTTAATACTGAGAAGGTTAGGGTGTATGCGGATTTCACAAGGGAATATAAGGTTAAAGCCTAGAGATAGAATCACCATGCAATCTTAGAGATAAGGGGTACCATAGGGTAAAGAATATACATAAAATTAATCTAAGGTTTAGTTAACCATAGATATAAGATTAGCTCCTTAGGTGCCCAAAAGTTCTTGAAACAAGACTGAATAAGTGAAAATTCTGCTAATGTGTAAGGCAATGTGCTAGCATGATGTGGCCACATCGCTTAAGTTTTGACGAACTTAGGCAAAATATAGTTGAAACCCTACTTGCATCATTGATTTTCTATTTGTGTTCTAATTTTGAATTTCTTTTTGAATTTGAAGTGTTATCAGTTACTATCTAACATGTTTGATAAAGAAATCATGGGGTTTTAGTATTTTCAACCGTTTCAACTCACTCTTTTGTTAGTATTCCATGGGTGAGTATGACACAAGGTGTTCATACTTCTGATACAAAGATGGTGAGGCTCAAGGAAAAAGCAAAGAGGTAGTTGTATGTCGAGGAAGAAGCTCCTCCATCCACCACGAACAAGTATTGTGTTCGTCTTTTAGGACTCCCTGTGTCAAGTACTGAAATTGGTGTTCCTCCACTGTTAGCCAAACGAAGATGATCCGATGTTGGTGTTTCTACCAATGAGAAGGGAAAAGAAAAAGCAAGTGTTTCTGCCCTAACTATGACTAAATCTTGTAGGGTTAGGAGTAGAAATTCATCCAAGCAAAGAAAAATCAACTTCAAGTGACTCATCAAGTCCCATGCATGACTTTGTTGCCCTTCCTCAAAGCCCTAGTGAGAATGTCAAATCGTCCTCTATTGTTGAGAAGGAAGTTAGGGTTACCGAGAGTAGGATAGTTACTGATTCTACTAGTGTTCCTATTTTCGAAGATGTTGAGTCGATTTTGTCGAAATTTGTTCCTATTGAAAAAGAAAATGTTAGCTTGCTTGCGACTGCTCTGTATGAAAAGGGAGATGCAGTTGTGACTGACGATAATGTATTAGATGAGTTTGTTGATAAAGTTATATCTGAAATTGTTGCTTCAATCTCTAATCTACCTGAGTCTAGTGATTTGGACTATGTTGCTGTTGATAAGAACTTCCAGCGCACGTGAAGTGGTACAATCTGGTGAAGATGGTGTTGAACCTCTCCCTGAGACATTTAAAATGGCTAAACCTAGAAGTGGTCTTAATGATATTGTTGACAACACTAAGGTTATTGAAGCTATTAAGGACTAGGAAATTGAGGTTGCTGATGTCATTGAACGTGCTACTAACCAAGAGATTCTCCAGGAAGTCCTTGGCACGCTCAAGATAACGAAACTGCTCATTAGAGATTTGATGAAGATGGTGATGATGATTCTTTCCTGACTAATCTGCAGTCAAAGAAAAATGAAATTGTCAATGATGATGTCGATGCTTCTCCTTTGACATCGTATCATGAATATGAAAAATCTGAAAAATCTCCCTCTGAAGATGCATCTGATTGGGGCTTCATAAAGAGTTCTGATGATGAGGACCTTGGTTTTGTTCCAATCACGCATGCCTTAGTTAAAACCAAAGGTAAATAGACTACCTCCTCTAATGTTTCTCTAGTGTCGTTAGATGGTGTGTCATGCCATTCTGAAGAAGGTGCCAACCTTTGGAACTTTGTTGTCAAACGAAATATAGTGGATGAAAAGGAGTTATATGATCACACCCGAGAATGTGCTGAGCTCATGGAATTCCTCCTGGATGTTCGCCTGGAACGAACTGTATTAAACTTGGGTCCCTTATGTCCTCAACTTGTGAAGGAGTCCATTGTTAATTTGATTACAAAGTTTTTTGATCCAACTAATTTAGACTTCCAGAAGGTACACATCAGACAACATCAATTTGTTATTTCTCTTGCTTTAATCAATCAGTTTTTACATCAAAATGTGCTAGAAAATGTGACAGAACATCCTTCCTTGAAGGATCTTGTGTTTGAACTAACTGGTGATGACAGGTCTTCGTGGCCTCAAAAGGGTCAATTGTCTTCGGTTGTTTTGAGTGTGAAATATGCTCTTCTACACAAGATAGGAATCTCAGACTGGTGCCCATCATCCCACATGTCAGGCATGTTCATCACTCTTGCTACTCTTATCTATCAAATTGGAACCTAGGCTCCGTTCAACTATGGAGCATTTGTACTAAATTATATTAAGCGTCATATTGGGTCAAAAGCCCTTAAATTACCCATTTGTTATCCCCGATTGATCTGTGGCATCTTGTTGACTAAAAAACCTAACTTGCTTGAACTTGACAAGCCTATTTTACCTTCTCCCAATTTACTATCGATTCATCCCAAGCTCCTGATCTTAACACCTTTGTCTCTGCTCCTTATCTCGATGTCCCAAGCAAAGCCTTAATTAAATCTTCTTTGGGTAGTTGTATCCTACATTTGCTATCAAATAAATCTCGGGACAGTGGTAATCTTATGCAGCAATTGCGCAGGTTGATGAAGTGGTGTTGGTGATGAGGATTGCCTTATCCAAAATTGATGGAAATGCCTCTTCTCAACGAGGGGCTTGATGTTTTTAAGCCAGAAAATAGGGAAACGATGTTTAATGGGGAAGCAGTTTGAAGCAGTGTTTTGTAGAACTTACTTTGGTTGTTTGATTGATTCTTGTTTTTTCTTGGTTTTCTGTTTGGAAGACTTAATCTGTTTGTGTTGCTTTTGTAAAGACTCTAAGACCTTTGCTTATTCTGATGTTTCCGTTAATGATTAGATTTTATTTCTGACATCTCGTTTTTTTGTTGATTGGTTGGTCTTGATTATTCTGCCTTAAAAATATTAGCCATAGGGAAAGCTTGTTGGATATTTGCTGATTGACTCGTTATTTTAAAAATATTAGCCATAGGGAAAGCTTGTTGGATATTTGCTGATTGACTCGTTATTTTTTTTATTAAGGCAGCTTGTAGAGGTTTTTGTTGATGTCACAAATATAGTCTTAACATCTAACTAAGACAATAATAATTCATGCAAAATAGTTTCTTTCCTTATCTGGAATTTTTTGCAGATAAATTATGTCCAATATTTTTTTTTTATTCGACATCATGCTTATTATTTCCACCTCGATTTATAAAAGGAGATTAATGGTAATCATTTAGGGTTTCCGCATGCATTTATCGTGAAGTGAGAGCTTCTGTTCTTGGTTGCCGAGTTGTGCAATATTCCGTTTTGTTCTTTGCTCACTTTATATCGTTGTGCAACTTCATCATTCGACGGAAGCAAAACCTTGAAGATAATCTCAATTTTAGGGGGAGTCTAAGTCTTCATTCTCAAGAAGGATTTCTCCATCTTAGAGAGGAGGTAAGATTCATAAGTGAAGGGAGTTCACTAAGCTACAAGGAAGATAATCAAGATGAGAGGAGTCTCACACACTATCGGAAGCCAAAGTGTTCTTCATTAATAACATTATCACACTTAAGGACAACCTAAATACAATTGAGAGGGAGTCTCACATCTAGGAGGAGTCTAGGTGGTTAGCAAGAGGCACTATAGAAGTCGGTACTTACAGATAAGTACTTTGTTGTAAACGCTTAACTCTTCGACACTAGTGGATTATCTTTCTTGGACACACTGCGTCCCAATGTAGGTGGTTTTATCGCCAAACTGGGTTACCAACTCCTGTGTGCAATTACTCTTCTACTTGCTGTTAGTTTGTTGATTACAATGTTTATCTGTGTTTTCTGTTTAATGTTCGTAGAAACCTTTCCATAACTCCCTAGATAGTGTGTACACACTAAAACAACCATAATCACATAGATTAGAAAGCATATGCAACCATAAATACCTCAAGTACTTATGTTTTATAATGAACCGTTCACTACACAAATAAACTTTCTATCAGGGGGCATGCTTGACGATGATGAGACTTGCTATATAGCCATGGAACAACCTGAGCTTACCATGTAAGCTAATCTATGAACCCTTAACCTAGATTTTGATACCATTTATAATAAGTCGACTTTTTGAAAGGAACGACCACATGGGAGGCATTTAGAATTCGCTCACTTTGAGGAAACCCTTATGTAGCTTGTACTCATCTACTGTGTACCTTCATGCGTGATGTCTTCCTCTCATGGGATTGGAGTTGTCTAGCCCATGCCTCTCGTATGAGGATTCTCATGCGCAAAAGGTAGTGGAGCTAATTTCCTTAAGATTTTAGACAAGGTATGATGTTGGAAGAGATGATTTATGAACTTGCTAATAGCTCTCTTTAGCTTCAACAAGAAACCCAAGCCCAATACAAGGCATGAGCGACCAAGTCACCCAACTAGCGGGTGGATTTCGCGTAGAGATTGAGGAGTCTATCAAAGTCACCCATCATCTATACAGCAGTTTGTGGAAGAAATGTATCCTTTAAGCGACAAATTTGATTAGCTTTTCCCATCTACCAAAAACAAAGGAATGAACTTCATCTCGATGAACCCCGGCAGTAGAGTTAGATGCGATAAAGCGTCGCCTTGTTCTTCCCTCTTAACATTTCATTGTCCTCTTTGAGTTTTTATTTTTCTTTGAATTAAAATTTAAAAGTATATCTTGCTTTTAAAAGTCGAGGAAGGAAGAGAGGTAAACAACGTTGAATTCAAAGTAATAGATTTACACTTTTTAGAGATAACAGAGCAAAAAGAATATGTTGCTTTCCTTTATTTTCCTTTTACTTGTCTACCTTCTTATTTCTCTTTTGTAAAGGAAGTAGGTTCCCTTACATGAAAACATCGTCAATAGAGGTTTTATATTTCATTGTCTAGATTCTGATTGATTAGGGATACATTGCCCTTCTTATGGAGGTTTTATATTTCATTGTCTAGATTCTGATTGATTAGGGATACATTGCCCTTCTTATTTCTATTTCTCTTTTGTAGGTTCCCGTACATGGAAACATCTTCAAAAGGAGGTTTTATATTTCGTTGTCTTATCATTTTAGGAGGTTTTATATTTAATTGTCTAGATTCTGATTGATTAGGGATACATTGCCCTTCTTATTTCTATTTCTCTTTTGTAGGTTCCCGTACATGGAAACATCTTCAAAAGGAGGTTTTATATTTCGTTGTCTTATCATTTTAGAATCTTAGATTAGGGTAGTTAGGTAGATGACGACGTGTAATTAAATCTTAGATAATTTCTTTGATTCATTAGATAACTTCTTTGATTCATGAGAATGTTGAACTAAAGTCTTCATTTTTCTTAGATTCTGGTTGATTAGGGATACATTGCCCTTCTTATGGAGGTTTTATATTTCATTGTCTAGATTCTGATTGATTAGGGATACATTGCCCTTCTTATTTCTATTTCTCTTTTGTAGGTTCCCGTACATGGAAACATCTTCAAAAGGAGGTTTTATATTTCGTTGTCTTATCATTTTAGAATCTTAGATTAGGGTAATTAGGTAGATGACGACGTGTAATTAAATCTTAGATAATTTCTTTGATTCATTAGATAACTTCTGAGAATGTTGAACTAAAGTCTTCATTTTTCTTAGATTCTGATTGATTAGGGATACATTGCCCTTCTTATGGAGGTTTTATATTTAATTGTCTAGATTCTGATTGATTAGGGATACATTGCCCTTCTTATTTCTATTTCTCTTTTGTAGGTTCCCGTACATGGAAACATCTTCAAAAGGAGGTTTTATATTTCGTTGTCTTATCATTTTAGGAGGTTTTATATTTAATTGTCTAGATTCTGATTGATTAGGGATACATTGCCCTTCTTATTTCTATTTCTCTTTTGTAGGTTCCCGTACATGGAAACATCTTCAAAAGGAGGTTTTATATTTCATTGTCTAGATTCTGATTGATTAGGGATACATTGCCCTTCTTATTTCTATTTCTCTTTTGTAGGTTCCCGTACATGGAAACATCTTCAAAAGGAGGTTTTATATTTCGTTGTCTTATCATTTTAGAATCTTAGATTAGGGTAGTTAGGTAGATGACTTCTTTGATTAGATAACTTCTTTGATTCATGAGAATGTTGAACTAAAGTCTTTCATTTTTCTTAAAATCTTAATTCCCTTGATAGGAAACTACCGTTCTAAAGTACATTAATTAATCACAAAATTATAATTCAATCAATTTATGTTAGGGTGAAATCCCCTAGTTTAACTAATTAATTAGACATAGCCATAGGTCGAAACTTACTTAAATATGACCAAAATCAACCTCCACTTAACCTGTTCTACCATACATCCATACTTATATTAAGATTCAAATATGAATGAAGCATGCATCCACTCCTTCCGAGTTTGAGAAGAGAGTTTGGCCCAAGGACCCAAACTAACCGGTTTGGTCGATCAAACCTCTCCATTTGCATTTGTTAAATGAGCATGCTAAATGCATTTAATCTTATCTAAAATATCTACAAAAGCCTCATACCAACTTAAACAATAAACTTTTTTTAAAAAAAAAAAAAATTTCATTTTTACCTTGTAAGTAAAGGTACCAAAAGTTACTTTGATACCAAAAGTTACTATGGTACAAAAGCGTGTCTTCAAAACTAAGTACTGGAATTTCAACAAATAACAGAAAAAAAAACAACTTGACTTTGTAATTGTAACATAAACAACACGCCGAAATGTGTATGCAACCGCTTAATTCGCCATATCCTGAAGTACCCGCACCTCTGCCTTCGTCCCGACATTATCCCGCCGCTGCCTCTCTTCCTCAACTTGTGGAGAATCCACAAAACCCTCAACACCTTTTTCAATTTCCCACAAAATAATAAACATAGATAATAATATAAAAAAAAAAGCCTCATAAATCAACACAATATTTATGAAAAAAGCCCTAATGGAGGATTAAAGTTACCTTTACCTTGTGACGTACCAAGAGATTGTTGCGACGACGCCGATGGGTCTCCACCTTTTCCCAGCCACGATCCCACCGTGTCTTTCACCATATCCACCACACTCCTCCCTGTCGATGCGGCGGCGCTGGCCACAGAGGATTTCTCCGTCGCTTCCTTATCCTCTTTCCCAAGCCGACGTGTCAGCTCCTCCGACTCCGTCACCTCCCCTTTTGGAGGCGGCTGCTGCCGTTTAAAAGCACTTTCTCCAAGTTTGACTACCTTATCCTTACTTTTACTGAAAGCCTCCGAAGTTACTTCTGACAGTGCTTTGTCTTCTTCCCCTGGCTTTAGCTTCTCTGTTACCGTTAAAGCTATCTTTCTTCCGTACTCTAACGGCGAAGATGAATTGTTGTTGGTTTCCTGTGTTGTTTCCCCATACCCCAGCTTTGATGCCACAAAATCCTTCGCTGCCACTGCTTTTCCACTCACTGCTGAACCAATGGCTGAGATTTTCTGCCCGTAATCGATTTGATCTTCTCCGGCTTTGTCTATTCCACTGGCTAAACAGGCTTGGTTTGATTCACGTTCGTCGTTGACTTTCATTTTTGCAAACGAATCGAAAACTTGAGATTCCCCTGCTTCTTCTCCCCCTGTTGCAGGCAGATTCAAAAAATTGTCGAGCTTCCCAAAAAAAAAAATCAATGAACTTAAGTTACCTCTGTTGGCGGGATCGTGAACTTTGACTTCGGAATTATGAGGAGTGTGAGGGTCCTTAGGCGCGTGGGGATCATCCTCCAAACTCCATGGAGAAAGAGACATGGTTGTGTTTGGGGCAACAGCAGAGGATTTATCCACTTTTGTTGTTGGATTATCGATGGAAGCAAAGCCAGTGTCAATAGCAGAGGAACGACTTGTCGTTTCTCTTGGAGCTGGCGAAGCCTCATTGTGTTTCGATGTCGTCATACCAATTCCGACATCTTGATGCTGCCCTTGTCCACCCACCGCGCTCTTCATTGCAGCACCTTCATACACTGCCACATCAATCATGTAATCAAACACACGTATAAAACTTTCATAAATAGTATTATATCCCAATTTATTTTCTATGGAAATTTTTTCTTCTATAACTATGAAGAAGGGAAGATATACATGGTGCTCCTTGGATTTCAGGATCTTCTATGACTTCATCATCTTCATCGTCATCTTCATCATCATAGTCATGATGATGATCGTGGCCATGGCCATGCTTTGTAATAGTGTCCTTAATCTTCTTAGCTTTTGCCTTCACTTTCTTCAACACTGACTTCTTCTCATGATGCTGCCCATCTTCTTCTTTTCCTTCCACACCTACAACGCTAAATCCTTAATTTTTTATGTTTTTGTAAACAAACAAAATCTTTGAAGTTTGTATATATAATTTTCTTAATCTAATAAAAAATAAACAAAATCTTTGAAGTTTGTATATATAATTTTCTTAATCTAATAAAAAATAAAAAAAATAAAAGGAGAGGCAAGCATACAACTACCATATTCAAAAGACTTGTAGAATAAAAAGTTAAGATATATACAACTTTAATGTTACACTCAAAACTTATAATAAAGTTCAGTAAAAAATAATTAAAAAATAAAGTTCAGTAAAAAATAATTAATAAAGTTCAGTAAAAAATAATTAAAAAAAATTTCAAATCTAAAAAGTTGTTTTAGCAACATTTTAAAACAAGATTAAATTATAATTTATATAGCAACATTTTTAAACAATTAAATATACAGTAGCAAAATATAGACTTGTAAAAGATTATATAAATTTTACTATATTTAGAAATTTTTTTACACTATAATATATTTACTAATATTTTCGACATATTTTTTTTTCAAATTATTAGATTTTTAGTTTAATTTAAATTTTATTAGACATACAAAAATTAAAATAAAATAGACATAGTGTTTCAACTAAAAACAAATTAAAACTTAGAACTCCGAAAGTTAAAAGAAAAAATAGGAAAAAAAAAATCATACTTTGGTGAAGTCCGAGGGGTTGATGTTCATGGTGATGAGGGGCGATTTGTGAGTCCATGATGGAAGGAAAATGGATGAAATTGGTGAGAGAGAGAGAGGTGGAATGTTATAAGATAAGTATGAGACAAAAGAAGAGAGAAGGATTGAAGGTTAATTATAGGAAATGAAGAGGGTTATTGGCCAGCTTTGCATGGATATGTGGCCGTTTATGAAGAAGACACGAAGTAAGTAGTTAAGGATAATGCACACGTATAATAGAACGTGGCATGTCAATGTTGTGGGAATGAGTTTTTTTACGTAATAGATTATTAGAGAATGAATGGCCGACTACCATCTCCTAATGTCATCCTATCTCTTTCCTTTATTCTATTTTCATAGAAGATTTTTACCAACTTAACTTACAAAAATAAGTCTCTCCATATCAATCGAAATACCTTCGTATATTCTGAATTAAAAAATACTTTTTGTCCTCATGAATCAAAAAAGTACTATGCCATTTCCATTTTTGAACACCTCATCTACTTTAAGCTACAAAAATAAACTTCCTCACATCAATCGAAATACCTTCTTCAATTTTTCTTAGAATATTCTCCATTTTAGTATTAAAAATACTTCTTTTTATCTCTATAAATCAAATAATACTACTTTATTTCCATTTTTGAACACCTCATCTTCTTCCAAATGGGTTTTGGTTTTAAAAATCATCTTTTGATTTTGATCCACAAAATGGCCTAAGAATGGGATTCGAAAGAGAGGGATTAAAAACTTTTAACAAAAATATCAATTTATACCTAAAAAAAAGTAAAAACTGCATAATTTCATTCCATTATAAAAAGGTTGTCTTTGATTATAACATGTTATTATGATAATAAATAACATTATAGTAATTATAATTAGTGACTCAAGATTAGAAATTATATAGTGACACATTCTTTTATTATTTTGATTCTAAAATTTCTATTTTGATCCTTGGAATAGTTTCAAATAATCCTTAGAATAGTTTCAAATAATCTATCATGATCCTGAGTTGTTTTCTTGAATTCAAATATATTTCTATTTTCTATTATTCCAATCAATTATAAAGAATTAAAATCAACAAAAATATAATAATAAAAAGAGAAAATGGACCTAACCCATTAAATCATGACTATATCCAATATTTAAATTTGATAAGGATTATATTAGAACTGTGGATCTTTTTTATTTTCATATTTATTTGGACTCCACACATGGGAATATGTCGATATTTCAGATTCATCACTTTCCATTTGGGAATACACCTTGTGAGACTTTATAATTATATCAATTAAACTCTCAATAATACATCATGTGAGAATGAGTTCTTAATCTTTCTTTTCTTTATTCTATTTCAATAGAAAAATTTGACCAACTTATAAGTCGAGTCATCTATGGTCATCCTATGTACTTATCTTTAAAGTATCAGCTTCTACAGTGACTTTTATAGAGCTTAACTCACTAAACACTTAGGTTCCCCTCGATATGAGACTCCCTCTCAATAATACTTAGGTTCCTCCTAAGTGTGATAATATTAGTGAGAAAAATACTTTGGCATCCAATAGTGCGCAAGACTCCTCTCAGCGAGATTATCTTCCTTGCAACTCAGTGAACTCCCTTTACTGATGAATCTTAGGTCCCCTAAGATGGAGAAATTCTTCTTGAGAACGAAGTCTTAGGCTCCCCGTAAGACCAAGAATCCCTTCTTTATAATAATGCCTTAGGCTCCCCTTAAGACAAAGATTATCTTCAAGGTTTTGCTCTCAACGAATAATCTAGATGCACAACGAAAAGAAAAGAGCAAAGAACAAAGGACATTGTTGCACAACTTGGCCGCTTAGAACAAAAATTTTCTCTTCACGATACACAAAGAAAGGAAAAATATATTGCAATCGAAAATAATAAGCATCGTTTCCATTAAGGAACAATATTGGGCAGAATAATTAGCAGGTTGTTGGGATTGGTGTCCTAAATCTCTTAGGGTCTCGTAGTCTATAAAGTTGTAAATACATTTTATTTATTCAATAAAATAAGGAGTTATTTTATTTGTCTTTTGCATTAACTCAATCCAATAAACTAAGATCCATGGTTACTTTATGTAAACTTAAACATGTATATGGTTGGCATACGAGGATGGATCATGTTTAAGTAATAACAAAAAAAGTCTGTAGTATAGGGATAAGGTTGGGTACCTTATCTTGGTAACATGACGGATATGGCCTGCTTTGTAATTGTTACAAAAGTTGTAAAGTGTTACAAACAATCATTATCCTGATAATTCATGTGGAGACATGTGAGTGGGGGTGGTTGGCTTTTTGGCCCTTAATCTCAAATTACTTAATTTTAATTAATTAATTAATCAATATTTTGATGATAACAAACTTGAATTAATTTACTAACAATTTGAGTATTTTGGAGTGTCCATTGTATGGAGCTCATAATAACGAATTTAATGCATTTTGAATCACTTAAATCGGAGTTCAAATGAGAAAGACATGGCCAAAACAAGCTTAAAGGAAAAATCCTGAGATGATGACGTGGTAGATTTTTTTAATCAAAGTGGACCAATTGAAAGGTGCCACTTGGAGCAATGGAGAAGTGACAATTGGTGGATTTTTTATTTTTGGATTGATGTTAAAAAGCAAATGATTTTGAAAAGAAAATGAACTTAAAAAGAAGATGAACTTAATATTATTGCATATGTTTGTGTCTAACGGCTAATTGTTTTTTAAAAAGATTAATTTAATATTATTATATGTTTGTGTCTAACGGCTAGTTGAGTTTAAATTTCCACCATTCAATTTTCTTTTACAAGGATCTAATGGTCCAAATTAAGTTGGTTTTCACCTACTTCCATCTCTTTTTTTAACACTTCATCTTCTCCAAAATTTTACAACAAACTCTTATTATTTTCAATCCTCCATAGTTCACCAAACCACCGCTGTTGCTCTCTCTCCAAGCTTCAATTTTCTTCTTTCATTTTATTCTTGAGAGAGATATATTGTATTGTGAGGATTTATTTGTGAAGTGCTTAAACTTGTAAATCCACTCTATTTAGAGAGTTTGTCAAGTGTGCTTTTTGTTTTTCCAAACTTTTGTATGGGTTGCCTCTTGATCCCATGTATTGGGATAAGTTTTCTCTTTTCTGTCGCATATCGAAGAGTCTGAAAGAGATGAGCTTTATTCCCGCGTTAAGTACGGTTACCCTATTCCCACAGCTAATGCGTAACTAAGAGAGCCATTCCATTTAGGGCGAGCCCGTGTGGTTATGGGGGCGGGCACGAGCGGTCTGGTGTCCGAGAGTTGTTGTAACGATTTGATCCTTAATCGTGGAAAGGATTAGGTTTGTTCTTGCATATGAAAAAATAACGTTGTAGCGGTTCGACTGTAAGCTGTGGAAAGAGTTAAAGACTTCTAGTGAAGTACCTAAGAGGACCTTGGGAAGTAGACTTAGGCCAGTTTTGCTGAACCACTATAAAATTCACGGTGCCATTTTCTCTATCACTCTCCTAATTTATTTTTGCAATTAATTTTTGTTACTATATTTTATTGCATGAAATTAATTTTAATTTTTAATTCTTGAAATTAATTGCTCATATTGGTTCTTAAATTTCTATATTTATTACCAATCTTTTTTTAAAAATTAAACAGAGTGCTTTAAAGTGTGATTATTAATTTCTTGTTTAATTCAAAATGAATTTGTTTGCATAAAAATATTGTTTAAACTACTTATTTGTAAAGAGTTTATCAATTCGCTTAATTGGGCTCACATAAATAAAAAGTTTAAATTAGTTTTAATAAACCCTATTCACCACCCTCTAGGGTTGCCATACCAATCCAACAATTGGTATCAGAGCATGAAAAAAAGTCAGACATATCCATGAAAATTCAAAATTTGTGCCTAAACATGTTCATGAAAAATCAAAATGTATGCATAGTGCTAAATGTGTGTGTTCGTAGCTATTTCTTATTTGAATTAAGTGTTTTTTAGCTTGTTGCACAAAATAGATTTTAACGTTTCTGTACAAGGATGCGTCGAGAATTACTCTAAATGTGCTCATGCTTAAGCAAGTTTTCCTATAAAGACCTAAGTATAAGTATTTATAGGTATCCTGGTGAGTCCAGGGTCGAACGCAGGGATTTGTGATAACTAGGCGCTGAGATTATAAGCCTGACTATGCGGTGAACTATACATGTAATATATGCAATTGTTTGTTGTGTAAAACTATACATTAAGAATGAAAAGAATTTCCTACTACTAATAATGAGGTGGACGCGGTGATGGTTAGTCATATGTCATTTAGTGTCAGATAGCATGCGTTGAGAATGAATGGAACCATGCGATAGGAGTTAATGCAAGAGTTGGTTGTTACCTAAACCTTCTGAGTACAATTTCATACCTACAAGCTGCAATTGTGAATCCATCTCTCGATGTTTCGACGCCACATTAATCTTATTTCTAAGACGCATGGTAAGTTTGCGTTGGCAAAAGATAAACTACATCTCTGCAACTCATCTAGTCTTAATAAATGCTAAAGATTAACTATCCACTCTCTCAAGCTCGACAGTTATGCTTACTACTTGTGTTTGTCAGACAAAATCATGCAAGCTAAAGATATGCATTAATCAAGATGTAATATGCTCAGAATTGCTCAAGAAAACTAACTCTTAACATCAACTCATTCATTCAAACATGGTGTAATGTGTTCAGTATAAAGATAGATGAAAGAGAATAGTCAATCAAACTCATATTAAGCGAATAAGTCATTCTCTCGAATGTTATTAACAAAATATAAGCAAGAAGGAGAAAAATGGAAATAAAACATAAATGAAGGGCGTCAAGCCGCCACTGGCAACGTCTTGCTTCATGGAGGCTTGAGATGGTCGCTATCTGATACATAAATTTCATAAGGTGAATGTTCTCACTCACTGAGAGATGACTCTGAAAATGCTCAGAATCCTTCTCTTAGAAGAGCTCGAAATGGAGGCTGGTTATGGTGAGGGAGAAATAGTGCAGAGCTTTCGCCTTTTGAGCTCGTCTCTCCTCCCTTCTTTAAGAAGCTTTTGGGCTATTTATAGGCATCAAAAGGTTGATATCATGATGACCTGACACCTTTGCATTAAATTTCACCCATGCTGCATAGACTTTTCAGATTTGTCAGCCTATTTGTTCTGCCATGATCTTGATGGGTTGCTACTCTTTTTTGTAATGACATGACAGCTGCCATGATCTTAAGTTTCTTCTTTGACACATGGTCTTCAACGCATGACCTCACCGCATAGGCTCGACGCATGTTCTCGCAGCAGCTTCGACTCTTTGTACTTGGTTGTTCCCACTTCTTTTCTTCTTAACCCTGCGTTAGGAACAGAAGCTTATCGTTTTTCAGGCATTTTCTTTTGCAAGTAGTGCCAACTCATGTTGATACATTTTTCATCATTTAACTACCAAAATCATGCGTTTAACTCCAAAGTTACTCTAATTAAATCAAATAATGACTATAATAACTTGTATTTCTATAAGTTATCAGTGTGCTTCATGGTAACACTAGAGATTTGCATGTGAAATCAAAATTTGTACCTACTTGTCATTATTGTGGAGTTAAAGGTCATATTAGACCAAATTGTTTCAAATTGAAAATTTCATGAATAGAAATAAGGTGCAAAATCAATTAATTAAAAATAAATTCTTGTTTAATATTGTATGTTATTCTTGTTGCAAAATTGGTCATAAAATTGATATTTGTTATTTGCGAAGAATGTACTATAGTAAATTTGGAACTAATCTGAAATGAGTTCCAAAGTCCTTGCTAACTAACAATGAAGGACCCAAGAAATGGATACCAAAATCCTTTGGTTGAGCTTTTTTATAGGTGTGATTCAAGAAGCAATTGTTGCTTAGACTTCATGAGAAATTAATTCAAATTGGCAACTGCTAAAAAGCTTGCTTGAATCCAACAAAGGAAATAATTTATTTTGATAACTTTCATTTTTAAACTTTTGAGATAAGCATTTCTATTGATATATTTTATGAAAATTATATCTCTTGAATGATTGACAAGTTTGAATTTGAATTCTTGCATTTTCATTTGATATAATGCCATGAAAAATGATTACATGTCCATCTATTTGATATCTATTTTTCTGGCTTATTACTTGACTTTTTGGTCATTTAGATGCTTGTTATATCCTTATCCCTGTATTTTTCTTGGAAAGTATTTAAACAAAAAGATATTGAGTCTTGCAAAAGATTGTTATTGTTCTGATGATTAAGATATGTTGTGTATCCTTTGGATGAAATTGAAAAGAATCTTTATTAAATGCCTTTTGAGCATGAATTATGCATAGTTTATATGGACTACGTTGCTAAATGAAAATTATTTGGAGTATCTTGTTTGTCCTATTTTGAAAAGTAAGTACTTAGAAATGTTGCTTGGAAGAGTTGTTGAATTCTTTTCAATAGAGGGCGTATATATAGAATTTAGTTTCTTGATTCCAGTAGCATTTTCTTCAAAATTAGTATAAATTTATTTGGTATGCTACCATGCTTATATTTGATTGATAATGTTTTCTTTAGGTAACATTGAATTTGCTAATGTTGATTTGTTATTATTCGGTATCGTTATTTATTTTTCAACAATTGATGTTTATTTTATAATATTGCATATTTTAGTATATCAATTGTTTGATTTACACTTGATTGATTTTATCTCCTTTTGGCATATACTGATATTTTTTATTAGAAGAAGAATTCATATTTTTAGGGGAGCTTTTCACTTAATTTATATATGAATTTCATGTTAAAATGAAATTGATTCCTACATATTGGTTTATTGTTGTGTGTCCCTCTTATGTATATAGTTTATCCTCTTGGGGGAATTATGCATATTGTTTATCATTTTAGGGGGAGTAATTATCTTTGAAGTAAAATTGAATTTGATATATCTACCCTTAAGTTGGTATGTACTATATGTGTTTTTGTCCCTTATTAAGCGGGAGTGTTTAATTGATTTTAAAAGGGGGAGAAATTTGTGAATCTGGTTTTTATGTTGAGCTTGGTTGATACTTTATGATGCCTCTTGAATATACAATGTTATTTGTTATGATTTGTTTCTTAAAAGGCATGTTGGTAGGAGAAGATTTGTACAATTACGTCTTCATGTTTTTAAGGAGAATTTTCATGTCTTTGTTTATTTTCTCAATTGTCCTTTTTTGATTGATTCCAAAAGGGGGAGAGGTAATAAGAAAAATGAAAGCATGTAGTTATTGCATATATTCATTGATTCAAGTTCATATCTAATATCAAGTGAATTAAAATTATAAGTGTGTTGATTGTGATTCAAGTTCGTACTTTATATCACATAGCTCTTTAGAATTTATTTTTCTTGAGTTGTTTGTCATCATCAAAAAGAGAGAGATTGTTGGCTTTTTTACCCTTAATCTTAAATTACTTAATTTTAATTAATTACTTAATCAATGTTTTGATGATAACAAACTTGAATTAATTTACTAACAATTTGTGTATTTTGGAATGTCCACTGTATGAAGCTCATAATAACGAATCCAACGCATTTTGAGTCACTCAAATCGGAGTTCAAACGAAGAAGATATGCCCAAAACAAGCTTAATGGAAAAATCTCGAAATGATGATGTGGCAAATTTTTTAATCAAAGTGGACCAATTGAAAGGTGCCACTTGGAGCAATGGAGAAGTGACAATTGGTGGGTTTTTTTTTTTTAATTTTTGAATTGATGTTAAAAAGAAAATGATTTTAAAAAGAAAATGAATTTAAAAAGAAGATGAATTTAATAATATTATATATGTTTGTGCCTAACAGCTGGTTGCTTTTTAAAAAGATTAATTTAATATTATTATATGTTTGTGTTTAACGGCTAGTTGAGTTTAAATCTCCATCATTCAATTTTCTTTTATAAAGATCTAATGGTCCAAATTAATTTGGTTTTCATCCACTTTCATTTCTTTTTAAACACTTCATCTTCTCCAAAAATTTTACAGCTCTTATTATTTTCAATCCTCCATAATTCACCAAGCCACCGTTGTTGCTCTCTCTCCAAGCTTCAATTTTCTTCTTTTCATCTTATTCTTGAGAGAGATATATTGGGAAAATTGTTATTTCTAACCCAAAAAGTTTTTGATGGGACAAAACTAACCTTTTTTTCAAAAGGTTCTTTTTCTAACCCATTTTTCAGAATTTCAGAGATGGGTTCCACGCGGTGAAATGGCGTAAATACCCCCAAATATCTTGTTCCTCAACACTCAAGCCACATCTTCATCTTCTTTACAAGAGTCCTTTTTTTTTTCAATACTCAATAATGTCTGTCATTTGTTGTAAAAACCATCGTATGTGACCCAATTTTCTGGAAATAAACCCACGAAAAACTTCTTTGAAATGCTAATTTCTAGAAATTTTGGGTTTACAAATACATCGCGGTAAAAAACGGAAAAGAAAATCCAAAATTTTCATGTAAAGGAGGTCTAATATATGTAGAAATGTCTAAATCACCAAGAAAAAGAATTCGGAATGCCGTATTTCGATCGTTGTCATTTTTTCCGTTAGTTTATTTTTCCCGTAAGTTGATGTATTTGACGGTAAAAGTGACAAAATTCCCAAATACACATCAACTTTCGGGAAATTTGGGCATTTTGTCACTTTTTCCGTAAGGTTTCTAACATGATCTTATAGGAAACCTTACGGTAAATGTCACATATTGCCCAAATTTTCGGTGAATATCGTATCGTCTCGCTAGTCTCGCTCTCTCTGCTATTGCTTCGTCTTCCCGATAAGCAGTTCATTCTTGAGAAATTTGGGTATTCTGTCACTTTTCCCGTAAGGTTTCTAACATGATTGTACGGGAAACCTTACGGAAAAAGTCACAGAATGCCCAAATCTTCCGAAAATTCACGTCTATTTTGGCTTTTCAATGAATATCGTCTCGCTCTCGCTAGTCTCGCTCTCTCTGCTATTGTTTCATCTTCCTGATAAGCAGTTCATTTTCAAGTTTACTTTTTCGAAGCCCGGTTCACCATCCAATGGTTCAAATTTCAAATTTTCCCCTTTTATAATGAGTTTCCTGAAAGACTCCTATTTTCTTACCTCTCCCGAAAGCTCCTTCTTCTTCGAAATAGTGTCTCCTTGCCTAAACCTTAAGATCGTCGTCTTCTTCCTTAAAGAAAATGACCATGCTCGCCTAGTTCTGAATCCCTAAAAACACCCATCTTCGGCGAAAAATGGCTGAAGATTGTCAATTTTGGCCGAACCTCCATTCCTTCTTGGATTCTACACAAGTACATTGAATATCTTCAAAGGTATTTCATCTAGAGTTCATCTAACTTTCAAGAACTCTCTATTTTTTGTCAATTGCAGTAAAATTTCTGGAAATAAACCCAAGAACTTCTCTAAAACGTTGATGCCGAAATTTACGTTTTCGAGTAGTTTGTCACTTGGTAAAACATGAAAAAGAAATTTAGGATTTTTAGTAGATGAGTGATAACTTGTTGAAATACAAGTTATTGTAGTCACTATTTGAATTAATTAGAGTAACTTTAGGGCTAAACGCATGATTTTGGCAGTTGAATTATGTAATATGTATTACCATGCATTGACACCATTTACAAAAGAATATACCTGAAAAATATATGAGCTTTTCTGTTTTTAACGCAGGATTGAGTAGAAAAGAAGCACAAATAACCCAAGTACCAGAGAGGAAGTTGCTGTGAGAACAAAAGAAGTGTAAGACCATGCGTTGAGAAAAGAAGCAGATACAAACGGCTGGACAATAGCTGTCATGTCAATATGCAAAAGGATTACATGTTATCAGATCATGGCAGAACCAATAGGCTGACGATGTGAAAAGTTTGCGCAGCTGGGCATGGAATTTAATGCAAAGGTATCAAGTCATCATGAGTTCACCTTTTCGACGCCTATAAATAGTCCAAAGCTTCTCCATTCAACGGAGGAGAGAAACGAGTTCAAGAGGTGAAAGCTCTGCACAAATTCTCCCTCACCATAACCAGCCTCCATTTCAAGCTTTTCTGTGAGAAGGATTATGAGAATTATCAGAGTCATCTCCCAGTGAGTGAAAACCTTCACCCTATGCCATTTATGTATCAGATAGCAACCATTTTAAGCCTCCATGAAGCAAGACGTTGCCAGTAGCGGCTTGACGTCTTCTATTTCTGTTCAATCTTCATTTCCCTCTTTCTTACTTATGTTTTGTTAATGACAGTCAAGAGAATGGTTTATTTTCTTAATATAAGTTCGATTGACGATTATCTTCTATTCATTTCCATATTATATACTTGACACCATGTTGTTTGAATGTTGAATGAGTTAGATGTTAGAAGCTAGTTTTTCTTAAGCAATATTAAGTATGTTACATCTTGATTAATGCATATCATTAGCTTGCATAGCTTTGCCTAACAAACAAATTTAACAAGCATGACTATCTAGCTTGAGAGAGTAGATGGTTAATCTTTAGCATTTATCAAGACTAGATGAGGTTTAGAGATGTAATTTATCTTTTGCCAACGCAAACTTACCATGCGTCTTAGAGATAAGATTAATGCGGTGTCGAAACATCGAGAGATGGATTCTCAAACCCAAAGTTTGTAAGTATGTAAATATACTTAGATATGCTTAAGTAACAACTAGCTCCTGCATTAACTCTACTATTATCGCATAGTTCTACCGTCATTCTCAACGCATGTGATAACTTGTAGAAATACAAGTTATTATTGTCTCCCACTTAGAAAAATAGGGCTTAAATAGAGAATCATGCGATAATTAGTTGGATTATTTGAGTCGTGCATCTAAAGAAGGTGATGAGAAGTGATGCATTTAACTAACTAGAAAGCAGTAAACCTAAGCTAAAGTGGTTTGATGGAGAGGTATGCGACACAACAAAGTCAGCTAATTGAGTTATGTGAATGGTAAACGCAGGGCTGGAGTTGGTTATCACCTAAATTCGAAAACGCATAGTGAGCTCTATTTCATACCAGCGACTCTTCTCCCGGTTGTCAGCCGCTATGCATTATATGTCTATAACGCACAGGAGAGTGTTAAGTACCAAGGTTATTCCTATGTCTAGGTAACACTTCTTAGCCTTGTCAACTGAGTTCCACAATCACTTACTCTCCCGAGCAGTCTGATTATTACTACTTATATCGATTAGCTAGATTGACATAAGCATTTGATTAAAAATAGATTTAAAGATGAAATAGTCTTCTACGATTCTTATTTAGATGATGACACAACTTGTGACCCTTGAGAGAGTTAGTTACTCATGGACGATAAAAAGCAAATGGAAAGTGATGAGAAATCAATAGCCATGGAAGATGTATAGATTGATGAACGGAATAATTAGTTTAGAAAATACAATTCCTTGCTAATAGACTAAAACATAAGTAAGAAAAGAGATAGAAAGCATGGAATGGCTTCTCAATGTCTTGAGCTCGTTGAGATGGTAGCATGAGTTTTGTTGTGAAGTGGTTAGGCAGAGGGAAGACTCTTCTCTTTCGAGCTATTTGTCTCTGGTTGTCGTTTGGAGAGCACTCTGCTGTCACTTAGGAATTCTTCCGAGAGGTTCAACCACATTTTCGTCTTCAGGTGTGCCTTTTTATAGATGTTGCATTGCAATCGCTGGCAAATCTGCATGATTGGAGGCTGAATTTCTGCTTTGCGTCCATCTCGCCCAATCGTGTGATTTTCGGTTTAATTTTGATCCACCACTCTCGTCGCATATCAAGCATGTCAATCTCCCGACAATCTCTTAAGATTCTTATTTGATTCTCTGCTACCTTGCGTTTCTAGTTGATATGCGACCATGGATAACTTTGGGTTCATGCGTTCAAGTGTGCCAATGCATCCATCGATTCCTAATGCATCAACCTGCATTGAAGGGTTGCCAATGCATCCACAGGTTGCTCGCGTTCTTGCATTAAAGCATGCGTTTTAGATTAAAAAAGCTTCGAAACAATTATCTCCATCAATTTACAAAAGTAGAACGCATAGGAAGATTTATCAATAGAATTTAACACTAACTACCGCATGATTCTCTATTTAAGCTCTATTTTTCTAAGCGAGAGACAATAATAACTTGTATTTCTACAAGTTATCAGCATGCTATCTGACTCTAAATGACATTTGACTAACATTCTCCGCGACCACCTCACATTGTTAATTGTAGGAAATTTTATTTATTCTTTATGTATAGTTTTAGGTACATAAAACTCTTGCACATAATACATGTATAGTCACCGCATAGTGTTTGTATCTAGTCTCAATGCCTAATTTATTACAAATCTCTGCGTTCGACCTTGGACACACCAGGAAACCTATAGAAGCTTATACTTGGGCTTTTATAGGAAAACTTGCTTATTAATGATCATACTTGAGTAATTCTCGACGCAACTTTGTACAATAATTATAACATCTAATCCACTTTATGTGCAACAAGTTATGAGCCAACAAGGAGGTTTAAAATGTGTATGAAATGCCTGAAATTGGATATGAGTAGGAAATGCCCAAATCTCATAAGTAGTGTTTCGTTCTTGCTATCACTCTCGTGGATCTGTGACTAATCTCGCTAGTCTCACTCTCTCTAGTCTTGCTTTCGCTAGTCTCACTCTTGCTAGTCTCGCTCTCGGTAGTAAAGTAACATAATCCCAAATTTCTTGGTGGGTTCAAACCTTTCGAGATTTAAGTATTCTGTCACTTTTGCTTGAGAATGTATAATTTATTTGTGTATGTTAGTATGTATTCTCATCTTCATAATGCCCTGTTGCGTGTTATATGCAAGGATTTAATGGAGCCAAGAATCTTGCCTCAGGATTACTTCAAGGCACAGTTGACATCATGTAGTCATTTAGTTCACACTCGAGATGTCATCTTGAGGAAGTTATCTAGGGTCCAGTTAGATAGTTTAGGAAAACTAGTTTTGGACCCATCCTAGACTGTAACCTCGTCCTTAATGGCCAGCTGATACACCACCTAATTCTTAGGGAGGTAAGAGACGAGAGGTCAGACGTATTTTCCTTCAACCTTTTCGGGAATATAGTGTCCTTTGGTAAGAATGTTTTTGACATTGTAACTGGGTTTAAGGTTAGAACAAGGAATATACAAAGGCTAACAAACTCGAGTAGGCTTAGGAGGCTATATTTCGAGAACCAAACCAACAAAAAATAGTGGGAAGCAGAGAAGGAGTTTGTAGCCATAGAATTTAGGAGTGATGAGGATGCAGTGAAGGTCGCACTTGCATTCTTCATCGACTGTGTTATGATGGGGAGGGAGAAGAAACAAAGGTTTGACCATAATCTCCTAGGGCTAGTGGATGACTGGGAGGTATTCTGTAATTACGACTGGAGTGGGGTGATTTTTAGTAAGACAATCACCAGTTTGAAGAGAGCTCTTACTCCTGCGATAAACTGTGGCGACCTCACCAAGACTATGAGATACACGCTATATGAGTTCCCTATAGCCTTCTAGGTTGGATAATATTTTGTTTCTCTTAGATTAATATTTTTTTCCCATTCTTCATCATGTATTGAATTTAACCTTTTTTTTTAGGTGTGGGCGTATGAGATGATCTTGTCCCTTATGAACCGAGTTGTCATTCGTGCTAGTGAGACGACGATACCACGTTTCTCGAGGTAGGTGTGTAATACCTCCCCATCATACAACATTCTCCGCAAGGATATCTTCGACTCAGATCATGTAAGTAAACTAACCGTCTTATTTTTTCTTCTTCTTTCATAGTTTAGTCATGTAACCTATAACCCATTCTACGTGCTGTGCAGGCATTGATTGTAGTTACCACAAGGTTGGTAGCTAGTGCGGAGGAGGTGGCCCATATGCAGCGGGTAGCACGGGCACCTGAGGCGCATGTACTATCTCCCGATTCCATTAACGTTCGCATACAAGGACCACTGATACGTCTTGCTGAAGGTCAGCAAAAGGCCCTTGTGGAAGAGAGAAGCAACGATCATGGGGACGATCGTGCGGAGGATGAAGTAGATAAGGGTAGGGAGGACATTGTCTAAGAGATGCATCATGACAAGGTGGCAGATGACGATAGGGAAGGCACTCGTGAGGAGGACGTTGTCTAGGAGATGCACAATGACAACGTGGCAAATGAGGGGTGGAAGATGCTTGTCATGAGAATGTATTCAATGAGGACCCAGTTCATCATGTTCGTGAGAAGACCATACTTGACGTCCATGATAGTAGCCTCCATTTCAACGACGAGCTTAGATGGATAGAGACCCATCTAGAGTAGTTTCAGACCGGGGTGACGACAGAGTTTGCCACCATGAGGTCACAGCTTAGTATGATGAGTTATGAGTTCGCTGATGTGAAGTACGACCTCTCCACTATTATGCGATATCTGAAGGAGCTGTTGAAGGTATTTCATTTTCCATTAAATTTAAATTACTTTGTTGTATGGCTTATAGTAGAGTTTTCTAAATTGTTATTTATTCGCATGTTGCAGGGTAAATATGTGGATGCACCACGATTTGGTGTAACTCGGGATGAGAATGACAAAGGCGATGGAAGTGGTAGCAACATGACATCTGATGATGAGGATGTTATCGAATACCGTGTCGAGCTGCAGTCAGACCGAGCGGCTGGAGAAGTTTCTTCTGCACCCTCTATCAATTTGAAGGTAGGCGACCCCCCAAATGTGTCCGAGAAGATGTGTAGTGGTCTAGTAAAGGACCAATGCACTACACCTGATGTTCGATGCGATGTGGAGACTACCTCCCAGTTTGAGACGTAAATGCTGAAGACTGCCTCCGGTCTCCGATCAGTATTACACATTAGCGACAATGAAACTGACGATCCCACTGCCTCATCCAGTAAGCAGGCTGATGTAGGATATGTCATACCCCATCTAGGTACCCTCCTAACCCAGAAGTGGGTGTGAAGACAGTAGACACCGACCCTCTCACGAGATCTACTGCCAAACCTAAATCTTATCCCATGCCTGATAAACAGTTATACAATAATTTAACAACATAATTAACTCCAAGATTAAGTGGACATAACAGCCAAGCTATCACAAGGGGTTTAATAATTACAACAACTACGCTTGATGTCACAATCTAACTTGGAGATAGTAGATTGTGACCCCACGTGTGCAGACAGTGCAGTGGTGACACAAGAGTGTCGACATAGTTGGCAATGACAGAGGGCCAAGAGAAGTGCCGTGGTGCGACCGACGAAGACGGCGCATCACCCAACACACCAAGGTAAGTGGATAGACGTGTCAAGCTGAACAACAAGTAAGAAGACAAGCATCAATGCCATCAGCAAGTGTCAGTGGCAAAGCCCAATAGGGGCCACGTAGGGGCCCCGGGCCATGACCTCAGAAGTAGGGGCATCGTGGTGAGTTTGGGCGAGCAACTCTGGAGTTAGATCCATGTCGATAGAGGATGGAAGCACGTCAGATTCTGTGTCTATCGGAAGTCAGACGGGCGCTCTATGGGGTCGAGTGACCCCTCGCCAAGTTGCATATGCATGGGTGCCAAAGAAGAAAATGTTCAGAATGTACTATAGTCCCCAGGCATGGTGTTGGCTCTCCACCACCCCTGGGCCTTAGGGCCTAAGCAAGCTACCCCATGGCACATGAGTGTGTCATGGCGTGGGCGAGTGCCACGGGACGAGCGTCTCGGGCATCTTCCTGTGAGGAGGAGTAACTCAAGGACAGTGTCGGGTGGCACGGGTGTGGCGACATTGCGCCTCCTCGGGTGAACTGGAGGTTGCTATATATGGCCGGGTTCCGGCACAGTATCCTCGTATGTCGTAGTATGGTCGCAAGTGTCGCCATACCGAGGTAGGGTCCAAGTTGAGGGATGTCTTGTTGGTCCCCACAAATATACGAGTGACCTAAGCGTCGATCCCCGATGGGCACATATATATGTGAAAGAGGGACTTGAAATGTGTGAGGGGGCGATGTACAATGTTGAAAGTAAATCTGGTTGTAGGCGATGAGTTGAGAACGTTCTTTGAGACAAGGCCATTGACGGGCGAAAGGATGCCCACAGGGGTGATAGGTCGAACAGGCGTTCGAGACAAGTCGGGAAGCTAGAGGAGTGGAAGTTCGGGTGAGGCAGTTAGGACTCGCCCAAGGTCCGACAGAGTATAAAGGTTCGAGAAAAGAATGTATTGGCTATGAGTTAGCCTCTAGGCTGGCCATGCGCGAGAGAATGTCATGGCGCCGCACGGTTGGAGAAGTACGACCGTGACACTTGACACCCTCAACCCTCAGAATATGTACATGTGCAACATTTACTTAAGTTCAAGATTTACAATTTTCAAGTTTCTAGACTCTGAAGACGAGCCCAGACAAGTTTTGTAGGCTAAGCACCAGGGACACGTTCGCTGCCTGGAAAACAGAGAAACAAGGAAAACATGGGTTAAAACGCCCAGTGAGTGACTAGCTAAGAGTCCTCTTGTAAACAATGCAAGCTACAACATAGAATCTAGCTATAACAGCAATATCATGTGTAATTCATAGCTTAAACATACATTTGCATTCGAGTATAAGACATACATAAGCTGGTTTTCCTGAAACCTTTCCTTAGTTGAGGCGGAGCGAGGCTCAATGCTACTCAACGTCGAAACAACCTTAGCTGTGTGGAGTAATCTCAATACAATAACGTCAATACACATATCCATATCCAGGGTCGCCTAAGTACCTTCTCTTAGTCCTTCAGTATTGGCCCCTTAACAAATTTTTGGCCATCCACATGCCTTCTCTTAGTCCTTCAGCATTGGGGCCATTTCTATACATAATTTACCCATATGCTTTCTCCGAGTCCTTCAGCAATGGGAGTCATATTCATACATAATTTACCCACATGCTTTCTCTAAGTCCTTCAGCATTGGGAGTCATTTAAATAAAACTATAACATAACATAAATCATGCATTTAAAACATTTCATTCATCACTTTACTATTCACATGCTTTCATGCTTTCGTTTACTCACATAATTATAAATTCCATATTGTACTCCACTCATTATACAACCACGCAGGCCATTCACAGAACTCACAGTTCATCAGTATATATCACATACTTACGTCACATAGCACATGTCATACTTGTAGAACTCATGAAAATGTTTCACATAGTCAAGTTTCAAACATATATTCAATCAAGAAACTATGCTTGAATTAAACACTTAGAAATCGAGTGTCACTCACAACTTGTCCTAGGCCTTGAGTGGATTATACACCTTCTCTAGCTCCTCTCGGCCTTAAATAATATGTTTTCTTTTGTTAGGTTTCTTTAACATTCCTTTTACATAAGAAACAAGCTTTAGATATGCCTAATATTCATCCCCAAGACCAAACTACATAAAGGAAACCATCACTGAGACTATATTCCATGAAGAAATGCTCAACCGAGGCTATACTTCATTTAAGAATTCATTAATAATCAAGATTTAAACCATTAGCGAGACTAAATTAGCAAAACAAGCCAAAACCAACAGTACCAGCGAGACCGAGGACGAGCGAGACCAGCGAGAGCCACAAACCGGCGAGATTTGTGAGACAGTTTTGACCAGTGAGACTAGCGAGACTAGTCTCGCACTTGCGCATTCACGCTTCCAGCACTGTCTATCCTTTCCAGCAAGACTTGCTTCTTTCTGCTGCTATTCTCGCTACTGCTCGAAATTCTAGCTGTTAAAAGTCATATTTCCAGCTCGAATTAGAACTTCTCCCTTCTACAATCTTGTAGAGGAATATGTTTTCTAGCTTACCTCAAAATTTCAGAACTTAACTCCTCTTCGTTTGACAGATATTCTCAATTAACCTTGCCCTGCTTCAGATCAGTCAAGAAATTCATATCAGTCGATTCCACCTAAAATTTAACATGTTTCTCTTCATATTCAACTCAACCATCTTTCACAAGAGTTGTTAGAAATTGAGTTAACTTACTAACCTTAAAATTCCAGCTTCAAACTCTACCTTTTCTGCTTGATATGTACCAAACGCTGAACCTTGTCCAGACTGTGTGACAGCAACAGAAGCTTCTGTTTCAGCTTCAATTCTACCATGAAACCGGCCAAAACCCCACACAAAATTGCCTTAGATCTCTTCTTCTACCTCCCTTCGACGTGCAGCTGAAAGATAGAATCGGTTTGAGTTGGAGAAATAGAAGAGAACCTGTCGGCAAACTCACCCATTTAATTTCTTCTTCCACCGATTCCTTCCACTCCACTTTTCTTTTCTCTCTCTCTCTTTTTTTATATAATTTCCTTTTCTTCCCTTTTTCTTTTTCCCTTACCTTTCCTTTCTTTTTCTTCATTTTTCTTCCTTTTAATTTAAATAATAAATAACTAAATAAATATTTAATTTGTTTTTACGCCACATTTAATAATCAAGATAAATTTTAGCTCAGGTTCCCCCTTAATGACGTAAACATTCAACTTACCAAGAATTTCTTCCAGCTTCCTCCACTTCTTCCTTCGATCTACAAGAGAAAAACAATTTAGTCCTCTTTGGTACTATGTACTCACGTTTAACACTTACAAATGAAAGTAGGGTTTACAGGATATCTGGATCCCAGATTAGTTGACCATCCTATCACTTCAGAGGTTAGTGGCACGTTTAATATTAAAAGCATCGAACAAAGAGAGAAGAAGCCTGGGAGCAAGTGGGAAGCCACCAAATAGGCTTGGTGTAAGGAGTACTTTTTGTGATGAACCAACATCCTGAAAATTAATAAAGCATATGAGTGAATGAAAGATTTATTGACAATAAAATAAAATGAAAAATAAAGAAAGCAATAAAATTGGATTGCCTCCCAATAAGTGTTTGGTTTAAGGTCTCTCAGCTAGACCGAACCAATGGATCATTCGATGAAAGCAAGGTTCTCAACTCGGCGTTCTTCATTGCTGATGTAATGCTTCAAACGCTGACCATTTACTTTGAAGACTGTCCCATCATCGCTTTGCAATTCCACAATTCCATGTGGGGACACCTTGACAATGACAAAGGGTCCCGACCATTGTGTCTTAAGCTTACCTTGAAACAAATGTAAACGTGAGTTGATAAAGTAAGACTCTTTGTCCAGGAAGAACGGTCTGTGGGGTGATCTTCTTGTCATGCCATCTAGTAGTACGCTCCTTATAGAGTTTGGCATTCTAATAGGCTTGAGCACGGAACTCTTCCATCTCATTGAGTTCCAAGAGGCGTTTCTCACCAGCCTTCTCAAAATCCATGTCCAGCTTTTTGAAGGCCCAATAAGCTCTATGCTCGAGCTCTACCGGTAAGTTACAAGCCTTTTCGAACACCAACATGTACGGTGAAGTACCTATTGGGAGTTTGAAAGCTGTACGGTAGGCCCACAGTGCATCATTAAGCTGGAGGGCCCAACCCTTCCTATTGGTCTTGACAATCTTTTCCAAAACCTACTTGATTTCCCTATTAGATAACTCAATAAGACCATTAGTTTGAGGATGATAAGCTGTAGTAATTTTATGATTAATATTATATTTGTGCATCATAGATTCAAACAATTTATTGCAAAAGCGAGAACCCTCATCACTAATAATAGCACTAGGTGTACCAAAACGTGTGAAGATGTTTTTATGCAAGAATTTTAAACAGTGCGAGCATCATTGGTCCTAGTAGCTATGGCTTCTACCCACTTAGATACACAATCAACTGCAACTAAAATATATATGTAGCCATCAGAAAACATAGGAAAAGACCACATAAAGTCAATACCCCAGACATCAAAGAGTTCCACTTCCAAGATAGGTTTCATCGGAAGCTCATGTTGTCGAGAAATATTGCTAGTACATTGGCACCTATCACATGATTTTACAAAGGTATAACAGTCCTTAAAAAGAGAGGGCCAATAAAAACCTGATTGAAGTACCTTAGATACAGTTCTATTGGGTCCAAAGTGACCTCCATAAGGGGAGGCATGATATGAATTTAAGATACTTACTACTTCTTCTTGTGCCACACACTTCCTTATCATACTATCAGCACAAACCTTGTAAAGAAGTAGGTCCTCCCAATGGTAAGACTTAACATTGTGTAGAAATCTCTTCTTTTGTTGAGAGTTCATGTCAGGTGGCAAATGTCCTCTTGCAAGATAGTTAACTATGTTAGCAAACCAAGGCAAATTATCTTTTACCTGATACAGTTTTTCATTAGGGAACATCTCAACAATTGGGCGACATGAGTTAGCATCCCTATTCTCAATCCTAAACAGGTGGTATGCAGCCACATTTTCACATCATTTCCTGTCTTTGATTTCTAGATCAAATTCTTGCAACAATAAGATCCACCTCATTAGCCTAGGTTTAGAATTTTTCTTATCAAACAAATACTTCAACGCAGCATGGTCAATATGCACTACTATTTTAGAGCCAAGCAAGTATCATCTAAACTTATCAAGGGCAAACACAACAACTAGCAGTTCTTTTTCAGTAGTAACGTATTTATGTTGAGTACTATCAAGAGTCCTACTAGCATAGTAAATTGTCCTAAACATGTTATCTCCAAGTTGGCCTAAAACAGCTCCTAAAGTATAGTCACTAGCATCACACATGATTTCAAAAGATTGACTCCATTCAGGTACGACAGTAATAGGTGCAGAAATTAAACTTTCCTTCAAAGTATTAAAAGCTAGTAGACATGCATCATTAAACACAAATTTAGCTTCCTTTTCTAACAAGTTACCTAAAGGTTTAGCAATTTTAGAAAAATCTGTAATAAATCTCTTGTAAAAACCTGCATACCCTAGGAAGCTTCTGACTCTCTTCACATTATTGGGAGGTGGCAATTGTTCAATGGCGGCTATTTATCCCTATCCACCTCCAATCCCTTTTGTGAGACTTTGTAACCCAAGACGATACCCTCCTTAACCATGAAGCGCCACTTCTCCCAATTCAACACAAGGTTAGCATCTTGGCACCTCTGCAAAACACAAGCAAGATTAGCAAGACAATAATCAAATGAAGACCCAAACACAGAAAAATCATCCATGAAAACCTCCATTATGTCTTCAATGAGCCCCTGAAAAATAGACATCATACAACATTGAAAAGTAGCAGGGGCATTACAAAAACCAAATGGCATTCTCCTAAAAGCAAATGTTCCATAGGGACATGTAAATGTGGTCTTTTCTTGATCCTTAAGAGCAATGACAATTTGATTATAACTTGAATATCCCTCAAGAAAGCAATAATGAGAATAAACTACAAGTCTATCAAGCATTTGATCTACAAAAGGAAGAGGAAAATGATATTTTCTAGTAGCCTTATTCAACTTCCTATAATTAATGCATACCCGCCATCCTATCACAGTTCTAGTGGCTATCATCTCATCTTTTTCATTCTTAACCACAGTCATACCACCTTTCTTGGGTACTACTTGAACATAACTTACCCATGAACTGTCAGATATGGCATAAATGATTCCTGCATTCAAAAGCTTAAGCACTTCTTTCTTGACTACCTCTTTCATGGTGGGATTAAGTCTTCTTTGGTGCTCCATTGATGGGTTAAAGGTATCTTCCATCAAGATTCTGTGCATACAGACCAACGAACTAATACCTTTAAGATCCTCAATAGACCAATCAATGGCAGACTTATGATCCCTTAACACTCTCAACAATTTTTCTTCTTCCACAGAATTTAAATCAAAAGATATGATAATAGGAAAAGAGAAAAATTATCTAAGAATGTATATTTCAAGTGAGGAGACAACACTTTTAATTCAAGAACAAGTTTCTCAACAGTATAGCATGCAAAGGAGCTAGAGGCATAGGTTTATACATTTTAGTGCATATTGGCAAGTTATCTAACCACTCAGCATACAAAGCAATTTCTTCAAAATTAGTGACCACAATGTCAACATCCATTATGCTTTATTCTAGATGATGATTAGCCAACATAACCTCTACATGCTCAGAAATAGTATGATCAATTATGTCTATAGCATGGCAAGTACTACCCTCATCACGATGACTCAAAAACTTAGAAATATTAAAGACAACATTCTCCTCATTTACCCTTAGAGTCAACTTCCCTTGTTGGACATCTATGATAGCCTTCCTAATTGCTAGGAATGGGCACCCAAGAATGATAGGAATCTCAAAATCCTCTTCCATGTCCAAAACTACAAGGTCTGCAAGGAAGATAAACTTTAACTAATACATCCTCAACAATACCTCTAGGATAAGCTAAGTGTAAGCCCCGTACCTGGCATTGGGAGAAGGCAAGTTAAGAAGAAAACTATGAGATGGACATTGAGTAGAGAAAGGTGGTCGAGTTGTGGGGGAGCAAAAATAGCTAAGTGTTGGCCATGCAATGGTGTGGCTATGCGTTGAGAGTATAGCCGAGGCTTGATGGCAGTTGCCAATGATAGCTATGCGTTGAAGAAGGTAACTCGGCTTGGACGCAGATGTGAAGGAGGGGGTGCGATAGGCGTTGATGGTAGCATGTGTTGAAGCCTACTGTGCGTTAGTTGGTCCGCACAGCCATGCGTTGAAGGCTACTGTGTTAGTTAGTCAGCACAGCCATGTGTTGAAGGTTACTGTGTGTTAGTTGGTCAGCACAGCCATGCGTTGAAGGTTACTATGCATTAGTTGGTCAGCACAGCCATGTGTTGAAGGCTACTGTGTGTTGGTTGATCAGCACCACCATACATTGAAGGCTATTGTGCGTTAGTTGGTTAGCACAGCTATGCGTTGAAGAGAAGATATGCGCCAATTAGTTAAATATATAGAGATGAAGTGAAGATTAAGTCGGTGGTATATATATATGAGTGGACTGAGTGTTTAATAATTTTGACCACATTTCAGAGCTCGAGTTGATCCCATTTCGAAGCTAAACAATGAGGAGAGGTAGAAGAAGGTGTTTATGTTGGTTTGGAGTGGAATTCTCATTGTTTTCATGGAGGAACTAAAGCTGGAATAGAGAGTTCGGCTGGTGTTGCTTAATCTGAGCATCGTTCAGTTTTTGGAGAATAACGAACTGTGAATGCTGTGGCTAGGGTTGAAATTTTAAGGTCAATAAGTTAACTTGATTTCTAGCAATTTCCACGAAGGATGCTTGAGTCGAATTTGAGTAGAAATGTGTTAAACTCTAGGTAGAAAAGATCAAAGCTGAATTGCTAGACGATTGGGAGCAATTCGGGGTTGTTTGAGAATATCTCTCAAATGAAGAGGAATTTTATTTTGAGACCTTGAGGTAAGATAAAGGACTTATTTCTCTACAAGTTTGTAGAAGGGAAGAAGTTCTAAATCTGGCTGGAAATATAACTTTTAACAGATAGAAGTGAGAACTAAAGGAGGAAACTCTGTTGTCGGGTGTCGCTAAGAAATTAAAGTGTGATTAGCGAGACGAGTGTCGCTAGGCGCAAAGGAGTTTTTTGTCTCACAATCTCGCTAGCTCTTGCTAGGTTTTGCTCCTCAGGTAATCTCGCTACTGTCGTGTCCTGTTGTGTGGTTTTTCTTGTAATCTCGCTAGAAAAGTGGAATGTCACTGGTAATCTCGCTAGTGACATAAATCTCACTGATTATGATTGTTTTTTTTTTTTTTTGGGAAAATGAGAGTCTCAGTGAAGGAACGTGATTAGAGTTTAATTATGCGCACTTAATGATCATGGAAAGAAAGTTTAAGGGAAGCTTAACGTGAGAAATGTGTATGTACAGGCCAAGAAGAGCTCGGAAAGGCATATAATCCGCTCGGGGCCTAGGACAAACCGTGAGTGACTTTCTATTTCATACAATGACTATTTTTAGCAATGTGTGAGTGGAAACTATCATGTCATATGGAGTCCTGTATATGTATTATCTAAATGCAACCCACGGCCAAGGGACCACGTGTGAAGGCCTATGGGGAATATGATATATGATACACAGTGCTGAGGGACCATGTGTGAAGGCACTTGAGAAATTGATTAAAATGGATTCCAATGCCGAGGGACCTTGCGAGAAGGCATATGGAAACCCAGTACATGATAGCTCAGTGCTGAGGGACCACGAGTGAAGGCACTTGAGCAGTGGTTTGATATGGAACTCAGTGCCGAGGGACAATATGAGAAGGCACTTGAGGGTTTGAAATGCCGAGGGACGATATGTGAAGGCATTTGTGCCGAGGGACCCGTGTGAAGGCATTTGAATATGTGAATGATGAGTATTGATATACGAAGATGAGTGCGTTGAGCTTCGCTCCGCCTTAGCTAGAAAAGGGATAATTGTATCACTTATGGTTTTGTGGTATTGTTGATTTAGGAATTTTTGTATATATATATATATGTGATAGTTTTATGATGATCCATGTTAACTCAAGGAAGTTTATTAGTAATTAGTTAAATTCAGTCACTCACTAGGCATTAGGCTCACGCTTTCTTGCTTGTTTGTTTTATTGTTTCAGGTAGCGAGTGTGTCCGAGATGCCTAGCCTACTAAAGATTCTCGTTTGGGCCTGCTTAGTTCTCTGGGATAGTTGTAAATACACAGTTTATGTACATATTTTTGTCATGCATGTTCCTTGGAGTATAGTGAAGCGGGTTTTGTGTTGTATAGAATGAATACTTGTTATGATGATTTATGATTTAAGTATCTGGCTTGAGCAGTTATATTTAACTTATGGTGTTCAACTGGCATATAGCAAGAAATAAATGATCTGGTGTTGATTAATGTTATAAGTTACGCAAGAACGGGTGTGTACAGGTTCACACTCACTTCTAGGTTAGGAAGGAAATCTGGGAAGGGGTGTGACACCAAGGATCTATCAGCTAGTTGCAAGGTGATAGTGGTAGGTTGCACTTCTCCAATGTCAAGCTTCCTGTAAGCAGATAAAAGCATTAAATTAATAGAAGCACCAAGATCACAAAGAGCTCTAGTAACATTTAAAGAACCAATAGTGTAAAGTATAGTAAAACTCCCTAGATCTTTCAAATTTTGTGGTAGCTTCTTTTGCAGCACAGCACTGCATTCTTCAGTCATGCGAATCATCTCATATTGCCAAAACTTCTTCTTTTTAGACAAGACATCTTTCATGAATTTAGCATAGTTGGGCATTTGCTCTAAAGCCTCAGCAAATGTGATATTCATGTGAAGCTTTTTAAATAATTCTATGAATTTAGCAAATTAAGAGTCTATTTCTTTCTTCTTAAAATGTTGAGGATAGAGCAAGGTATTAGGTACAAAAGATGGAGGGTTAGATGACTTACTTGAAGATGCCGACTCATTTACCTTTTCTTTTTTTTTCTAAGACGGACTTGGGTTTAACTTTTATGGTCGGCTCTTGGATAGTCTTTTCTACCTCTTGCTCATCATCCTCATCATCGATCAAAGGAGTGGACAGCTTTTTTCCACTCTTTAAAGTCACGACCTTGCACTCCTCCTTTGAATTTCTTTCAGGGCAGTTAGGAAACTTCCCCTTTTGCATTGTTTGGAGGGAAATGGCAATTTGGCTAATTTGTACCTCAATATTGTGAATAAACTTACCATGACTTTGTACAGTGCTTTCTAATGCGGTGGTTTTTCTTCTCGACTCTTTTATGAACTCCACCATCAAGTCTTCTAAGTTGGACTTCTTCTCGGTGTGTGGACTTACATTGGAAAAATCGAGAGGACCTTGCAAAACATTTCTATTGTTAGCACAAGAAAAGTTTTCATGGTTCCTCAAGTTAGGATAGCAATGAGTTGGAAGTTGTTGTTGTTGGTGGCCTCTATAGTGTCTTCTACCAATATAATTGGCCATCTCATTGTCTCCTTGTTCCAACTCCTTTTGTGTAGACATCTCCGATGCCAAGGCCGCAAGGGATGCTATGGATGGTGGACTTGCTTGAGCTTGACCCCCTATAGTCAATTTAGAAAGAGTATTAGTAAGGGACATTTGAGCTTTAAGAGAGTTCACCTCATCTACCTCATACAATCCGACGATTTCGGGATGATTGGAAAAGACCTTTCACATGACCAATTGTATGATGTAGTGGCCAAGTCTTCTACTATGGTATAGGCCTCTTGACCATTCTTGGAGAAAATTGACCCTCTGGCGATGACATCCAAGATGGATTTGGTTGAGCTTGACAACCAATTGTAAAAGAGTTGAATTTACAACCAATCCGGGTAGCCATGTTGAGGGCACCTCATCAAGAGATCCTTGTACCTCTCCCAAGCCTCATATAGTTGTTCATCCTCAAGTTGGAGGAATGTTCCAATCTCCGTTCTTAGCCTTTGAGATTTAGCCGGTGAAAAATACTTGTTGAAGAAAGCTTGAGCCAAAATTTCTCATGTGGTGATACTATCCAGAGGTATGGTTTCCAACCAATCCTTTGCTCGGTCTTATAAAGAGAAAGGAAAAAGTCTTAGTTTGATAGCATCGTTAGAAACACCATTCATCTTTACTGTTCCACATATCTCTAAGAAAGACCGTATATGGTTGTGAGGATCTTCATTAGTTCTTCCTCTAAAGGTTAACTCTCTAGCCATTTGAATTAACCCCGGTTTCAACTCAAAGTTGTTGACATTGATGAGCACATTCATTATTCCTAGTTGATTTGTCGGCAATGTCAGTTGGAAGTAATCTCAAATTGCCTTTGGTATCTCCTCCGCCATCTGCTCGGTTTGATTTTGTAGAACCCTTAGATTCCTTCTATAGGTCCTATCAATCTCAGAATCAAGAGGGAGGAGGTTAGTATTATCATGAGGCATAAACCGACAAAATAATCAACCAAATAATATACACCTCAAATTAAGATCTATCAATTCTAATGAATATTAAATAACAAAAATCATTCTTCGTATCCCCGGCAACGACGCCAAAAACTTAATGTGCACTTTCTGTGTTAACCGCAAGCGTACAGGTCAAGTTATAATATAAGACGGTTAAGTCTGAATATCATTCCATTAAGGATCCAATTGTGAACATTTAAGTTACTTAGCTATTCTAGAATTGAATCAATTTTATTTGAGGATTGGAATTTAAGTTGTGATTTTGAAAAACTAAAAAGGAAAGTTACCAAATAAGAAACACAAGAGTCAAAACGAGTTCTAAGGTAATGAATCCTTGTTTACTTCATCATGCAATATTCTAGGGTTCATGGATTTGATTGCAATTCATATGCTTAAGTCTAGAAACATACATCCAAATTATTTTCTCTCAAAAACAACCTTTTGTCATGCAACTCAATTGATTACTAATTTCTTGAAACCAATACAAATTACATGGCATTAAGAGTAGTCTTTAGCAACTTTTATTGTTAACCTAACTATTTTCATGAGAGATTAACAACAATTCTTTTTTTATAGATCTAGTTAGACATACAATTATCTCAACCATATATCTAACCTAACAATCAAACATGGTCATTCAACAAGAATTTAAGCAGAATAACAAAGAAAACCATAATCATTACAACAAAACCATGAATAGTCTACAATATCAACATAACTTCATAAACAATTTATCAAAACCCTAAAACTAAAGAGTTTAGTCACTCATAGCTTCAACCAACATGTTCATAACAATATAAACAGAGAAAGAGTATAATGAGAGTGAAACTCTACTGAAAAAAGACTCTTGATTGAGAAAGCACCATCAAGATGTCCTTGGTCTTCACATTGGAACTCGAACAGGACCACGATTCTTGTTGTTGAAATGCTAAAGTGCTAAAAACTTGTTGTGTTTATCTTTATTAAGCTTCTTATTATGTGTTCAACATGCTTAATACTATGCGTTACTGATTTGTCAAGCTTTCCTATTCTTTACCCAAGTATAAGCAAAGAATGAGGTTTTCTCGGTGAGTCCGAGGTCGAACACAGGGACTATGCAGATTCTATAATTAATTGGATTATTTGAGTCATGGGTTTAAAGAAGGTGATGAGAAGTGATGCATTTAACTAACTACAAAGCAGTAAACCTAAGCTAAAGTGGGTTGATGGAGAGGTATGCAACACAGCAAAAGCAGCTAATTGAATTGTATGAATGGAAAAACGCAGGGCTGGGGTTGGTTATCATTTAAAGTCAGAAACGCATAGTTGGGTCTATTTCATACCAACGACTCTTCTCCCGGTTGTCAGTCGCTATGCCTTATATGTCTATAACGCATAGGAGAGTGTTAAGTGCCAAGGTTATTCCTATGTCTAAGTAACACTTCTTAGCCTTGTCAACTGAGTTCCACAATCACTTACTCTCCCGAGCAGTCTGATTATTACTACTTATATCCATTAGCTAGATGAACATAAGCATTTGATTAAAAATACATTTGACAAGATGAAATAGTCTTCTACAGTTCTTTATTTAGATGATAAGGCAACCCGTGACCCTTGAGAGAGTTAGCAAACTTCTACTACGGACGCAAGGATTCCTCCTTTCTGCCTTCTCTCTCCCCTTTATCTCAAGAATTCTCCCTTGAGAATCATCAGTCACTCATTTTCCCTCAAGGTCCTATTTATAGCTTTGGAATAAAGGGCTTGTCATACTACTTCTTCTCTCTTTTTGCCACTTGTTTGCCACATGCCACGCTGCATGCTTAACCAACCATGCATTTATCCAAGCGTCACCTTGCATGAAATACTTAACATGCCTTCTAACACCTCCTACTTATAAGGTGTCAAGTCTATATGAAGCCACCTAGCCTTTATAAGCTTATCTTATGCGTCCAACATATTCCAATATACAAACTATTCGTTCAATCATACTACCCCTACGCGTCCATTGAATTTCCTTTAAGGTTTTAGCTTCATTACTTACTTTCTTTACTCTCCGCCATAATACCTTTGAACCCGTTTCTCCACTGCATACAACTAGGCGTCAGTGTCCCAAATGCACACTATTATGCGTTTGTACCTTACCGCATCATACCATGCGTCCAACTTTCTTCCCTTATGTCAAATCTTAACTACAAATCCTTCTCTTTTGTGATCACACATCCAACGATGTGATTTACCCTTGTTAACCAAATCCAACTCAAGACCACCATTTATGCGTTTGTACTTTTTGCGTTCACCTTTACTTCGTTCTGCGTCCATGATCTTCTTTCTATCCTTAAGGATTCCTTGATTATCCCTCTATGCGTTTCACTTCTTTCCCTTCAAGCTCTTTGGTTACTTCCTATGCGTCCACCTTTATCATGTGTTACCTTAGTCCTGACCATGTGTCCGACATGGTCTCTTTCTTCTTTTCTTTATAGGCTCTTCAACGCATCATTTTTTCTTTTTTAAAGTAGAATGTGACATTAGGGCTACTGGAAACCCCCAAATTTATAGACTTGGCCGCCCAAAAACTTACCAAAAATACCCATTTTTTATTTATGGAAAACTGGCGCAGCGGCGCTGGTCTATAGCACCGCAGCACTATTGAAAATTTTTAAGCTACGTGCAAAATTTGTTTGCTCTCGGGTTTTAGCGTTGCGGTGCTGTCCCAATTTTTGTCCTATTGAGTTTTTCTTCTCTTTTTTGCTGTATTCTTGCTCGGTTTTGATCTTTTGGTCTTTTCTTCTAATTTTTCTCATTTTAACCTGAAAACCACTAGCAAACAAGTGAAATCTAGTATAAACTCCCTTAATTTGAGAGGATAAAAAGCGCTTTTCAAGTGCTTATCACCACCCCAAACTTAGAGATTTGCTAGTCCGGAGCAAAGAATAGAATCAAATAATAGGGAGTTTAGATGAAGAAGTGTGTAATTGACTCATGTCTTAGAGAATAGCATTTAGAGCTGAAGTAGAGACATGCACGCATATCTATGTTGTTATAATCATTCAAGGCCAAACCTTGCTATCTCCCATGTGTGTGTGTGAAAGCCTCCTTCAATATAAAATACTAGAACTCAAATTAGGACTTAAGAGAGTTTTTGTAGTTTTCCCCCTACTCTAGCTCATGCACCAATCGTCAAGCTTTCATACATTTCAAGTGAGTAATATGTCCACTAAGGTGCCTTTCAATCATATTTTTTTTCATGGGCCCAAACTTGCATTCTTTTACCTAGAGGAACTAGCTTTCACACATTCACTGTATGGACTCGTACCTAGTCAATTCCCAGGCGTCCTTACTGATCACAGCAAAAGCAGCTCTTTTTACCCCTATCCATGCATATTCATTAGAATTTTAACATTTAAAAGGATAGACAAATAAAGCTCATACATTTTTTTTTTTTTATTGTGTACAGTTTTTTTTCTCAAAGGCATGTATACTCTTTTCTTTTTTTCTTAGTCTAAGATTACAAACTATCATGCATTTCCACTCTCTCATCAGTGGGGCCTTTCGGAGTGACAACCAAACATACCCAACTTAATCCTCTTTTTAGAGATTCTAAATTACAGTGACTACGTGCTCAAGAATATGAGAGATTTTAAGAGGGATTTAAATGAATTTAACTCAAGATAGTGCTATTCTATTTCCACAATAATTCATTTATTATACAAATTCGAATCTCATCATGGGCAATCAACATCAACGCACATAACCATAAACACATTCCCATTAACTTTGATAGCTCCAAAATTTTCAAAATTTTTCAAAATTGACATGCATATGATCAGTAAAACTTCACAAACATGCATAGCAGGATAAAAAAACACACAAAAGTACGAGCGACACCTCCCACCCCAAACTTAGAGTCATGCATTGTCCTCAATGCATAAAAGCATCTAACAAAGAAGGAACAAGCCTGGGAGCAAGTAGGAAGCCACCAAACAGGCTTGGTGTAAGGAGTACTTTGTGAGCTAAACCATGTTCGTGAGAGATAAAGCATATGAGTGACTCAAAGATTTATTGAAAATAAAATAAAAAGAAAGCACTAAAATTGTGTTGCCTCCCAATAAGCGCTTGGTTTAACGTCGTCTAGCTAGACGCGGGTTCGCGAATCACGGTGGATCCCAAGGTGGTTTCTTCCTTTCATGCTTTGGATCACCTACAACTTTTAGTATTCACCCAGATTGACACTCACAAACATATTCATTAGCATTTAGTGAGTTAGTCAACAAATCATTATCAAGTTGGACATCATCATTTCTAATGTAGTTAGGACTCATTAAAGAGTCATTATTCTTAGATTTTACCGAACTCACCACTTCATTTTTAACATGCTTTTCCATAATTTGTTCATAATTCATTATAGGTTTGGGAGACATGCAAGAAGAACTAGGAGAATTATCACAACTAGAAACATGCTTCATAGAATTTTCTACTTTAATATCAAGCATGCCATTAGTCTTACCATTCAAAGGAGGCTTATCATGCATAGAGTTTTTATTCGAAGTGAGAGGCGATGTTACCTTTGTGTTTGGCTCATGATGCTCATACCTTTCTACATCCGGATGCTTAAGGGTTTTATAAATGTCGAATGTTACCTTCTCATCGTGAAGGCGGAATGTGAGCTTTCCATCTTGACATCGATGAGGGCCTTTCCGGTGGCCAAGAATGGTCTCCCAAGGATTATGGGGACTTCGGCATCTTCCTCCATGTCTAATATCACAAAGTCCACTGGGAAGATAAAATTGTCTACCTTGACCAAGACGTCCTCCACAATGTCGTAGGGATGAACAAATGATCGATCGGTCAAAAGCAAAGATATGGTAGTTGGTTGCACCTCTCCACCATTGAGCTTCCTAAACATGGATAAAGGCATTAAATTAATTGAAGCTCCAAGATCACAAAGTGCTTTAGTGACTTTATCATTGCCTAAATGACAAGGGATAGAGAAATTCCTTGGATCCTTTAGTTTTAGAGGCAATTTCCTTTGTAGTGCCATACTACATTCTTTGGTTAGTGCAACCATTTCATAGTCTCCATACCTTTTCTTCTTAGACAATGCATCCTTCATGAACTTGGCATACTTAGGCATTTGTTCTAATGCCTCTTAAAAGGAAGGTTAATTTCTAACTTTTTGAATATGTCTAAGAACTTTGAAAATTGAGCATCAATCTTTTTCTTTTGAAATCTTTGAGGAAAAGGTAAAGTATTAAGGGTAAAAGTAGTAGAGTTAGATGAACTCCCTATGTTGGACTCTAATTTCTCCTTTTCCTTAGATGCACTCTCTCTTTGTGGAACATCCTCTTCTTGTGGAGGTACATCATCTTCATCATTGATCAAGGGAGTGGATAGCTTTTTCCCACTCCTCAAAGTCACGGCCTTGCATTCCTCCTTTGGGTTTTTCTCGGGGCAACTAGGGAACTTACCTTTTTGCATTGTTTGGAGGGAAGTTGCCATTTGACTAAGTTGGACCTCCAAGTTTTGAAGTGCCTTACTATTGTGTTGCAATGCAGATCTGAAGTGCAAAACTTGTTACTGCGTCTATCTATTATTATTAAGCTTCCTATGCGCTTAACATACTATATGTTGAACACACTACGCGTCTTACTTATGCTTAATACTATACGTTGATGATCTATCAAGTTTTCCTATCCTTTACCCAAGTATAAGCAAAGGAGTAGGTTTTTTCGATGAGTCCGAGGTTGAACACAGGGATTATGTTGATTCTTTATTTAAGTGGATTATAAGCGTTGCAGGGGTAACCAGAAATATTTAAGAAAGGTGTTTGTTTCTAATCTAAAGAAAGCGATAACATGTACACTAAACTAAAATGTGGAAGATGAGAGGCATGCGACACAGCAAAGTCAGCTAGGTGAATTTAATGAATGGGTAAAAACAGGGTTAGGGTTGGTTAACATCTAACATCAGAAACGCATGGTGCTAGTCTATTCATACTTGCGACTCTTCTCCCGGTTGTCAGTCGCTATGCGTTATATGTCTATAATGCATAGGAGAGTGTTAAGTGCCAAGGTTGTTCCTATGTCTAGGCAACACTACTTAGTCTTGTCAATTGAGTTCCACAATCATTTACCCTCTCGAGCAGTCTGATTGTTACTACTTATATCGATTAGCTAGATGGACATAAGCATTGGATTAAGATTACAATTACAAGATGCAATAGTTACACTATGGTTCTTATTTAGATGATAACGCAACCCTTAACCCGTGATACATTAGTTACTCATGGATTCGAAGTAAAAAGCGAACAGTGTAGAGAAATGAGTAGACATGGAAGAAATATAGATTGATGAACGGAATACAACTTTAGATAGCTCAATGTCTTGACACAAATCTAAGATCGAACTAGAAAAACAAGATAGAAAGTAGGAAAAGGGCGTCAATGTCTTGAGTCGCCGAGATGGAAGCGTGAGGTTCTGCTGTGAAGTGGTCAGGCGGAGGGAAGACTCTTCTCTGTCGAGCTATTCGTCTTCGATTGTGTTCTGGAGAAAACTCTGCTGTCACTTAGGAATTCTTCTGAGAATGAACAACCCTTTCTCATCTTGCAGGACTGCCCTTTTATAGATGTTGCGTTCACAACCAATGGCAAATCTGCTTGATTGGCAGCGAAATTGATATCATGCGTCCATCTCGCCTAATTGCATAATTCTCGGGTCAATTTAGATCCACCACTTTAGCCATAGATTATGTATGTCAATCTTCCGACAATCTCTCAAGATTCTGATCTGATGTTCCGCTCCTTGCGTTTTTGGTAATTATGCTTTCATGGAGAAGTTTGGCGGATGTCAACGTGTCATGGATTGCTAACGCATAGTCCTGCATTAAGAATCTACAGGTTGCTCGCGTTCTATAATCCTACGTTAGAACATGCGTTTTAGGCTCAAAAAATGGTAAAATTATTATCTTCATAAAAATACAATAGTAGAACACATAGGAAGATTTATTAGTAAAATTTAGCTTAAACTATCTCATGTTTCTCTATTTAATCTCTATTTTTCTAAGAAAAATGCTATAATAACTTGTATTTCTACAAGTTATCACACCCCCAAACTTAGATAAATGCTTGTCCTCAAGCATAACTTCTATCTAAGAAACTTCAATCATCCCTAAAGTTTTATCAACGCATTGACTAGTCTCTCAGAATGCTATACTCAATCAGCTACCCGTCAGTTATATTACTTTTCTACTTCTATATTTTTTTCTTTAGAACGGGTCTAATTTGTATGCGGCAAGCTTTCTTTTCAAAATTCTTTACTCATTATTCACAAAATTTTTGTTTCTTCTTTTAACATTGAGTCTGAAAAGATAAAGATATAAAATTCCTTTTTCCTTCATTTGTTTATAAGTAACCATGCGTCGAGTAAGGTTACCCACCTTCGTTCTGACATACCAACTATGGGGTGCATGGAGGCAGCCAACTACGAGCAAGTGCCTTTCTCGACTAAACTCTTATCTAAGTTCGGTTTCCTCACTAAACATTGGAGTTTGTTATTTTATCTATGCGTTGCTGATTATGATTACCCACATGAAGGCGGCCAACTACGGGCAGGTGTCATTTCAGCTAAACTCTTAACAAGATGAATATATTAGTCTTGCCAACGGAGTTTTGCATTTAAAAGATTTTTTTTTTATATAGAGAAATAAGTTCCTCATATTTTTATCTTTGACAGTTCAAACCTCGTCCACCCCCAAACTCGAGATAGCAAGGTCCTCATTGCTTAAATTGTAAACAAAGATGATGTTGCAAAATTTTGTAAAAGAGGTTTGAATTGGCTGCTTGCATACATGCAAAGTAGGTTTGTGCTTCTAAGGAATAGTATGCAGACACATTGAAAGTAATCTAACTTAAGAGTGTACAAAAAGTGTAAGCATGATGATCATCACAGTGACTAACTTTTCAATACAAAGATAAAAGTTGGGAATAATTATATATGTACTTAGAATGAATTTACAACAAGGGATAATGCAAAGAGGTAATTAGAAACTCAATGCGATGGAGAAATTTTCATTCTATTAATTCATTTCCCACAAACGCATACATTCTATTGAAGATAAATACAAGGAAAGCTGTAAAGAAGATACAACTCTGACTACACCCCTAAATTTTAACTATCCGACTTGTCTTCATTAGGTTTGCGTTTCTGCTCAGGTGCAGGGCATTGTGGCATTGGGAAGACAAGCGGATGTTGTAGGCATTCAGGAATGTTAGGGTGCGGGACTTCCGGTCGAGTCGAAAACAGTTGATGAATGTAATTCAATGTAAAGTAAAAACTGCTCCGTCTGTAGGCGTGCTCATATATTCATGGAATGTATCATTGGATGCAAGATTGATTGTTGCATGTATGTTTGTATTGTCTCCCAGTCGAGGTCGAGTTGGGCTTCTTGAGGTTGAGGCTGCGATTATGGTTGAGGATGGTTTGGCTGGGGGCGAGAAGTTGATGGAGTTTCATCAAACGCAGGGGATGATGGACGCATAGTAGTCGTGCCAAAATCCCCGTAGTGTGAGTTATCAACTCTTATTGAGGAGATTGGGGAGATAGGTTTTGTGGAAGGTTGAGATTGAGAAGGTTTTGGGCGATGCATTTTAGGAGGAGGTAGAGTTGGTTCTCTTCTAGTTGTTGGAAGTGGGGGTGAAGGACTTGAGGAAGGGGAAGGTCTAATGGTAGCATCAGGACTTGCTACAGTCTTGCGTTTCAGTTTGAATGACTTCCCTTTCTGCGTTTGCGGCTTCAAAGGTGACACTTTAGTTGACTAAGTGGGTTGATGAGGTCTTTTGGTGGCCTTAGCAGGCTCTAGCAGATGTTGCGATCCTCTCATCAACTGACGCAGAGCCTTATGGGCAATTATCTCATTGACTTCGATCATCTTCTCTGCGTCTAACACTTCTGTTGGCCCTCCGATGGCAACATTGGTGCATAAGTTCATGATAAGTGTGGGGAAGAAGAGCTGGCCTCTTGGTTTGTTGAAGACCCTTCTTATCTGTGCTGCAATTATGCGTCCGACATAAGGGGAATGCGACGCATAATGCAATAAGCTGCCATTACTCGATTCCTTCACATTGTTCTGTCATGCATCGTCGGGATTAGCCACGTCTTCACCAAGTATACCCAAAGGTTGGCCTCTGGCTGTAGGTTGTTAGCAGGCAAAGTTTTAATGCCTGTGGGTGATACGTCCCACTTTTGGCCCGGACTTTGCCAATACGCGGACTGAGTCTTCCATTAACTCCAGTGGAGTTGATTCTATTATTTTGTTTCTTTCCGCATCCGCGTTGTCCCTCAACTTATAGATTGTGTTTATTTCCCATGCGTTGAATGGGACTTCATTTTCCTCAACCACCACCACGTCCTCCTCTTCGTCAATGTGTCCGTTATAAAAGTTGCGGACTAAGTCAGGTTGGATCCAAGGAGTGCTGGAACAGAAATTTCTCCAACCGTGGTAGTCGATATTTCAGTGATGTACGGCGGCAACGGGGCTTCTTCAGGGAAAAATCCCACCTCCATCAATAAATCAGGGAACGCCCTACGTCTCCCTTTTCCCTCCTTCTTCTTTGGTGACGCATCCGCCACCTTCTCTTTTCCTTTGGCCTTAGCAAGTATTTTATCCATTGTCTTTTTCTTGCTCTTGGCCACTTCAGTTGGAACGTCAGTCACTTTCTCCTTCCCTTTGCATTTCTCATGGTGAATGCCTGGGAGTTTGGTGACTGACTCCTCTTTTTCTTTCTTTTTCTTCTTTTTCAAAGCGCTGACACCTTGCTCCTCTAACGCATCCTCCTCTATGCGTTCCTTCCTTGTAGGCGAGTGGTGCCTACTTTTCTTCTTCTTTTTCTTATTGCCCTTCCTCTCTTCTTGGGCATTTATTCGTGCAGCCAACTCCTCATCTTCTTCTATTTGAAGCTCTCTCTCAAGCTCCTCAGCTGCCTTTTCTATTCTTTCTTCTTCCTTCATTTCCTCCTCCAATGTCATAGCAGCTTCGTCAATTTGAGGATCAGGAAGGCCTTGCGTTTCCCATTCTTCCTCAGGTCGCACTACCCTGCGCACCTTTTTGCTAGACAATGCGTCCTTGGCAATTTTCTCTGCTCCTTTTTGAGCTCTTTCCTCAACTTGGTCTTTTCTTCTTCATCTTTTCTGCCAGCCGATCAAAGGATGTTGCCACAATCGGGGACTCAGGATCATCTCCTTGCTCTGCGTTTTTCGGCTCTTCATCCTTGGTAGTTTCTTCTAATATCCTTCTTTTCTTCCTTATCAGAGGTAATACTTCTTCTTCTTCTTCTTCTCTTCTTCTCTTGGCCTCTGTGGCCATCACAACCTTTTTGATAGGTCCTTCATTGAAGGCTAGGGTCGTCTCCTCAGGACTGATAGACGCAGGGACTAACCCATGCATTTTGACTTGCTCGCCTACGACCTCCTTGCTGTAGGCGGCGTCTCTTTCCTTATTTCCCCCAGTCTCTTCACCTTCCCGAGTCTCTTTTGGCTGACTCTGGTCCTCTTTTATCGGTGAGAATGTGTGCGATCCATTCATTTGGGGAACGCGCAGAGTTCACTTCCCCTTCTCCCACAACCACATCCTCTTCTACTCCTCCCCCCACTTCATCAGTCCCTCTTGTGCTGGGGTGTCTTGAAGAAGGAAAAGGCTGGTTGACCTCCCCGTTATCCTCCCTCGCCTTTGCATCTCTTTCCTTTAGAGCAATCCTCTCGAGGATATCGTCGAAGACATTTCGCTCGTCTTTGTGGCGGATTTCATTGCTTCCATATAGTGTGCTAGCTTCATCGCGAAGCATTCCAGGACTCGGTTGCTCGGCTTTGGAGTTTTCCATGCTTAGATGTTGGTTTCCGGCATTGAAGTTCGCAGCAGAAAACTCCTTCACGCTCTTCATTCTGTGCTTTGGAATGCAGGACTTGACTCGGCTTTTGGGTTTTGGAGTGGGTGCCGGGTCGATTCGGCTCAAGGGTTGAATGTTCAGGACTTCCACACAGTCGTCTGAGTCAAGATCGACTACTGGTGGACGGACTGGGGGTCTAACAAATGGTCGAAAAAATGGGGTTATAGGCGGTCTTTGGGCACTAGCCCTGGTTTATATCGACGAAAAAGTTGGGATGAATGGAGGGCTGGGGTGTGGAGGCCTAGGGCGAACGGGAGAAGCGAAAGGCCTCACAGGTCGGGTGGGTCGGAATAGTGGTGAAAAGAAAAATGGAGCTCGAGGGTTAGGAAATACATTGGGGACTAGGCGTGGTTCGGATGAAGAAGAAGATAGGGTCAAATATTGGGTATTGAAGGAAGATATTGGGGAAACATCGCCAGCGAAGTGTTCTTGATTTTGGGAGTCTGATTGGCTAGACAAAGATAGAAGTGTGAAGAATTCAAATCGTCGGAGGTTTGAGAGATGAAGGGGTTATGAAAATGGGAAATGGAAAATCGAATTGTGTTGATAAAGGGCTAATTAAGCCATCGGTAATAAATGCAGATACGCGATATCCAAAATTCCACTGATCTAGGCAAATTTATTGAGCCGCATATCCATCAAGTATGATGGGCAGCTAATGATGCAAATAAGCACTCGAATGCTTCTGGAAAAACGCATCGACTCGAAAGACGCATGCGTTCCCCGGTTTGCTCTTTCTCAAACGCATTCCTTTAATTGATAAACGCATAACTGATGAACAAATGGTTCTCAGTTCACTTATGTGTTGGACGCGGCATGAATGGCAGAGTATGCGGTGAAATGAAAGTTTGCATTGAAGCTCGACGGATAATTTCATGCTTTTTTAATTTACACTACTCCTAAAACTGAATTCAAAGAATGAGAATTAAATACTAAAAACAAAGTGCGAATAGAAGAAAGAAAGTAAAAGAGAAAATAAAATACAATAAAATGAAGTAAAATAAAATAAAATAAATAAATACTAATACAAGTACGAATAAAAAGGAAGAAGGCAAGAGTAAAAGAAAGCGTCCTTGGAAAAGTAGGCGTTCAGCAATGCAGGGACCTTTCAACGCAAGCTCAGTTTTTACACTCGCGTAAGTCAATGGAGGTTTTGCCGATTTCCAGCTCTCCAATGTGGTAGGGTTTTACCCTTTGTCCATTGACCATGAAGGAGGTAGTTCCGTCTTCATTTGTTAGCTTGATACACCATGCGAAAACACTTCCTCGATTATGAATGGTCCAGACCAGCGAGACTTCAGCTTACCTGGAAATAAACGCAACCTTGAGTTAAATAATAGGACCTTCTGGCCGACGTGTAGCGTTTTCTTACTGATATTTTTGTTGTGCCATTTGGTGGTCCTTTCTTTATACATCTTTGCATTTTCGTAAGCTGAATATCTCCATTCCATGAGTTCGTTTAATAGAAGCTTTCTTGCTTTGCCCGTTGCGTCCTGGTCTAGATTGAGCTTCTTCATGGCCCACATGGCCTTGTGCTTCAGCTCTAACGGGAGATGGCATACTTTTCCGAACACCAACGCATAGGGTGATATATCTATGGGTGTTTTAAATGCCGTTCTGTATGCCCAAAGAGTTTCATCTAATCTCTCCGTCCAATCTTTCCTCTATGTACTCACAACTTTTTCAAGTATGGACTTAATCTCCCTATTTGTTATCTCAACTTGGCCGTTTATCTGTGGATGATAGGCAGTTGCTACCCTGTGCGAGACATTAAATTTTGTCAATAAGTTAGTGATTATGTGATTTATAAAATGTGTACCTTCATCACTAATTATCGCTCTTGGTGTCCCAAATCGAGAAAAGATTTGTCTCTTTAAGAACTTGGACACCGTGTTTGCGTTGTTCTTCGCACAGGCCATTGCTTCAACCCATTTTGATACGTAGTCGACCGCTACTAGGATGTATTGATTACCGCAAGACGGAGGGAATGGTCCCATAAAATCGATTCCCCATACGTCGAACAACTCAACTTCCAGGATTGAGTTCAGAGGCATCTCATTTCGGTTGGAAATGTTGCCTGTTCTCTAACAACGATTGCAAGCTACCGCATATGCCCTTGCGTCTTTGAATAATGTGGGCCAGAAATACCCACTCTGCAATACCTTTGCAGCTGTTCTCTGTCCCCCGAAGTGTCCTCCGTAAGGTGCTTCATGGCAGCTTCTCAGAATGCTATGTGTTTCATATTCTGGAATGCATCGATGCAAGATGTGGTTCGGACCAAGTCTGTATAGATAATGGCTCATCCCAACAGTAGAACTTACTTTCGAGTCGGAGCCTCTTCCTTTGTTGAGCGTTGAACTCTTCAGGCCATTGGTTGCAGACCAAATAATTCATTATGTCTGCATACCACGATTCCTGACTCTCTGCGTTCATGATGTGCTCGTCTGGGAACCGCTCCTCTATATCACTCCAACTTTCTTGGACCTCTTTATTTTCCAACCGAGATAGGTGGTCCGCAACCTGATTCCCGGTTCCCTTCCTATCTTTGATCTCCAAATCAAATTCTTGTAATAATAAGATCCATCGGATGAGTCTAGGCTTTGCGTCCTTTTTCGCCATTAAATACTTGATCGCAGAATGATCAGTATAGATGGTCACCTTTTCAAATATGCCCTAAATTTGTCAACCGCAAAGACTACGGGTAACATTTCCTTCTCAGTAGTAGTGTAGTTCTCTTGAGCAGTGTTCAATGTTTTACTGGCATAAAAGATTGGGTGCATGATTTTCTCTTTCCTTTGCCCAGCACTGCTCCCACTACATGGTTGCTTGCGTCGCACATCAGCTCAAATGGGAGAGACCAGTCTGATGCAACTAAAACTGGTGCTGAGATTAGGGCTTGCCTTAAAGACTCAAACGCATGCAGACATGCGTTATCAAAGTTGAACTCCTTATTAGCTTCCAACAATGCGCTCAGTGGTTTTGCGACTTGCGAAAATCCTTTGATGAATCTTCTATAAAAGTCCGCATGGCCTAAGAAACTTCGTAAAGTCTTTACATTTGTGGGGGCTGGCAGCTTGGCTATCGCATCTATTTTTGCTTGATCAACTTCCAGTCCAACCTTAGAAATCTTATGTCCCAACACAATACCTTCTGTGACCATGAAGTGGCATTTCTCCCAGTTGAGGACTAGGTTTGTGTCTTCACATTTCTTTAATATGCGTTCCAGGTTGGCTAAGCATTCATCGTATGATTCCCCAAATACTAAGAAGTCGTCCATAAACACCTCCACTGAATGTTCCAGATATTCGAAAAATATTGTCATCATGCATCTTTGGAACGTTCCTGGTGCGTTACATAGCCTGAATGGCATGCGTCTGAACGCAAAGGTGCCATATGGGCAAGTGAACGTTGTTTTCTCTTGATCTTCGGGAGCTATCATGATCTGGTTATAGCCGAAATATCCGTCAAGGAAGCAAAAGAATTCATTTCCTGTTAGCCTATCTAGCATCTGGTCGATGAATGGCAATGGGAAGTGATCTTTCTTTGTCGCCGCGTTCAGCTTGCAATAGTCCATACAGATGCACCAACTAGTGATCGTTCGTGTTGGTATCAGCTCATTTTTACTGTTCGTAATCACTGTCATCCCCCCCTTCTTCTGTACACACTAAACTGGGCTTACCCAGCTGCTGTTGGAGATTGGATAAATGACCCCTGCGTCGAGCCATTTGATGATTTCTTTCTTCACAACCTCCTTCATGGCTGGGTTAAACCTGCACTGGCTTTCTACTGAACCTACCGAATTTTATGCATGCAGCATGAAGGGCTTATTCCTCTAATGTCTGCTAAAGTCCATTCAATGGCTTTGATATGATTTCTCAGTATCTGTAGCAAAGCCTTTTCACAGTCTGTGGTCAACGCAGAGGATATGATGACCAGTAGCGTGCTATCTTCTCCCAAATATGCATACTTAAGATGCGTCGGCAGTGTTTTTAGCTCAAGGTTTGGCGGTTCTTCTAGAGATGGCTTTGTCTTCTCTGTGGATTGATTCCTCAAATCTAGGCGTTCGAAACTTGCATTGGAGATTACACTGATTTCCGCCTCTTTTCCCTCATCCATTTCATCCAGCATTGTTTCATCTTCTGACCATGCGTCTATAATGCTTGCCTTTTCTTCAGTTATATCTTCAATCATCTGTCAAGAGTGAAAATCATCAGGATATTTCAATGCATTAAGGACATTGAGCTTTACCTGCTGGTCGTCCACACGAATTGTTAGTTCCCCTTTCTGGACGTCAATTAGGGCGCGTCCTGTAGCTAAGAAAGGTCTTCCTAGGATAATGGGCACCTGTCTATCAGCTTCATAATCCAGGATTATGAAGTCAGCTGGGAAGATGAATTTGTCCACCTTTACAAGAACATCCTCGATTTTGCTCTCGGGATGCTTGATGGAGCGGTCCGTAAGTTAACATGTGACTGTAGTGGGTCGTGCTTCCCCTATACCCAACTTCTTGAATATAGACAGTGGCATTAAATTTATGCTGGCTCCTAAGTCGCATAATGCCTGACCTACGTCCATTCCTCCTATGAAGCATGGCAATGTAAAACTCCCTAGATTTTTCATTTTAGCAGGTATATTGTTTTTTAACAACGCACTGCATTCCTGCGTTAAAGTTACAGTCTCAAATTCTCCAAGCCTTCTCTTTTTGGATAGTATGTCTTTCAGAAATTTGACATAAGTTGGCATTTGTTTCAGGGCTTCCACCAACGGAATGTTGATGTGAAGTTGTTTGAGAACGTCCAGAAATTTTCTAAATTGGCTCTCATCATTTCTCTTCTTTAGGCGTTGAGGAAAGGGTGGACGCATAGGGGGAGTTGTCACACCCCCTCCCAGATTACCTTCCTAACCTAGGAGTAGGTGCAACCTATACACATACACGTCATCTTATATCTTGAACACAATTCAATACCAGACCAAATATACAAATGTTTATACTAAAATAACATTATAAGGTAATCATAAGGTTTACATAAGGCTTCTTAGCTCATAATTTATCATACGAGTGTATTCATTCAGCATACAGTACAAATCTCACGCTCGTTGTGTCACAAAAATCATATATGACAAAATATGTACTTAGACTGAGTATTTACAACTATCCCAGAGAACTAAAACCAAGTAAGCCCAGACAAGGATCTTCTGTAGGCTAGGCGTCCTGGACACGTTCGCTACCTGAAACGAACAACAATAAACAAAAAGGCGTGAGCTTAAACCCCGGTGAGTGACTAAAATATCAATTAAAAACTAACCTTTGAGTTAATGCTGATTATAACACAAATATATATCTTGTTAGTACAGATTGCTGGATCTCTCATACCATTTGACAAGTTAGCATAGATACCTTTCTAAGAAGTAGAGGAGCAAAGCTCAACGCTATTAACCTTATATCAAGTATTCTGTTCCTAATAGTCATACATTCATACGCCTTCACATTTCGTCCTTCGGCGTTTCAACGCTCAAGTGCCTTCACTCATGGTCCTTCAGCACTGAGCCTTCATATACTGATTTTCATATGCCTTCTCACAAGGTCCTTCGGCATTGGAAACTATCTCAATCAATCTCACTAGTGCCTTCACTCATGGCCCCTCGGCACTATGTATCATATATCATATTTCCATAGGCCTTCACACAGGGTCCTTCGGCCGCGGTTTGAATTTAGATAACACACATATAGGAATTCACATAATATATTCGTTTTCACTTGCACACCATTAACGATGATCCTTGGACAAATTAGAGAGCCACTCACGGTTTGTCTTAGGCCCCAAGGGGATTGTATGCTTTTCCGAGCTCTTCTAGGCCTGTAAAACGCATTTCTCATATTAGGTTTCCTTTGGACTCCCTTTTCAAAATCATTAGGTATGCATATTAATAACTAGCGATACTCTATGTTACTAGCGAGACTACTAGCGAAATTCACATTACTGGGTACTGCACTAGCGAAACGGGAGTAAATTAGACTAGTGATATCATCTTAATGAGCGATACCTAGCGAGACTTCAGCGAGAGTTGTGAGACGCAGAGCTCCTTTGCGTTTATCAGCGACACCCGTTTCGCTGCTCACTCTCCCGCTCCTTAGCGATACCACTGTCTATACCCCTCGTATGCTTCACACATTCAATCTTTCTTCTCCCTTACGTGATAGGGCTCTAAAGCCAAGTGCTTGCTTCAGTTACAGCCCTGAATTGAATAGGGTGGGAAAGAAAGGTTAGGAAAGAGAGTTTTTTGCCCGAGTCCAGTGGCAATGAGGAAAGGAAGGACTGCTACGGAAGCTGGTCAGCCTAAGCTTAAAGTAAAGGAAAGGCCCTGTTCCAGTATTGGAGGAAGCTGGTCAAAATCTTCCTTTATCCTGCTAAAACCATATTACAACTAAAATTAGAACTCCCCTTCTTCTACAATCTTGTAAAGTAGTGAGTTTCCTAGCTTACCTCAAAATTTCAGACCATGACTTGTCTTCATTTGGGAATTATTCCCAAATAACTTCAGCTGCCTAGATTTGCTTAGCAGTTCAACTCTGCTTACTTCTTCCTAGAGATTTACACATTTTTGCTTGGATTTAGCTTAAACATCCTTCATGGAAGTTGTTAAGAATTGACTAAACTTACTTACCTCAAAATTTCAGTTCCCGCTTCGACGTCCTCGATTCACTCTCCTTCAAACACCAATTGGCGTCCAAATCTATCAATAACAATCAAGCTTCTAGTTTCAGCTTCAAAATCATCTTGAAATTGATCTGATTTCTACTCAAATTCGATATAAGTACCTTCTTCTACCTCTCATCGTTGTTCGTCTGCGAAATGGAGTTAATCTGAGTTCGAAAATATATCCAAAAAGGTTTAATTATTTGATGCACTCCTTTATATGTCAATATAAATCACCGACTTACCAGCTCTAACATCATCGTCCTTTTGGAATTAGCCAACGCCACCTTCTGCGCATGGCTTCGGTAACACATAGTCTCAACTTACTATGCCAGTGATTGCTCAACACCGAATAGCCGATTACCGCATGGCCCTCTCGGCCACTTTTCTATGTCCGACGCTTTCCATCTTCAACACATAGGCCATCTCAACGCATAGCGATGCCAACATGTAGCACATAGTAGCCTTCAAAGCATATTTCTATTAACGCATATTGCACCCTTCTCCCTTCACATATTTCCCGCCGAGCTGCCCTCTTCAGCACATGCTTATCAGCAGCAACTCTTGCCAAGCTTAAACATCCTTCAACGCATGGTCACTTATCGCATGGCTAACACTTAACCATTTTCACTTTCCCCCAACTTAGCCAATTTTCTTTACTTACCTGCCCCATAATTTCTTTTCACTTACCTTCTCTCAATAACAAGTACGGGGCTTACAGGAGTGGTATCTTGATATACCGACACAGGTTCTGCTTGCGTTGCTTTTTCTCTCCTCCCTTTATTCTCCTGCTCTTAAGTAGTTGTGGTGATTGATGATGGTTGTGGATCATCGGTTGGTGCTGTTGGAGTTGGTTCTGGAGTGATGTGAGGCTATAGGTTTCCTTGCGTCCTTTGGTCTTGCGTCTCAGTGGGAAGAGTTTTCCCACTCCTCAATGTCACAGCTTGACATTGTTCTTTATTGTTGCCTAGTAGGGCTTCGGTATTACTTGGCAATGCTCCTTGAGGTCTATTTTTTAGCTCACCTGCAATTTGTCCCATTTGAACTTCTAAATTGCGAATTGCAGTGGCTTGACTTTGGAGCATCACATCATTCTTACTGATATATTCTTGTAGTAGAGCTTTCATAGATGATGATGATGCGTTTGCTGACTGGTTTCTTTGTGGCTGATGCCCTTGAATACCTTCGTTGTGAACATGAGGGTTGCTTCTCTACGGCTATTGCTCAGTTCCCTGCGTCTGTTGTTGGTTTCCTCCCCATCCAAAGTTAGGATGGTTCCTCCAACCCGAATTATATGTTTTAGCGTACGGGTTGTTCTGAACATAGCAAACGGATTGTGGATTGTAAGGACACATATTATACAGGTGTCCCTCACCACATTGCACACAGCTTATAGATGCTGTCGCATTCATTGCATCCATCGCAGCAACAGATCCACCTTGGTTGTTCAATGCTATTGTCTTCAGCAAAGATGTCATAGTGGCAATTTGAGCTAAAAGATTAGTGGCAGCATCAATTTCAAGCATACCAGCTTGCGTTCGTCTCTTGTCAACGAATCGGGATCCATACCCATTATCCACCCATTCATCAGTGTTTCTTGAAATTCTATCGAGAATATCTTTGGCTTGCGTATAATTCTTGTCCATTAATTCTCCTGCGGCAGAGGCGTCAGCCACTGATTGTGATGTTTTGTTTAATCCTCCATAGAAGATCTCCATCTGCACACAATCAGGAATGCCATTGTGCGGACAATTCCTTACCAGCCTCTTAAATCGAGTCCAAGCCTCACTAAGAGTCTCCAAATCCTTTGCTCGAAGGTGACAATGTCTCGTCGCCTCCTTGGACTCACCGTCGGAGGAAAATATTTCTGCATAAATTTTTCAACCATTTGCGCCCAAGTTGTAATCTCACCAGGTTCAAATGAATATGCCCATTGCCTTGCCTCATCTCTGAGAGAGAAAGGGAATAGCATCATCCTGATGCTGTCTTGCGGTACTCCAGCCATAGAGAATGTGCTACATATCTCCAAGAAGCTTTTCAAGTGTGCATGCGGGTCGTCACCTATTGCACCCCCAAATTGCCCTGCGGCTTGCAACATCTGCAACATCATTGGCTTCATTTTAAACCTTCCATTACCTTCAAAATGTTGGTTGTAAAATTCCTGGTGTGAAATTATACAGGTTTGGTGACGCATACTCCCTCATTGGGCAATTTCTATCATGCGCCAAGAGAATTGGGTTTATCTCTTGGTTTACATGCTCTTGCGCATCTGTGTTTTGCCTAACCCCACCTTGAGGAACCTGAGGCTAATTGTGTTGTGCGTTCATATTTTCTTCTGTAGCTCGGTTGTTCCTTCTTTGTTTATTCTGTCTTGTCCTTCTTCTGAAGGTCCTCTCAATCTTTGGGTCAATATCAAGTGGTGGAATGCTCCCGTCACTTATATACTATTAGAAGCTTCTGACAGAAGAGAAACTTGCTATACTCCTTCGACTGAGAAATTCCTACAACAAAAATAATCCAAAAAAAAAAATGAATCAATACAATAATCCCCCGCAATGGCGCCAAAAACTTGTTGTGTTGTAATGCAGATTTGAAGTGCAAAACTTGTTACTACGTCTATCTATTATTATTTAGCTTCCTATGCGTTTAACATACTATGTGCTGAACACACTATGCGTCTTACTTATGCTTAATACTATACGTTGGTGATCTGTCAAGTTTTCCTATCCTTTACCCAAGTATAAGCAAAGGAGTAGGTTTTCTCGGTGAGTCCAAGGTCGAACACAGGGATTATGTTGATTCTTTATTTAAGTGGATTATATGCGTTTTAGCGATAACCAAGAATAATTTGAGAGAGGTGTTTGTTTCTAATCTAAAGAAAGCGATAGCATGTACACTAAACTAAAATGTGGAAGATGAAAAGGCATGTGACACAACAAAGTCAGCTAGGTGAATTTAATGAATGGGTAAAAACAAGGTTAGGGTTGGTTAACATCTAACATTAGAAACACATGGTGATAGTCTATTCATACTTGCGACTCTTCTCCCCGTTGTCAGCCGCTATGCGTTATATGTCTATAATGCATAGGAGAGTATTAAGTGCCAAGGTTGTTCCTATGTCTAGGCAACACTACTTAGCCTTGTCAATCGAGTTCCACAATCACTTACCCTCTCGAGCAGTCTGATTGTTACTACTTATATCGATTAGCTAGATGGACATAAGCATTGGATTAAGATTACAGTTACAAGATGCAATAGTTACACTATGGTTCTTATTTAGATGATAACGCAACCCTTAACCCGTGATAGATTAGTTACTCATGGATTCAAAGTAAAAAGCGAATAGTGTAGAGAAATGAGTAGACATGGAAGAAATATAGATTGATGAATGGAATACAACTTTAGATAGCTCAATGTCTTGACACAAATCTAAAATCGAACTAGAAAAACAAGATAGAAAGCAGGAAAAGGGTGTCAATGTATGTCAATCTTCCGACAATCTCTCAAGATTCTGATATGATTTTTCGCTCCTTGCGTTTTTGGTAATTATGCGTTCATGGAGAACTTTGACGGATGTCAACGCGTCATGGGTTGCTAACGCATAGTCTTGCGTTAAGAGGTAGTCAACGCATCGTTTGCATTCCTGCGTCAAAACATACGTTTTAGGCTCAAAAAGTGGTAAAATTATTATCTTCATAAAAATACAAGAGTAGAACGCATAGGAAGATTTATTAGTAGAATTTAGCTTAAACTACCGCATGTTTCTCTATTTATTCTCTATTTTCTAAGAAAAAGACTATAATAACTTGTATTTCTACAAGTTATCAGATGTCTTTGCATTCCCCGCTCCATTGAATCCTTGAGGTGCTTGCAACACATTCTTAGTGTTATCATATGAAAAATTCTCAGGATTCCTCAAGTTGGGATGATAGTGAGTTGGAAGTTGTTGTTGACCTCGGTATTGTCCTCTATTTACATAATTGGCTACCTCCAACTCACTTGGCTCTTGTTGATTTGCCATGGCCGCAAGGGAAGCTATGGATGATGGACTTGCTTGGGTTTGGCTTCCTTGAGAAAATTTAAATAAAGCATTAGTGAGAGAAGCCAATTGAGCTTTTAGAGAACTTACCTCGTCAATCTCATATTGTTTGGTGGCTTTTGGGATGATTGGAGAAGACCGTTCACATGGCCAATTGTACGATGTAGTAGCCAAGTCTTCTAGTATGGTGTACGCCTCTTGAGCATTCTTTGAAAAAATTGAGCCTCCGGCGGTTGCATCTAGTATGGATTTGGTTGAGCTTGCTAATCCATTGTAGAAGAGTTGAATTTGCAACCAATCCGGGTAACCATGTTGAGGGCACCTTCTCAAGAGATCCTTGTACCTCTCCCAAGCCTCATATAGTTGTTCATCTTCAATCTCCGTCCTTGATCTTTGAGATTTAGCCCGTTGAAAATATTTGTTCAAGAAAGCTTGAGCTAAGATCTCCCACTTTGTGATGCTATCCGGAGGTATGGTTTTCATCCAATCCTTAGCACAGTCCTAGAAAAAGTCTTAGTTTAATTGCATCGTTAGGAACACCATTCATCTTTACCGTTCCACATATCTCTAAGAAAGACCGCAAGTGCTTGTGAGGATCTTCATTGGTTCTTCCTCTAAAAGCTAGCTCTTTAGCTATATGGATCAACCTAGGTTTCAACTCAAAGTTGTTAACATTGATGGGTACATTTATGATCCCGGGTGGATTTTCTGGTAATGTTAGTTGGAAGTAGTCCCAAATTGCCTTTAGTATCTCCTCCTCCATCTCCTCGATGTGATTGTGTTGAACCCTTAGGTTCCTTCTACACGTCCTTTCAATCTCGGGATCAAGAGGGAGAAGATTAGTATTATCTCGAGGCATAAACCGACAAGAAAAAAATAAATAAAATCAAATAAAAAAATAATATGAAATAAGAGAAAAATAAAATACAATAAAATAAAATAAGAATAAATAAATAAATAATCAACCAAATAATATACACCTCAAATTAAGATCTATCAATTCTAATGAATATTAACTAACAAAAATCGTTCTTTCGATCCCCGACAACGACGCCAAAAACTTGATGCGCGCTTTTAGTGTTAACTGCAAGTGTACGGGTCAAGTTATAATATAAGACGGTGAAGTCCGAATATCGTTCCACTGGAGATCCAATTGTGAAGGTTTAAGTTACTTAACTATTTTAGAGTTGAATCAATTTTCTTTGAGGATTGGAATTAATATTGTTAATTATGGAAAATATAAACCAAATAAGGAAAGTACTAAAGTAAGAAACACAAGAGTCAAAGAGAGTTCTAGGGTAATGAATCCTTGTTTATTTCATCATGCAATATTATAGATTTCATGGATTTTATTGTAATTCATATGCCTAAGTCTAGAAACTTAATTCTTAGTTATTTTCTCTAAAAAACAACCCTTTCTCATGCAACTCGACTGATTACTAATCTCTTGAAACCAATACAAATTACATGGCATTAAGAAAAGTCTTTAGCAACTTTTATTGTCAACCTAACTACTCTCGTTATAGATTAACAACAATTCATTGTTATAGATCAAGTTAAACATACAATCTCTCAATCATACATCTAACCTAACATGTTAAGATGGTGAATCCACAAGAATTAAACATAATAACAAAGAAAAGCATAATCATTCCAACAAAACTATGAAAGTCTACAAGATCAACATGAATTCATAAACAATTCATCAAAACCCTAAAACTAAAGAGTTTAGCCACTCATAGCTTGAAGCAACATGTTCAAACAATATAAACGAAGAAAGAATGTAAAGAAAGGGAAACTCTACTGAAAAGAGGCTTTTGATTGAGGTAGCACCGTCACGATCTCCTCGGTTCTGACGTCGGAATTCAAAGGGCACCACGACTATCTCAAACTCTTTTCCTCTTCCTTGCAACTAACTCACTCCTTGAACTCTTTTATGAATTCTCACTCAATTCTTTCCTTCTTGTGCCTCTTTTGGTCTATAAATTGATGGTAGATTGATGATTAAGGTTGCTGGAAACCCCTAAATTTAAAGAGTTGGCCACCCAAAAACTTACCAAAAATACCCATTTTTCATTTATGGTAACCCGGCGCCGCGGCGCTCTTGAAAATTTGAAGACAAAGGCTACGTGAAAAATTTGTTTGCTCTCGGATTTTAGCGCCGCGGCGCTGCCCCAATTTTTGTCCTATTGAGTTTTTCTTCTCTTTTTCACTGTATTCTTGCTTGGTTTTGATCTTTTGGTCTTTTCTTCTAATTTTCCTCATTTTAAACTGAAAACCACTAGCAAATAAGTGAAATCTAATATAAACTCACTTAATTTGAGAGGATAGAAAGCACTTTTCAAGTGCTTATTAAGCTCATTAAGGGTTTGAATAAGAATAAGTTATTTTGGATTAATTTGAAGTGTTCAAACTAATAAGAGAGTTAATTGTATATGATACGACTAATATAATGTATACAGATACATTATAATATAAAGTTATTTTTGAATGAGATTCAAAATTTATACTTTATGTTATGAGAGAGATAAATATTTAAATAAGACTTAAATATTAATTCTATGAAACTATATGTTAAAATTAATATGAATGAGATTCATATTAAAACAATAGGTTACACGAGAGAAGATTATTTGAATATGATTCAAATTGAATTAAATATGTGATATTTAATTATCAATTAATTAATTTTATTTTATTATATATTTACATATGATTTTATATATTATAATTAAATTAATATTAATTTAATATTATTAAATTAGGAAATAACTTCCCACGTTTAAGGAGTTATTCCTCACTCTTTCATATATCTCACGTAAAGGAGAGAAAGTTGAGTCAAGTTTTTTTATATAAAAGAAAACACTTGTGAGTTGTTACAGGTTCTATGACGTGTCTTTGTAACAATTCTCCCAAAGAATTTCTCTCTTTCTCTCAGTCTCTTCTTCCCTCACCAAAAACCAAGAGAACCCACAACTTCTATAAATTCTTCCTAAGAATAGTAAGGAAGACTTGCTTGGTGGCATCCCAAGAAGATCTCTGCAAATTTTGTTGATGGATGATTTTGTTGTTCGTGATTTCGTGAGAAGAAGGAGAAGTTTACCCTGAAGACAATCTTCAAAGGCAAAGTTTTTCTTATTTAACTCCTTTTGTATGTACGTTTCTAATTTTAATTATTTATCTTCATGTTTTCATTCTCTGTAATTTCAAGTTTTTCCAAAAAGAAAATTATCGACACATGGCGATTACTTGCTTGCTTCCGAAAAGAGAGATTTGACTCTGATTCACCAGCATCCACTACACATGTGCCAAATATTTCCATATTGATACATATTCAATTTTTGTTGAAAGAGTGCGTAATAGCTCACTGATCGAGCGCTCTTGCGCCGAAGATGAACGGGGCTAAGCGATCTGCCGAAGCTGTAGGATGTAAAAATGCATCGTTAGGGGAGCGTTCCGCCTTAGAGGGAAGCAAAAGAATCTTCAAAATTCTGGAATGATAAATCAATGGAAAACTGGTTAAGAGCGCTGAGGATTCAATTCCTTCACTAGAAATATCCAGATAAGGAAAAAAATATTTTGCAGAAATTCCTAATGTCACAGCTGGATGTTAAGACTATTTTTGTGACAACAATGAAAACTCCACAAGCTGCCTAAAAGCAATTGAGAGCCAACAAACAAATCTCCAACAAATTCCCACTTCGTACGAAAATTTCTTAAGGCAGAAAAGTAAGCAACAACCATTCGCCAAAAGTATTGTCACAATAGTATTGTCAGAAAAGAGTCAAGAGAAGTCAAGACGAAAAAACATAACATTTAAAGATTTAGAGAATAGAAACAGAGGTTCACCAAACACAAAAAAACCTATCAACAAACAACTAAAACCAGAACCAAACAAAGCAACCCAAATCAACAAAAAACAAATCCAAGCCAACCACACAAGCAACTTAACTTCTCCCCCTTTTTGACTTTTAAAAAATTATCAATCCCGCTTCTGAGAAGAAGAACATCCAAAGAATTTTGCTAAAGCCGAGTGCATCACCTTCAAAACGTCATCTACCTCAATTTTATGCGTTTGGAGCCCTGCATCAATTGATCAATGTCCCGAGACTCATTAGATAGCAGATGAAAAATGTGACTACCAAACAAAGATGTAATCAAAGCCTGACTGGGACCATCAATATACAGAGATGTAGTGGTGATATCAAGGTCGGAGACATGATAACTTTGCAAGAGACGAGAATGAATTGTAAAAATACTTGGAGGGGAACTAGTAGGTTCTAACAAAGTGAGTAGGTCAGGTTTCTGGGATAACAAAATGTCATAGATTAACTGAGGATAGCAGATGGGCAACCAAAGAGCTTTTGACTCAATGTGGCATTTTATTTGATTCAAGATGAACACCCCATAATTGAATAGAGACTTAGTGTCAATATGATAAATCAAGGTGGCTAGGGTCAAAGAGAGACTGTAGTTATGAGATGAAGGGCACCAATTTGTGATGCCAATAAAAATCACTTGAAAAGTGTTTTTTATTCTCTTAAATTAAAGAAGTTTAAATTAGATTTCACTTGTTTGCTAGTGGTTTTCAGGTCAAAATAAAGAAAACTAGAATTGAAAGCCAAAAAATCAAAACCGAGCCAAAATCCAGCGAAAAAGAGAAGAAAAGTACAAAACTGTCAAAAATAGGACAACGTGGCAGCGCCGTACCCTTTTTCCCGAGAGCAGCCTCTGCCTTCAGCACAGCACGACCATCGCGGTGCTATAGCACGGCACTGAGGGTAGGTTTTCATGACAGACAGTACCGCGACGCCATCCTACAGCGCGACAGCACCATCCTTTGATGAAGAACAGTGAAGCAGCGCTATTAACCAGCGTCACGGCGCAAGTTTTCCATATTTGAAAAATCTACACTTTTGGAAAGAATTTTGGATGGCCAACTCAAAGAGTCTCAAAGAGTGAGTTGGCTGCAAGGAAGAGAGAAGAGAGTTTAAAAGAGAGTTTGGTGTCGTTCGAGTTCCTGACGTGAAGACCAAATGACATATTGGCGGTTCCTCCTCAATCAAGGGCTTCTTCCTAGGAGAGTTTTCCTTTCTTTACACTCTTTCTATGCTTAATTTGTTTATGAACATATTGCTTAAAGCTATGAGTGGCTTAACTCTTTAGTTTTAGGGTTTGGATGAATTGTTTATGAAGTTATGTGGATATTGTAAACTATTCATGGTTTTGTTGTAATGATTATGTTTTTCATTGTTATTATGCTTAATTCTTATTGATTGCACATCCTTGAATAACGGTTAGATTTATGGTTGAGAGATTGTATGTCTAACTAGATCTAGAACAATGAATTGTTGTTAATCTATCATGAGAATAGTTAGGTTAAAAATGAAAGTTGCTAAAGACTATTCTTAATGCAATGTAATTTGTATTGGTTTCAAGAAAATAGTAATCAATTGAGTTGCATGAGAAAATGTTGTTTTTGAGAATTGCAAAGAATTGCAATGAAATCCATGAACCCTAGAATATTGCATGATGAAGTAAACAAAGATTCTTTTCCCTAGAACTCTCTTTGACTCTTGTGTTTCTTTTTTATTTGCTTTCCTTTTTTAGTTTTATTTCCAAAATCATAACCTAAGTTCCAATCCTCAAATAAAATTGATTCAATTCTAGAATAGCTAAGTAACTTGAACCTTCATAATTGGATCCTTAGTGGAGCGATATTCGGACTTAACCATCTTATATTATAACTTGACTCTTACACTAGTGGTTAACACGGAAAATGCACATCATCCAATCCTATGGAGAAGGGCATATTTTACACTGAGCATTGCAGTGAGTAGCTAGCCCTTCTCTGGCCATGATGAACGAGCACCTCCGGTCAATTCAAAAACCAAGTCTTTCAAAAATAGGTGTTGTTCTATCACATTTTTTGGAGTAATACGCTTCAGATACTAGTTGATAATGGCAGGAGACAAGACAAATGGATGACGACGAATATGAACTCTCTGAAATTCAGGACTTGTGAGATCATCAAAATCTGTAGTCAAATTCACGATGAACTCAAGAATAGGTTGGGGATAAAAGGGCCCCAAATGTAATACAATCCTTTCTAGACCGACTTCAAGAAGTAAATTCATGAGGTTAAGCAACTCCTTTTCATCAACAATATTTTTCTTCACAACATACTTCTATAAATCAACTCCCTCTTTTGTATGGAAAGATTCCCCATCCAATTGTACAAAGAAAACATTCTCACTAGTCGTCTACTTTCCTTTTGCTTTGACTGAAGCACGAGTGCCACACACCTTTCCAGTATCTTCATTGTTTGAGCTGCTTCAAAAACACCAGTTGGAGTCTTCCTCAAATGGAGACTGTTTGGATGCATTTTTGGATGTCTCAGGGGCAGTATTAACATCAACCTCTACATCTACTTCAATTTCCTCATTTCTCTTGGATGGAGGCTCAGCACGAGGCTCAGCCTCTTATTCAATGATATTGGTAAAATGAGGAACTTCCTCCGGGATCTGTTCATTAGATTATAGATTCATAGCAGGTAAGACAACATCATTCAAATTCTCATCGTTCATAGTTGTCACACAGTCACTAGCAACATCATCATTCACAATTGCACAGATTCAAGAATAACATTTCCTTCGATAGACTCAACAATCTTTTGGAAGTGATAGACACAAGTACTGTAGATATAGAAGCAACTACATGTTCAACTAACTCATGCATAGAAATTTCATCAATCAATGGAGCATTTTTAGTTTCGATTTTAGCAAAATCATTCACAATTTTTCTATCTAAAATCTCATGGGGTTTAGGCAAAACGGACTCATCATTGACATAATCAAGGACTGGATTATCATTGGTGCTTATTCCACTTTTAGGAACCCTAACTTCTTCTAACTCAACAATAACTTTAGGGTTTCTAGGTAATGTAATGTAGTCATGATGGGACTCAAAGAGTCACTTGAAGTGGTTTTATCCTTAGTTGGGTAAATTTCTACTTTGGTTCCAACTAGGTTAGTTATAGTTAAAGCAATGGTACTAACCTTTTCTTTCCCTTTCATCTCAACACACGGTATGTCTCTCAATTGTCTTGGTTTGGCTGAAGGAGGAGAAACTCCAATTTCCTTATTTGGGGAAGGAACTTCAATTTCTTCATTCGAGATAGGAGGTCCTCGAAACTGAAAACCATATTTGTTGAAGGAGCTTCCCCCATAACATGAAGCTTTCTCTTTGCTTTCTTTTTGTATATTACCATCTTTATATCAAAGGTATGAGTACTTTGTCTTGTATTCACCATTTGGGGAAGACTATTACAAAACACAAACAAGAGATTGCTGCGGAGTGGTTGAGAAAACAAAGAACGCACGATTCTTTGATGGTATTTGTTACATAGCAACTTCCAACACTTCAAATTCAAAAAGAAATTTGAAATTAGAGAGTAATCAGAGCCACTAACGCCTGCAACTATGACAATTAAGGCAGTTAATGAAGTGACTTTTCCACTTGGGTTTGCATTTCTGATAGGCCGTCTTTCTCACCAACTAGGCCCAAAAGATTAATTGCTATGCTTTTAGAACACATAAGCCCAATGCAACTCTCAAGGCTTCAAAACGAGTAATATCTAGCACCTTCGTAGAAATGCTAGCAAGTTGATTCTTGGTGTTGATGTGTCCAATCCGATTTGCTTGCTTTCAACTAGATCACGATAAAGCGATGTCTAATGTCAACACGTCTCTTATGACTGTGCTGAACTGGATTTTTAGAAATATTGATGACACTCATGTTTTCACAGTAAAGAGTCATGATATCTTGTGAGACATCATACTCTTGTAACATCTATTTCATCTGTATCAACTGAGTACAACTACTCCCTACAACAATATATTAAACTTCTGTTGTTGACAAAGAAACGTAGTTTTATTTATTGTTGAACCATGAAATCAAGTCATTTCCTAGAAAGAAGCAACCTCCATAAGTACTTTTCCTATCCTTTGAACTTCTAGCCCAATCAGCATCATAGTAGCCAACCAGAAAGTTACTTGTGTCAAATGTGTATAACAACCTATAATCACTTGTGCCACTAATGTATTTGATTGTCCTTTTTGCACTCAGCAAGTGACCGGTTCTAGGGCTAGACTAATATCTTGCATAGACACCTACATCAAAAGCCAATATCAGGTCTACTGCTTGTCAGATACAATAGTCTTCCGATTATAATTCTGGATAACTCTCATCAATTGGAGTACCTTCAATGTCTTTGGAGAGTTTTGCATGTGTGAGAGCTGAGGTTCGTTTAATACTCGCCTTTTTTAGACCAAACTTTTTGACAATATTCATGGCGTATTTAAATTGGGAAATAAAGACTCTCGTCTAGTTGTTTGATTTGGAACCTCAGAAAATAGGACAGTTCTCCAACCATGCTCATTTAAAATCCATCATGCATTTGTTTCACAAAGAGTTCTACCATCTCTTATGACATCCCTCCGAAGACAATATCATCAACATGAATCTGCACAATCACTAACTTTTCTTTGGATTTCTTTACAAACAATGTTCTGTCAAGTCCGCCTCGATTGTATCCATTATTTTTAAGAAACTTGGTAATCGTTCATAACAGGCTTTGGGAGCCTGCTTGAGCGCATTAAATCCTCTGGGTTGTTCAACATATACTTCCTCATTTAAATATCCATTCAGAAAAGCACTCTTTACATCCATCTGATACAGCTTACACTTCAGAAGACAAGATATTCCAAGGAGAAGTCTACTTGCTTCAAGTCTAGCCACAAGTGCGAAGATTTCATTGAAACCCACGCCTTCCACTTGAGTGTACCCTTGAGTTACCAATCAAGCTTTATTTCTAGTAATATTGTCATTTTCTTCAGATTTGTTCTTGAATATCCATTTAGTGCCAATCATTAATAGACTCTGGACGAGGAACTAGACTCCAAACATCATTTCTCACAAATTCCTAAGCTTTTCTTGCATGGCATTCACCCAACATTCATCCTTAAAAGCTTCTTTTACATTCTTTGGTTCAACTGAGGAGCTGAAGCAAATATTGCTAATCATCTCTAGATAGTTGACTTTATTTTTTCGTTTCTTTGTCACCCCTTCTTCAAGATTACCTATTATGTTACTGGTGGGATGGTTCTTGCAAACTCTACTCAACGGATGCTTATTGCTAGATTCAGCTTGTTCAACAGCTGATAGATTAGCTTTCATAGAAGATTCATAATTTGCTTCTGAAGACATGTCAGAATGAGTGTTCAGCACATCCGTTTTGACAAGGGGAGATATACCTAAATTCTCTTCATCATCAGCTGAGGAGACACTAGGATTAGCTGCATCATCAATCACAACATTGATGGATTCCATGACATAAATGAGTTCGTGTATTGTACACATGATATGCTTTACTATTTGTGGAATAACCGAGAAAGATACCTTCATTAGCTTTGGAGTCCCACTTGCGCATGATTTTCCTATCAACAAGAATGTAACAGGAACTGCAAAAAATATGAAAGTATTTTTCATTTGGTCTTCTTCCCCTCGATATTTCATAAATAGTGTTGTACCTAGACAAATAACAACAAGGTTAATATGACATGCAGTATTTAAGGCCTCCACCCAAAAATGAAATGACACATGTTTAGCATGCAGCATAGCTCATTCCATCTCTTGGAGTATCTTGTGTTTTTCTATCCACAACCTCATTCTGCTGAGGGGTGATTGGAGCAGAAAAGTTTTTATGAATGCCAATTTATTCACAAAATTCTGCAAATTGAGCGTTTTCAAACTCCCTACCATGATCACTTCTAATTCATTTCATATTCAAATCTATCTCAGTTGAAGACATAGAGCTTGAAAGGTAATAAATGCTTTTGATTTTTCTCGCAAAAAACGAACTCAAGTGTATCAGGAGAAGTCATCAACAACAACTAAGACATAGCACTTCTCTCCCAAACTTTCTGACTATTGGTCCCATAAGGTCCAAGTGGAGATGCTCCAAGATACGTATTGAACCAGACTAAGAAACTTGCGTATGTGAAGCATGAGTTTGCTTACCTAACTAACAGTCACCACAGATAGTACATGTAGTAGAGGGTAGAGATAGGAGACCAAATATATCGTTCTTTGCAAGTGCCTTTTGAATAGTTTTCATACTTATATGACTAAGACGCATATGCTAGAGACTAGCTTTACCTTGTCTAGAGAGATGACACATTGAAGAAATGTTTTCATGATTCCAAAAGTAACAGTTGTCTGAGGACTAAGTACCTACCATAATAATAGTCTTAGCATCATATTTAACAACACATAGATCTTTAGTAAAATTCACATTCAGGCCCTAGTCACAAAGTTGGCTTATACTAATGAGATTAGTAGCAAGTCCTTCGACCAGCATGACATCATCTATGTTGGGTTTTATGCCCTAAAACTCGTAGATTGTTAATATAATTATTCAACCTCATTAAATCATTAATAAAGAGTTATTGATGTGTTACTTTAATAAGCTTTATTGATTGTTTTTGTTTGTTTTGTCTTAATAACTCTAAATCTAATAAACTAACATCCTAGGTTGTTTTATGAGTCTTGAACTGTATGTGGGGACATATAAAGGTCAATATTCAAGATACAATCTAAAGGGTCTATAGTAAAGGGATAAGACATGGTACCTTATCCTGATGAATGCATTATGATCGTAATGGCCTAATGTCGCGTTAAGAATCAAGAAAGATGTATATGTTAGACGCAAGTTTTCCTATAAAAACCCAAGTATAAGTTTAAATAGGTTTTCCTGGAGAGTCCAGGGTCAAACACAGGGATTTGTAATGACTATGCGTTGAGGTTAATCCTTGATTTGATGCATTGGAACTGTACAATAATTACAATTGTGTTGTTTTCTGAATTAACTACAAAGAATATTTTTATACAAGAATAAATTAATGGATGAACATGTGGGATGGCGATGCGGAATAAATGATGGATTAAGTTAGTCAAGTATAAACAAGATTAGATAGCAGGTATAAAATGAATGGAACCATGAAAAAGGGTTAAGTTAAGTAAATAGTATTTTCCTAAGCGACAAGTGATTTTTCATGCTTACAAATTCAAAGTTGAGAACACATCTCTCGATGCTTCGATGCCACATTAATCTTATTTCTAAGACGCATGGTGAGCTCTTCGGGCAAAAGAAAAACTTTATCTCTAAAGCCTACTCTTTTCTTATTAAATGTTGGAAGTTACTCACCGACTCTCTCAAGCTGATGAATATACTCACTTAGATCTATTTGTTCGATAGATTCAAGCAAGTTTCAAGTACCCATTTAATCAAGATGAAAGCAACTTAATCACATTTGGAAATACTAAAACTTATGTTTAACTCATGAAACATTCAACATTCCTGGTGTAAGATGTTACAAATGAGAATAAATAGAGGTATAATGTAAACCCTAATTTCATTTCTAAGCACTTAATCTAAATACGTAAGATCATTGTGGACTTGTTTGTTTTGACTTAAGAAGAGTGTCACCGGTCGAACTGAAGTGAAGAGATATTATTATGGATTTTGTGTTATTACAACTATTGCATAATTATTAATAATGAAGATTTAAAGAAAAAAGAAAGAGAAGAAGAAAGAAGCGGAAGGAAGGAAAGGAAGGAAAAAGAAAAGGAAAAGAAAAAAGAAAAGAAAAGGAAAAGAAAGTGGGACCGGGAAGTCGTTGTATTGCGCATTTAATTTGAGTTGCTGCCGACATTTTCATCTTCTAAACCTTAAACCGACTCAAATCTATAGTTGAGTGTCGAGGGGAGAAAGAAGAAGGAGTCTATGGCAAATTGGAATAGATTTCTGGTTGAATTCGTGGTGCAATTGAAGCTGAAACCGAATGTTGGTCTGGTGTCGTGCAGTCTGAGCAAAGTCTGATGTTTGGTGAATAACGAGCTGAAGGAATCGAGTTTAAAGCTGAAACTTTGAGGTTAGTAAGTTAACTCAATTATTAATAACTTTTGTGAATGATGGTTTAGCTGAATATGAAGAGAAATAGGTTTAAGTTTATATGGAAGTGACTGATACGGATTTTCGAGTGATCTTGAGCAGGGCGAAGTAAATTTGGATTATCGGACGAACGAAGAAGAGTTAAGCCCTGAAATTTTGAGGTAAGCAAGCACACACATTTCACTACAGGTTTGTAGAAGTAATAAAATGCTAATTCGGACTCGAAATGCTACTTTTAGCAGTTAGAAGCGAAGACAAAAGTTGTAGGAGACGGGTTTCGTTGGAAAAAGCAGCGACACTGAAGGCGTAAGGGTGAGTAGCGAGACGAGTCTCATGGTGTTGCTGGTTGCTTTTTGTCTCACAACTAGCTAGGTCTCACTCGTCTCGCTAGTCAGGTAAATCTCGCTATTCACAGTCTCACTGGTACAGTTCTGCTGGTTCCATGGTTTCGTTAGTCTAGTTTCACTAGTGACCTGAATCTCGCTAGTTAGTGAATTTTGTTATAAAGTTTGGTCTCAGTAGGGACATGTGCATCAATATTTAAGGCATATTTGCTATTCCAGGGAATTCTAAGGAATCTAAGGAAACTAAATCATTTCAAGCCAAACGGAGCTAAGGAAGGTGTAAAATCCATTAAGGGCTTGGGACAAGTAGTAAGTGACAATTTTATTTAAAATGAGTTTACTTTAAGCAAAGTTTTCATGATATATGATTATGTTTGGAAACATGTTTATATGTTTATGCTTTTCATGGGTTTTAACGTGCTATGAGGATTATTTGCTTGAAAGAAAGTATGTGTTTCCATGTACGTGCATATTAGTGTTTTACATTGGAAATCATTTGAAGCATGCTAGTTGTTAAACGAGTTTTACGAAAGGCATGCTATTTATTAACCTATAATTTTATGAAAAACATTGATGATTGTTAATGAGTTTGTGAAGATTTGAAATGTTACAAACTCGTGAATTTTTATTATGCTATTTTCAAAGCATGTTGTTTTTTAATAATGTTTTTGAAAAGGCTCCCAATGCTGAAGGACATGGAGAAGGCATGTGGGTAGCCGAGATATAGAAATGGTTCCCAATGTTGAAGGACTCGAAGAAGGCATGTGGGTACCTAAGTATAGAGATAGCCCGCAATGCTGAAGAACTCAGAGAAGGCACGTGGTTGGCCTAAATCTCGTTTATGGGACCCGGTACTAAAGGATTGAGAAGGTATTCGGGTAACCTAGGATATGATATCTATGTACACATGGAGGTATGATAGATGTTGTTGTGTTGAGATTACTCCACACAGCTAAGGATATTCGACGTTGGGTGTGTCGAGATTACTCTGCGCCAACTAAAGATGTTTTCGACGTTGAGTAGCGCTGAGCTTCGCTCCACCTCAACTAAGGAAAATGTTTTTGAAATACATTGAATTTTCATGTTTCTTTTCGGAAGTGAACATATATATAACAACGCTACTTGAGCTTATTTTGCTTGGATATGGTAATGAACTGATGTTATTTATTTATTGTCATAAATTGATTACGGTTTTGATTAATTTCCCAATTAAAGGAATGTTTTTACTAAATAAGTCACTCATTGGGCAACCTAGTTCATGTTTTCCTTGTTTTCTGCTTTCCAGGTAGCGAGCAAGTTTGGGGTGCTTAGCACACAGCAATTCATCTGGGCCCACCATCAGCGTCGGGAATTTAGAGCATTGTAAATAGTTGACCTTAAACTTGTGTTGTACATATAGAGGGTTTGAGGGTGGTGATTAGTGAACTTATGTAAATTAAAGGTTGATTGTAAATCAATATTTTTAAGATAGCTTAACTCAGGTTAAAGATTGACGTTCAATTATTGTATATGTATCTGCTTATTAGATGGTTGGTCAAGGTATAAGGTTGACAATAGATGCCGTAAAAGGGTCGGTGTCTGTTGTCCTCACACTTTCTCCTAGGTTAAGAGGGTACTTGGGAGAGGGTGTGACATATATTGTCAAACAAACTTGTACTAAGTAAACAATTCAATCTCTCGAAAGTTATTAAAACAAAATACAAATAAGAAAGGTGTCATAATGAAGAAAAAAAAAGGGAAGTCGTCAAGCCGCCAATGGCAATGTCTTGCTTCTTAGAGGCTTGAGATGGTGGCTATCTGATACATTATTTAGACAAGGGTGGATTCTCACTCTCTGAGAGGTGATTCTGAACACTCTCAGAATCTTCACACAAAAGAGCTCGAAATGGAGGATGGCTATAAAGGTTGAGCGAGAATTTGCGCAAAGCTTTCACTACTGAGCATTCTCTCTCTACTTGAACATGAAGTGCAATGGACTATTTATAGGCGTCAAAAAGATGATATCATGATGACTTGACACCTTTGCATTTAATTCCATACCATGCTGCTCCAACTTCTTTGCTTCTTCAGTTCATTAGATTTGTCATGATCTGGTAAAATCAGTTCTCCACTTGCATATTGACATGACAGTTGCCAGCTAAGTGCTTGTATCATTTATCTATCGGACGCATGGTTCTTGACACGTTGGTCTTTTCTAGCAGCATCCTTTCCTTTATATTTTGAGCTCCTTTTGGTTCTATCCTGTGTTCAAAAATGTAGAATTTTATAATTTCCAGGATAGATTCTTTTGTAAGCATAGTAAACGCAGAGTTATTCATATCATACAATTCAAGTGCTAAAATCATGCGTTTATCATCAATTCTACTCTAATTACTCAAAATAATGAATACAATAACTTATATTTCTACAAGTTATTAGTGAACCTATGGATACCACCTCCTTTTGTATTTGATACAAACCTAATGATCTAACGTGTTCGTGTAGGTGACATGCGAGTTAGGGTATCATATGCAATGAGTTTGCATAAGACTGGACCACGAAATAGTGATCACTAGATGTAACTCTGTTGACTAGTAAGATTTCTATTCCAATAGAATGACCTAGGCAACTCAGTCTTAATCTTGAGTATATTATGAACTTTTGTCCACAAGGGATTGTCTTTTGATTTTTATGCCTACAATCTTGGGGACAAGATCGAGTGGGGAGTTGGGGACATAATTATACAAGATGGTCTTCACTCATTCCCATCTTTAGCGTAAGTAGATAAGTGTTCCTTTAAGTGGTGTCTCTAGAACTTGAACAAAGGGCCCTACCCTCTCACTGGCTTGAGAGGGATTTTTGTTAATGGTTGAACCATAAACAGATTGTTCATTAGAGGAGCATTGGTACTTAACGATTTAGAAGTAACCTAAGGTAAAACGGTAATTTGACCCAGCTGGTGTTACGAACACTTGTGAAGGACTAATTTGCTGTTATTGTTTTATATCCATGGGCAAAAAAATATATCTATAGTGAGAAGAGTGCAACTATGGGTCTTTAGTGGAGTATACCCACAGTTAAAGAATATTGATTAATGTGGTTAATGAGTTTAGCTGATTAATCTCATATCATTGGGCTTCTGATTTATAGATCCATTAGGTCCCCTTCTTAGCTCGTAAAGAGTGATAAGGTATTTATGTCTTGAATGAAATTCGAAATGTTCAAATTTACTTAGGGAAATAATAATGCATGCTGATACAATATAATATAAAGTTTATTTTGAACTTTATAATATGAATTTAATTTTGAATATGATACAAAATTAATTTTTGAGAGAAGTAAATATTTGAAGGAGTTCAAATATTAATATGAATTATATTTATATTAAAACTATAGGTTAAAATTAATGTGTATTAAATGCACATTAAAAAAACTAAAAGTTGTGTATTAGATGCACATTCAAATGTAGGTTAAATTAAATATTAGATATTTAACTTGAAAATTAATTAATTAAAGAATTTATTTTATTAATTTATTTTAATTAAATTTGATTTAATTAAATTAAATGGATTAAAACTATAGATTACGTGGGAGATGTTTATTTAAATATGATTTAAATGAAATAATTAATTAAATAAGATTTAATTAATTATTAATTATTTATATATTTATTTAATTGTTAAATTAATTAATTAATTAATTAATTAATTAAAAAGGTAACTCCCATATGTGGGAGTTACTCTTTATGTGGTTTAATCCCACTTCTCCTGATTGCTCTCTCAATAAAGACCTACAAAAGAAACATAGAGATTAAGGTTTTTTTCTTGAAAAAAATTTCTTTTGGTTTTCTACCTCAATGATCCAAAATCCTTCATCTCATCACTCAGAGAATAGGAGATGTTTGTGGTGGTGGTGTTCAGAGTTGACAACGAATGTAAGCTTCTATCTTTAAAGCATGTTTAGCCCTAGAATTAATACAGTAGGTTTTCTTTATTTTTTTCAATGTATTAGTATTTCAAAATCCCAATTTATTTCGAATTTGGATCTGTATTGCTTTCGTTGTGTTAGGGATTTCAACCCTTTCAATTGGTTTTAAAGACATCTCGTAAAATTGATTTGGGATTCTGAAATTTGAATTGATTTTGGTGGGTTTTCTGCATTATTGAATGTAGGTTTGCGATTAAATGTTTATGGTAAAAATGGCCATAGATTCACAATTTTTTATTTGATCAAGTGTAAAGGCCCCTGTGGTTTTAGGCATTTTTTATGGTAAATTATTGTTTTGTAAGTCCAGTTTTGAATTGGGGATGTTCCAAAAAGAAAAACGAAACCAAATTTGCTCAAAACAGATGAACGAAGGCCCAACAACTCATGGAAAGAAGCCCTCTGCATGAAGAGGGAAATGAGAAAAAAAAAATAGGACAAGGGCGCGCGGCGAAGAAAAAGGGCTGACATCAACGTAACGTCATCATGACATCAGTAGGAACTTGCAGGGCGACTCAGCTCACGGCTCGGCTCTCTTGGCGGCTTGGTTCAACTCCGATTCGCGCAGTTCGGCTCCTATTCGCATTGTTCAGCTTAGGTTCACTTGGTTCGACTCCAATTCAGGCATTTTGGCTCCGGTTTAGCTGTTGTTTGGTTCGATTTAGCTGGTTCTGATCCGGTTCTTGGCAGTTTTTACTTGGTCCACGGCTTTGGGGTCGATTCGAGGGTTTTTGGTCCAGTTTTGGAGTGGTAGAAGCAGTTTTATAAGGCTAATGCTCGATTGATTTTCATGATTTATGTAATATAAGTGTTATATTTTAATTGAAAATCAATTTGTATTGAGCATGACTGATAAGCACTTGAAAAATGCTTTCTATTCTCTAAAATTAAGAGAGTTTATATTAGATTTCACTTGTTTTCTAGTGGTTTTCAAGTTAAAATGAGGAAAATTAGAAGAAAAGTCCAAAAGATCAAAACCGAGCAAGAATATGGCGAAAAAGAGAAGAAAATTACAAAGTTGCCATAATTGGGGCAGCACCGTGGGCGCTAAAACCCAAGATGGTCTGTGCAAAATCTGCATAAATTCAATAGCTTTGCGGCACTAGTTTACCATAAATGAAAAAGAACTTATGTTTGGAAATATTTCTTCGGCAGAATACTCTATAAATTTGGGGGTTTCTAGCAGTCCTAAGAACCATTCAGAGCACGAAATTACAGACCGAAAGAGCCACAAGAAGGAAAGAATTGAGTGAGAGTTCATAAAAGAGTTCAAAGAGTGAGTTAGTTGCAAGGAAGAGGAAAAGAGTTCGAGATAGTCGTGGTACCCTTCGAATTTCGACATGAGAGCCAAGGAGATCGTGACGGTGCTACCTTAATCAAGAGCCTCTTCTTAGTAGAGTTTCCCTTTCTTTACACTCTTTCTTTGTTTATTTTGTTTAAATATATTGCTTCAAGATATGAGTGGCTAAACTCTTTAGTTTTAGGGTTTTGATGCATTGTTTATGAATTTATGTTGATCTTGTAGACTTTCATGGTTTTGTTGGAATGATTATGTTTTTCATTGTTATTGTGTTTAATTCTTGTGGATTGGCCATCTTCACATATTAGGTTAGATATATGATTGAGAGATTGTATGTTTAACTTGATCTATAACAATGAATTGTTGTTAATCTATCGCGAGAGTAGTTAGGTTGACAATAAAAGTTGCTAAAGACTATTCTTAATGCCATGTAACTTGTATCGGTTTCAAGAGATCAGTAATCAATTGAATTGCATGAGAAAAGGTTGTTTTTTAGAGAAAATAACTTGGAATTAAGTTTCTAGACTTAGGCATGTGAATGACAATAAAATCCATGAAATGTATAATATTGCATGACAAAATAAATAATGATTCATTACCCTAGAACTCTCTTCGACTCTTGTGTTTCTCACTTTATTATTTTTCTTATTTTGTTTATATTTTCCTTAACTCACAATATTAATTCCAGTCCTCAAATAAAATTGATTCAACTCTAGAATAGCTAAGTAACTTAAACCTTCACAATTGGATCTCTAATGGAACGATATTTGGACTTCACCATCTTATATTATAACTTGACCCGTACACTTAGGGCTAACACTCAAAGTGTGCATCAATGACACATCCATAGATTAATATAATTGTGATATTATGTCATGAAATGCATATAATATGGTTGGTTAATTAATTAGAATTTGAGTATTAATTAATTAAATCATAGAAAGCATATTATAGGGCTAATCATTAAAATTTGTAATAGTTATAAAATTTATGATTAGTAACCGTCAACCTATAATAAAGAATTGCATGCAAATATAGGATCTTAGGAAATTGGTTTTAAATTGTTTAAAATTAATTTAGACCTAAGATCACATTAATTCTAATAAGATTAGAATTTTGTCTTATTTTATTTTAAAATAGTTTTAAAATATGACTAAGTAGGACAAATAGGACTTTAGGTTATAAGAGAACTCTACCACTTCAGTTTTGTAAAGATTGGGGGTATTTAAGTTGACAATTTATGGAACACCTTCTAATGGGGAACTAACTAAATTGGAACCTGAGTTGAATTAACCTAAGGCCTACTAGCATATATTGTCACTAGGTTAATTAAATGTTTTGATTCACCTAGAACATTAGTGTAAAGACCTTTTATAAGAGTTATAATAGGCATAGACTTAGATAGATTGACTTAGCTGAATTTATCTAAGTTAAATAACCCTGAGATACAGTAGGACGTTTTAGTGGGAGAAAATTTGCAAAATGAAATGTTTTATATCAAGTTTTACTCCTACATCCCTGATTATTCACACCGTGAGATCCATAATCGGCTTCGTGTCGCCCTGGGTGCGGCCTCTCTTTGGAAAGTGTTTATATAGCTCAATAACAAGGTGAATCGGAAAATGTTTATAGTAAGTGAGAGCGGGACGTGCGCCAATGTATCCCTCGGTCTCCAACCCTAGGTCCTATCATAAGATTCTTATGATCCGTTTGCGTGTCGTACCTCTGAGATCTGAAAGTGGGAGGGTTACACTTATGGGGATGAGTTAAGAGTTAACGAATCCTTGACCAAACAACGATGGCTAATGTCTATAGGAAAATGAGTTATTCTGGCATTAGAATTAGCTAAGAATTGTCTCATTTCAAAGAAGAAGTTGCTAATCACCCTTCGGTGGCTGTTGCTCTAAACCTTTGAAGCATCGCTGCAAAAACTAAATCAATAGTTTATTAGGGTTTCTTTGATTGCTTTTTTCTACTGAATTGATTGGATTACTTGCAATTTTTGTTTGCTTGTGTAATGGGTTAAGACAAAGATAACTAAAACAGTTAATTGTTTATTATTTCAGCATGTCTTTCTCAATTGTCGCACTGCTTAAAAATGAAAAACTAACCGGTAAAAACTATGCAACGTGGAAATCTAACCTGAATACGATTCTGGTTATAGATGATCTATGGTTTGTCTTTACGGAGGAGTGTCCTCCTATCCCCACTCATAATGCATCCCAATCTGTTAGGGATGCACATGACCATTGGACAAAGGCCAATGACAAGGCCTGAGTCTATATCTTGGCGAGTTTGTCTAACATACTCAACATGAAACATAAGTGCCATGATGAATGCACGACAGATCATAGAGTCCCTCCAAGAAATGTTTGGACAACTATCCTCGCAGATCCGACACGAGGCCCTCAAGTACATTTATAATGCACGTATGAAGGAAGGTCAATCGATGAGAGAACAATTTCTCAACTTGATGGTCAAATTCAACATTGCTGAAATGAACAGCACGATCATTGACGAGCAAAGTCAGGTGTCTGTTATTATAGAATCTCTTTCGAAGAACTTTCTTCAATTCTGCAACAATGCGATTAGGAATAAAATTGTGTACACCATAACGACCCTCCTAGGAATGAGTGACAGACTTATCAATCTGTTATGAAAAATAAGGGACCAATTGAAAGATAAACAAATGTTGCCCATTTCAAGAAGTTCCACAAGGATTCATCCTCAGGAACTAAGTCTGTTCCTTCATCTTCTGGTTCTAAGAAGATCCAGAAAAAGAAAGGAGGAAAGCGTTAGGCTCCCGCTGTTGGAAAAAACAAGGATAAGTGCTTCCACCGCAATGTGGATGGTCATTGGAAACGCAATTGCCATTACCTTGCTGAGAAGAAGAAGGAAAAGGAAGGTAAATATGATTTATTTGTTTTAGTAACTTGTTTAGTGGAAAATGACTAAAATGCCTAGATACTTGATTCGGGTGCCACTAATCACGTTTGTTCTTCTTTATAGGGAATTAGTTCCTTTCAGCAGCTCGATAAGGGTGAAATGACGCTCAAGGTTGGAACAGGAAACGCCATTTTAGATCGTGTAGTGGGAGCTGCAAAGTTGCTTTTTGGAAATAGACTTTTATTTTTAGAAAATCTGTATATAGTTCCTAAAATAAAAAGAAACTTAGTATCTATTTCTTGTTTAATTGAACAATTATACTCAATTATTTTTCCTGTTAATGAAGCGTTCATTTACAAAAATAGTGTATGTACTTGTTATGCTAAATTAGAAAACAACTTATATATGTTAAAGACCAACTGAAGTGAAAACACTTTTAAATCATACGATATTTAAAACTACTAATACTCAAACTAAACGGCAAAGAATTTTGATAACTTGTAGAAATACAAGTTATAATAGCCTTTCTCTTAGATAAATAGAGATTAAATAGAGAAGCATGCGGCAGTTTATGTGATTTTTATTAATAAATCTTCATTTGCATTATACTCTTGTATTTCTATGAAGATAAATGATTTTACCACTTTTTGAGCCTAAAACGCATATTTTAACGGAGGAATGTAAACGATGCGTTGATGACGTCTTAACGCAGGACGACACGTTAGCAATCTGTTCTTCATGGACGCATGATCTGAACGGAACGCAAACAACCTGAAGATGCGTTAACAACTACTCAACGCAAGACTACGCATTAGCAACCTACGCCGCGTTGACATCGGCCAAACTATTCATGGACGCATAGACGACCATTAATGCAAGGCGTTGAGAATCAAAGCAGACTCTTGAGAGATTGATGGATGATTGACGAACATGATTTGTGGCCAAAGTAGTGGATCTTAATTGACCCGAGAATCACGCAATCAGGCGAGATGGACGCATAGTATCAATCTCGCCGCCAATCAAGCAGATTTGCCATTAATTGCGAACGCATCATCTATAAAAGGGCAGCTCCGCGAGATGAGAAAGGGTTGTTGATTCTCGAAAGAACTTCATAAGTGACAACAGAGTTCTCTCCAGACTTCAACCGGAGACGAATAGCTCGAGAGAGAAGAGTCTTCCCTCGGCCGGACCACTTCACAGCATAGCCTCACGCTTCCATCCGGGCGACTCAAGACATTGACGCCTTTCCCTGCTTTCTTTCTTATTGTTCTATCTTGATTTTAGATTTGTGTCAAGACATTGAGCTCATCTAAAGTTGTATTTCATTCATCAATATAATTATCTTCCATGTCTACTCATTTCTCTAAACTTTTCGCTTTTTACTTTCAAACCATGAGTAGTCTAGGGTTGCGTTAGCATCTAACTAGGAACCACAGTGTAACTATTTTATCTTGTCAACTGCGAGCTTAATCCGATGCTTAAGTCCATCTGACAAATCGATATAAGTAGTAATAATCAAACTGCTTGAGAGGGTAAGTGATTGTGGAACTCAATTGACAAGGGCCAAGTAGTATTGCCTGTCTATGGGGATAAGCTTGGTTCTTAACACTCTCCTATGCGTTATAGACATATAACGCATAGCAGCTGACAACTGGGAGAAGAGTCGCAAGTATAAATAGAATACTACTGTGCGTTTCCGATGTTAGATGTTAATCAACCCGAACCCTTTCTTTATCCATTCACACACATCTTTAGCTGAACTTGTTGCGTCGCATGCTTTCCATATTCCACAATTTTTAGTCTAGTGTACAAACAATCGCTTTCTTTAGATTAAAATCAACTCTCTGAACTATTTATTGGTTACCACTGCAACGCATGAAATTTAATTAAAAACTTAATCAATATAATCCCTGTGTTCGACCTCGGACTCACAGAGAATACCTAGTCCTTTGCTTATACTTTGGTAAAGGATAGGAAAACTTGACAAGACCACCAACGCATAGTAGTAAGACGCATAGCATGCTCAAAGCATGACATGTTGAATGCATAAACACATCATTTAACACTTTGCGTTAGAACAATTTACACATACAAAATAACAACAACAAATTACTCCAAGTAACAATAGCACTTATCTTTGACATTTGAGATTAGGTCACATAAATCTCGATAGGATCTGGAGATTCGTAAAGAATGGACTTCTAAATGAGTTAGACGATAATTCATTACCTCCATATGAATCTTGTCTTTAAGGTAAAATGACTAAAAGACAATAGTGGAAAAGGTTATAGAGCCAAATAACCTTTAGAACTCATACTTTTGGATCTTTGTGGTCCAATGATTTGTAAAAGCTAGAGGAGGGTACGAATACTTCATCTCTTTTATAGATGATTATTCAAGGTATGGTTACTTATATCTAATGGAACATAAGTCTCAACCTCTTAAAAAGTTCAAGGAGTATAAGGCTGAAGTTGAAAACCTGCTAGGTAAAACAATTAAAACAATTCGATCTGATCGAGGTGGAGAGTACATGGATTTAAGATTACAGGGCTATTTGATAGAACATGGAATCCAATCTCAACTCTCAACACTTGGTACACCTCAGCAGAACGATGTATTAGAAAGGAGAAATAGAACCTTGTTAGACATGGTTCATACTATGATGAGCTATGCTCAATTGCCTAACTCGTTTTGAGGGTATGCAGTAGAGACTGCAATTCATATCTTGAACAATGTTCACTCGAAGAGTGTTTCTGAAACACCTTTCGAGTTATAATGGGGGCGTAAAACTAGTTTCCACTACTTCAGAATCTGAGGTTGTCCTGCACATGTACTAGTGACAAATCCTAAGAAATTGGAACCTAGTTCAAGATTATACCAATTTGTTGATTACCTTAAGGAAACGAGAGGTGGTCTCTTCTTCAACCCATAAGAAAACAAAGTGTTTGTATCGACAAACGCTACATCCTTGGAAGAAGACCACATGAGAGATCATAAACCACGAAGCAAAATGGTATTAAATGAAGCTACTGAAGAATCGACAAGAGTTGTTAATGAGACTAGTCTTTCATCAATAGTTAATGAAAGAGCTAGTACTTTTGGTCAGTCTCATCCTTCTCAAACATTGGGAATACCTAGACGCAGTGAAAGGATTGTATCACAACCTAACCGCCACTTGGGTTTAATTGAAACTCAGGTTGTCATGTCAGATGATGGTGTTGAGGATCCATTGTCTTATAAACACACAATGAATGATGTAGACAAGGACTAATGGATCAAAGCCATGGATCTTAAAATGGAGTCTATGTACTTCAATTCATTATGGGGACTTGTAGATCCACCTAAAGAGGTTAAACCCATACGGTGTAAATGGATCTATAAACGAAAGAGAGATGTAGCTGGGAAGGCACAGACCTTCAAAGCTAGATTTGTAGCAAAGGATTACACCCAAAGGGAAATGGTTGACTATGAGGAAATTTTTTCCCCCGATTGTTATGCTTAAGTCTATAAGAGTTCTCTTATCCATAGCCTCATATTATGACTATGAAATTTGGCAAATAAATGTCAAGATTGCTTTTCTTAATGGCAATCTTGAAGAGAGTATCTTCATGTCTTAGCTCGAGGGGTTCATAGCCCAAGGTCAGGAGCAAAAAGTTTGCAAGCTGAATCAATCCATTTATGTGTTGAAACAAGCATCTAAATCTTAGAATATTATGTTTGATACTGCAACCAAATCTTTTGGTTTTAAACAAAATGTTGATAAGCCTTGTGTATACAAGAAAATCATTAAAAGTAAAGTAGCTTTCTTAGTACTTTTGTGGACGACATCTTACTCATTGGGAATAATGTAGAATATCTTATTGATGTTAAAAATTGGCTGGCAGCCCAATTCCAAATGAAAGATTTCAAACATGTTGTGTATTTTTATAAAATCTTTGAAAAGGCTCCCAAAGCTCAAGGACTCAAAGAAGGAAAATGGGTAGCTGGAATATAGAAAAGGTATCCAACGCTGAAGGACTCGAAGAAGGCAAATGGGTAGCCGAAATATAGAAAAGGTTTCCAACGCTGAAGGACTCGAAGAAGGCAAATGGGTAACCTGGATATGGAAATGGGACCCCAATGCTCAAAAAGTTGATTTAAAATGTTTTTGACGTTGAGTAGTGTTGAGCTGATTTAAAATGTTTTCGACGTTGAGTAGCGTTGAGCTCCGCTTCGCCTCAACTAAGGGAAATAATTTGAAATAAACGAAATTTCTGAGTATCTTTTTCTGAAATGAGCATGTATGATTTGACAATGGCATTTGAACCTGTTTTGTATGAATATGATTTGATTTGATGTTTTATACGCATTGTGTTAACATGTGTATACTATGATAGTTTTCAAGCCAAAGAAGGTTTTACGAAACTAGTCACTCACTGGGCAATCTAGCTAATGCTTTCCTTGTTTTCTGTTTTCCAGGTAGCGAGCGAGTCCGGGGTGCTTAGTCTACGCAAGATCTCGTCTAGGTCTAACATTGGTGTTTAGTATACTGAAAATTGTAAATATTTGAACTGGATCATGTATTGTGCATATAGAGAGGGATTTGTTGTGTACTTATGCTATTATATGGTTGAGTGAAAAGGATCTGTGTATGGCATGTTAACTCTGGTATGTGTGTGAAGTCGATTATGGTTTATAACTACTTATTAGGTAAAGGCAAAGTTTATGTTTGACAGTGGATGCCGTAGAAGGTCGGTGTCCGCTATCCTCACACTTCTTCCTAGGTTAAGAGGGTACCTGGGAGGGGGTGTGACAGAAGGACTACTAGCTGGTGTATGGAGCTAAGGATTTGATCCTTACAGGATACATCGACTCTGATTTTCAAACTGACAAGGATTCTAGGAAATTCACGTCAAGATCAGTGTTCACCTTAAATAGAGGAGTTGTAATATGGTGTAGTGTTGCGATGCAGATCTGAAGTGCAAAACTTGTTACTGGGTCTATCTATTATTATTAAGTTTCCTATGCGTTTAACATACTATGTGCTGAACACACTAAGCGTCTTACTTATGCTTAATGCTATGCGTTGGTGATCTGTCAAGTTTTCCTATCATTTACCCAAGTATAAGCAAAGGAGTAGGTTTTCTCGGTAAGTCCGAGGTCGAACATAGGGATTATGTTGATTCTTTATTTAAGTGGATTATATACGTTGCAGGGGTAACCAAAAATATTTACGACAAGTGTTTGTTTCTAATCTAAAGAAAGCGATAACATGTACAATAAACTAAAATGTGGAAAATGAAAAGGCATGTGACACAGCAAAGTTAGCTAGATGAATTTAATGAATGGGAAAAAACAGGGTTAGGGTTGGTTAACATCTAACATCAGAAATGCATGGTGATAGTCTATTCATACTTGTGACTCTTCTCCCGGTTGTCAGCCGCTATGCGTTATATGTCTATAATGCATAGGAGAGTGTTAAGTACCAAGGTTCTTCCTATAGACAGGTAACACTTATTGGGCTTGTCAATTGAGTTCCACAATCACTTACCCTCTCGAGCAGTCTGATTATTACTACTTATATCAATTAGCTAGATGGACATAAGAATCGGATTAAGATTACAATTGACAAGATCCAATAGTTACACTATGGTTCTTATTTAGATGCTAACACAACCCTTAACCCGTGATAGATTAGTTACTCATGGGTTTAAAGTAAAAAGCGGAAAGTGTAGAAAAATGAGTAGACATGGAAGAAATATAGATTGATGAACGGAATACAACTTTAGATAGCTCAATGTCTTAACACAAATCTAAAATCAAGCTAGAAAAACAAGATAGAAAGCAGGAAAAAGGCGTCAATGTCTTGAGTCGCCGGGATGAAAGCGTGAGGTTCTGCTGTGAAGTGGTCAGGCGGATGGAAGACTCTTCTCTCTCGAGCTATTTGTCTCTGGTTGTCTTCTGGAGGGAACTCTGCTGTCACTTAGGAATTCTTCTGAGAATGAACAATACTTTTTCAACTTGCAGGCCTGCCTTTTTATAGAGGCTGCATTCGTAATCAGTGGCAAATCTGCGTGATTGGAGGAATTGATGTCGTGCGTCTTTCCCACCTAATTACATAATTCTTGGTTCAATTTAGATCCACCACTTTCGCCACAAATCATGCATGTCAATCTTCCGACAATCTCTCAAGATTCTGATCTAATTTACCGCTGCCTTGCGTTTCTGGTCATTATGCGTCCATGAAGAATTTAGGTTTATGTGTTCACTCTTGTCTACGCATCCATATGTTCTAACGCATCATCCTGCGTTGAACGAATGTCAATGCGTCATAGGTTGCGAATGCATAATCCTGCCTTAAAACATGCGTTTTAGGCTAAAAAATGTATAAAATAATTATCTTCATTAATTTATAAGAGTAGAACGCATAGGAAGATTTATCAATAGAATGTAACATCAACTGCCACATGATTCTCTATTTATTATCTATTTTTCTAAGAAAAATGCTATAATAACTTGTATTTCTACAAGTTATCATGTAGCACCAAGCAAGGATGCATTACAGACTCCACTATGGAGGCTGAGTATTAGCTGCTTGTGAAGCAGCAAAAGAAGTAGTCTGGCTCAAAAAGTTCCTAAATGATTTGGAAATCGTTCCAAACATAGAATTGCCCATCACGTTATACTGTGACAATAGTAGGGCAATAGCCAACTCTAAAGAGCCTCACAACCACAAACAAGGAAAGCATATTGAGATAAAGTATCACCTGGTACGAGAGATTGTGCAACGAGGAGATGTGATCGTCACAAGGATCGCTTCGGAGCACAACATTGTTGATCCATTTACAAAGGCTCTCTTGAGGGTCATCTAGAGAGTCTAGGTCTGTGAGATATATACATTGTGTAATCTAGGGCAAGTGGGCGATGTGTAATGGGTATATGGATGCCCTAGTTTATTGTATTTTCATACTTACCATTTCTCACTGCTCTTTATGTACAACCCACTAGAGTTTTAGTTCAAGTGGAAGTTGGTTGGGTTTTATGCACTAAAACACATGAATAAGCATTATTGATTGTTTTTGTTTGTTTAGTCTTAATAACCCTAAATCCAATAAATTAATATCCTAGGTTGTTTTATAAGTCTTGAACTATATGTGGGGACATATGGAGATTAATGTTCAAGATATAATCTAAAGGGTCTATAGTATAGGGATAAGGCTACATACCTTATCCTGGTGACACTATGGATACGATCCACTTTGTATCTGACACAAACGCGATGATCTAACGCGTTCATGTAGCTGACATGCGAGTGGGGGTATCGAATGCAATGAGTTCGCATGATGCTGGACCACGAAATAGTGATCACTAGATGTAACTTCGTTGACTAGTTAGATTTCTGTTTCAATAGGATGACCTAGGCAACTTAGTCTTATTCTTGAGTATATTATGAACTCCTGTCCATGAGGGACTGTCTTTTGATTTGTATGGGTGAGAGTGGCCATTTGCCAACTCAATATGCCTACCATCTTTGGGACAAGACTAAGTGGGGAGTTGGGGACATAATTATACAAGATGAAATTCACTCATTCCCATCTTTAAGGTAAGTAAATAAGTGTTCCCTTAAGTGGTGTCTCCGAGATTTGAACAACGGCCCCTACCTTCTCACTAGCTCGAGAGGGGTTTCTGTTTAATGGTTGGACCATAAATAGATTGTTCACTAGAGGAGCACTGGTACTTAAGGATTTAGAAGTAACCTAGGGGTAAAATAGTAATTTGACTCAGCTGTGTTACGAACACTTGTGAAGGACTGATTTGCTGTTATTGGTCTATATCCATGTGAAGCGAATTGAATCTCGGCGGAAGCGTGTGATCGCGTTCTTTGATTTGTTAAAAGAATTAAAAATACAAAAAATAAAGAAAAGGTTAAGCATCATACCTTAGTCAATCTATAATTCTCGAACCGATAGTCTTCTCCTTGTAGTTTTCCTTTTCCAAGAGATCTTCTTCGCTATGACTCTGGCAAGGATCGGGTTTGTAAGAACCGCTTCTTTGAAAGAATGGGAAGAAGAATTTTCTTAGAATTTTTCTAAGAAAATTGGGAGAACTATTAAAGGAAGATTTTTAGATTAATCGTAGAGATTATTCTCTTAGAGAGTGTGTTCTATGAAGGCTCTCAGGGCCCTATTTATAGAACTCTATAGGTTACTTCTAATCCTATTAAGATAACCCCTCTACAGAGATTTTAAAATCAAATATTTAATAATATTCAATATTAATAAATATCTACCCAAATAATATCTCATATTAAATGGTTTAAAATATTTAAATCTAATTTAAATATTTATTTTCTTCAGAATCTTTGATCTGGATATCATCCAAATTGCATAATTAATTATTTGAATCCAATTCAAATCAATTAATTAATTCTCTCTTTATTTATTTTCTACGGAAATTTTGATTTGGATCTCATCCAAATTAAATAATTAATTATTTGAATCTAATTCAAATCAATTAATTAATTCTCCCTCTATTTATTTATATGCATTTTATCCAAATAAATAAATAATTATGTGAATCATATTCAAATAAATTAATTCTTCATATTATAAAGTTATAATTTGAATCACATTAAAATAAAATTTATAATAAATCATGCCATTAATTGTATCTAATACAATTGATATTTTCCTTCATAAATTTGAACAGTTCAAATTTTTCTTTCAACATAGTTGATCCTTCTTGGTCTGTGGTGAGCTAGCAAGGAGACCTTATAGACCTACAGATCAGAAGCTCCAACAATATGAGATTAATTTGTTAAACTCATTAACCACATTAATCAATATTCGTTAACTGTGGGTACACTCCACTGAAGACCCACAGTTGCACTCTTCTCACTATATATATATTTCTGTGTCCATAGATATAGACCAATAATAGCAAGTTAGTCCTTCACAAGTGTTCGTAACACCAGCTAGGTCAAATTACCGTTTTACCCATAGGTTACTTCTAAATCCTTAAGTACCAGTGCTCCTCTAATGAACAACCTGTTTATGGTCCAACCATTAAATAGAAACCTCTCTCGAGCCAGTAAGAAGGTAAGGCCCTTTGTTCAAGTCTTGGAGACATCACTTAAGGGAGCATTTATCTACTTACCCAAAAAATGGGAATGAGCGAATTCCATCTTGTATAATTATGTCCCTAGCTCCCCACTTGGTCTTGTCCCCAAGATGGTAGGCATATTGAGTAAAAAAACAGTCACTCTCACCCATACAAATCAAAGGACAATCCCTCGTGGACAAGAGTTCTTAATATACTCAGGATTAAGACTAAGTTGCCTAAGTCATCCTATTGAAATAGAAACCTAAGTAGTCAATGGAGTTACATCTCCTTGGCTCTCATGTCAGAACTCGAACGGCACTACGACTCTCTTGAACTTTTTTCCTCTTCCTTGCAACTAACTCACTCTTTGAACTCTTTTATGAACTTTCACTCAATTCTCTCCTTCTTGGGACTCTTTTGGTCTGTAATTTCGTGCTTTAGTTGATGATTAAGGTTGCTGGAAACCACCAAATTTATAGAGTTGGCCACCCAAAAACTTACCAAAAATACATTATTTTTCATTTATGGAAATTGGCATTGCGACGCTACCAATTATGGAAAGAGAGCGCCGTGGCGCTGCGACTGTGATGCGCAGACCTGCTCTTGGGTTTTAGCGCTGCGGCGCTGCCCCAATTTTGGCAATTTTGTTATTTTCTTCTCTTTTTCACCATTGCTCGATTTTGATCTTTTGGTCTTTTCTTCTAATTTTCCTCATATGAACCTGAAAATCACTAGCAAACAAGTAAAATCTAATATAAATTCTCCTAATTTTAGAGAATAATAAGCATTTGAAAATGCTTATCAATAAGAGCGAAACTTAGACGATGATATACAAATCTAAGTCTATCTGTAAATCTAGGTCTTATTATAATCTTTTTCATGTAAACTTTTTATCTTCGTGCATCACTGGTACACATAGATAGAAGTCTATCACTGTTTATCAGTAATGGATCGAAATAGAACTCTATTTTTATCAATCACTGATAGATGGTGATAGACTTCTATCTATGTCTACCTATGATAGAAATCTATCTTTGCATATCATGATAAACGGTGATAGACTTCTATCTATGTCTATCAATGATAGAAATTTATCTTTATCTATCACATTGATAGACAGAGATATATTTCTATCTTTATCTATTACGATAAACGGTGATATACTTCTATCTATATTATTATAATTTTTTTCATGTGAACTTTATCTTCATGCATCATTGGTAGAGAGAGATAAAAGTTTCACTGTCTATCAGTGATGGACAAATAGAGTTTTATCTATGTCTATCATGATAGAAGGTGATAGACTTCTATCTATGTTTATCTATGTCACGCTCTTGCTCAATGTCTCGCTCTCATTTTCTTTCCTCACTCACAATCACTCTTATCTCTCTCGCTCTTTCTCTCACTCTTGCTCTCTTACTCTTGCGCTCGCTCTGTCTTGCTCTCGCTCTCTCTCTCTCTCGCTCTTATTCTCGATTTTCCTTTCAGAAGCCGATGAAGATGAAGAGTTCGAAAACCTTTGCGCTTTCTTTTTCTTTATGTTTTTCTTTAGCGCATGGGTAATTAAATTGGGTACGGATCGGCTCAATTTTTGGGGTTTTTTTTGAAATTTTGCATTGGTTGAAGTGGGCTTGTGGTCTATTGGGTAAATTTTTCTATTTGTGTAAATAGTTTCATTTTTTTTCTTTTTGTGATAATTTCTCAATTTTTCTTTGTTATATTTGTAAATTTGAAATAACAATCGCTAATTTTATTATTACCTCAATTTAAAATTGGAGATATATGACACCACCATTTGAAGCGCCAAATTCAGTTTATCGTCACTGTGACCGTTGTCTCTCTTTCTATCATCTCGTTCTCAGTCACTGAAAATGCGAACTCGGTTCCTCGACATTGATTACTTCGCTCCAGAAAATGAATCCTTCCACTGCCTTCCTGTTCCTCACCTCGTGTCGAAGCCACTTTCCTCCGTCGGCGACCTACTACACTTCGATTTTGTCCCTGAAATCTCTCTTGCAATCGATAGGTTAACAATTGATTCTGCTCTCACCAAATTCTTTGATGACGTTCTTCCTCGGAGAATCGATGATGATAATGACTATGGCGATGCGTGTGATCGTTCTTCGAGACTCCAAGGTTCCATGGACACGATTTTCTCTTCGGAAATTGCTGATACTCGATTGCTGGAGGTAAAACTTTTTTGCTCAATCAATGCAATTCGATTTCATTTCAGATCTTCAGTTAATGTAGTTTACTTTTTACGGCTGTGAAAATTTTCTGTTCCTAGGAGTTTGTATGAAGTTTATGTTTAATAACACAGCAAACTAAGCTTGATTAAGTCGAGGAGCACTCTTTAGCTCAATTTCTGCGATATTCAAGGTCATCAAAGATAATATTCTTCAGAGGCTCCTAATTTCTGCTTTGATTAATTACATAATTATTTCTACGTGAGGCCAGAGCGGTGATCGAACTCAAGAGTCGCATCATTGTGAGGCAAAAAATTGTCATCTGGAGGTTTTTTAATTAAGAACATGAAACGATTTCCCATAAATACTTTTCTTCACGCTTTTCATGAAAATCCAATTCGAGAATTTTCAAATGAACTGTTTTTTCTATGCATATGTATTTCTGTCTTCCCATCTAACTTTTTCACGGAAATGTATCTTCGAAGTGAAATATAATCTATAAATTACAAAAAAGAACTGCCATAAAGATTTCTCATATTAGGGAATCAAAACCACGTACCTGTTTCTTAAGATGGAGAGAGCAGAGATAAAACTTGGTGTCTAGGAGGATTACTTCATCCTTCCACCTGTAGTTATTTGAAGTTGATTCGAATGCAAAATAGTACGCATGCTGACAAAGAAGTTATGATTAAAATTTCTGTTGTCTGCAGCTTCTCTATATTAACCAACCTAACCTATCAATATTGTAACTAGTTAAACTGGGACCAAATAACAACATTCTTGTTGTAATAGTGACTTCTTAAAGTACATTTTGATTCTATTTTTAATTTATTTAACAAATATGAAGATAATAATATACAAAGATGAGAAAATATATTAATCTTTATAATGGTTATTAACATTTTATTTTCTTCTTGTTCTTCAATAATAATAATAATAATAATAATAATAATAATAATTTATATTATTATAGATTTCTTAGCAATGCTATTTATGTGCCTCATCTTTGGAAAACCTATAAAGTTACAATCTTACATCTGAAAACACCGCTACTATCCTAATACAGTTTTTAAAAAGATATCATTAAGATTGAATGGAATTGTAATTAACGAGCCCTTGAGATAATATTTAAAATTAGTGCAGGATTGGTTTAAAAGTAAGAGCTCTTGAGGTTCTCATATTGATTTATCCATACTGGCTACTCAGATTATGGTAACTCTTCAGTGTAGTTTTTTTTATTCTCAAAGGTTTAATCTTGGAAGTTTTGGTAATTTATGCTTTGTTTGGTCATATAAATGTTTCTTCCTTGAATGAAAATGCAGTTAATGATTCAATAGTCAGGTATATATTAGAGTAATTTTGTAGAACACCTGTCATCCTAACTAAAAAATTAACCTTAATGATTTATTTTGCAACTTGGAATAGGAGAACTAGCTAGAATGAATCATGACATTATTTTTTAAACCATTTCTTTTCTTACCGTTTTTGGACAAGTTTTTATTTGTATGTTTCCCCAAATAGAAGAATCGTGATTATGCTTTTCAACTCTTCTTCTTGAACTTTTAGATATATTTTTCTTTAGTACATTCTGGGTTGAACTTCCATCACTTTGTCAGGGTTTCCTCTTTCCTTTGACTGATTCATCTCTATGGATTGCAGGAAGAAGCCAAGGGTAGTTATGAAGACAATATGGAGGGGGGCTGGAAGAATTTTGGTTCTGAAACTTCAGAGATTAAATTCGTAAAAGTGCAGTTCTGGCTATCTTGAGCTAAGTTACTTTGTTGCATTTGTTATGGTATGATGACGATTTGAATGTTAAAATATTTTTGGCAGAAGGATATTGGGGCTGATAGGAATAGAAACCTTGCATATGATATGATCCAATTTGAAACACCTCAGCTTGATGCATTCTTGGTAGGGAGTATGCCTATTGGAAATGAAGATTTTAAAGGAATTCTGGTTTATTCTACTTGACTGATCCTTAGTTACGTTGTATTTATTTTTTTTGCTGATATCTGCAGGAAAATTCCTTCTTGTTTGAGAAGGAGGAGGTACAAATTCTTACGGTATTGCCAGAGGTTGAATTTGATCTTGTAAGTGGAATATACTTGTAAACAATTTTCATAATTGATGTGCAGACCCAGGGTTTGTTTCATCTTAGTATGCATAGACATAACAAGAATATCAAGACTTTGGACATTTTAGTATATTTTAGGATTTTGATGAACAACGTATAAGCAGTGATGAAATCTGGCTTAGAAGAAATTGTTTTAGTACAAGGAAAATGATCAAGTTACCATAATTGTGGAGAAAGCAGTTATAGAAGCTGGTTTAGGCGGTATTATGTTAGAACAAGGAAGATGATAAAGTGATTGTAATTGATAGACAATGGAATCAGAAGTTGGGAAGTCCAGTTTGGGAGAAATAATCTCAGAATAAAGAAGACGAAAAAGTTATTATAATTAGATAGGTGCAAAATGTTCTGCAAGTCTTTGCAGCTCATCTGAAGTGGGGATTTTGCTTGGAGGAAGATAATGATTTTTCCCTCATTTTTCTTTTGAGATTTTAGAGGATTGAAAACTTTAAGTGTATTGAGGATTGAAAACTTTAAGTGTATTGACTTTGAAATAATGATTAATTCATTTAGCTATCTGTTATTAACATTATTGGACGTACATTGAAAGTCACATTATAAGTATGAGTACTCACTCTATTTTCAGTTTCCTGTAACTCAACCTGCGTAATGGATTAAATATTTGTGGGATGTGGAGAAAGTATACGTTTGCAGCATTCTGTTTATTGCAGAATAATAAAAATTATAGTTTTTTCTTTCAAAATTTGAATAATGTATTATGTCCTTTAGTCAGCTTTTTATGTTCTGCACTCATTTTTCTGAAGTCATTTTGTTCAATTATCCTGTAAATCCTTTCAAAATTGTACATATGTTTACTAATGCTGGTGATGATACTGTAAACTTAACTTATAACTAACTCGTTCTATTCAAGATTTTCACTGCTATTTCTTTCACATGCATGAATTTTATCATTTTCCAAGTTTTGTTTCTTCTTGTAGAACTTTATTTTATTCTTTTGTGTTTTTTTTTTTTTTTTCCAACGTTTCTAGTTATAGGTAAAATGATGATAATCTGAGTATTTCTTGCAGGAGACACTGAATCAGGGGTTTCTTAAATACCCTTCGGAGGTGAAAGAATCAGTTTATGCTGTTGAAGGCATTACCTCAGAATATCTCTTGGACCAAAGATCTTGCTCGTTTGAAGACAATTTTTCTCAGGACCGGAGGCTATTGGATCAATTGACTTTTCCCTTCTTAGAAGTAGACGAGCTGGTTCTTGAAACTTTGGCATTCTTATCCTTGCAGGATGAACTTTTTTATATTCTTGATAATACTGAACCTCACAGGATACAAGATGATAATTTACTTATCAGCAATGAAGAATATTTGTGCTCCATGAAGTGTGACGTTGAAGAGTTTCTTTCAGATCATATTTTGAGGCCATGTGCATCTGATATGGTATCACCTGACACTTTTGGAGGATCAGAGTTAATGAGCTTGATAGAAATTTTGGAGATTCCAGTAAGCTCTGCAGGTCAAACAAACTCAAGTTTCGATTTTCCTGTAGGACCTGCTAGTTTTGAAGAATTCCAGCTTCTGGACATATACTTGGATCAACCTTTTGGAGTCTTCTTTGATTTGGAATTATCAGCCTTGTCAGAAATTAGTGACTGTATGTCCATTGACAGCACGAATTTCAAGAATTTCAATGAGTTGATTGTTTGTCATGAACTTGCTCTTGTGGATGACACGTTCAAGTCAATACCTGTACCTATCCTATCTAGTCAGGGATCTGAAAGACCCCTGCTTGCCTTCATAGAGGATGTATTAGCAAACCTAAATTTACAATCATTATCTGCTTCCGATGACATATATTTGGATTGGTATCTATTGGAGGAAAATAGCTGCACCTCTGGAGTTTATTCCTCCTATCAGAATATGTTGGAAGAAATTAATTTGAAACCCATAGAATTTGATCAGGAACCTTGTGAAAACGATAGTACATTCTATAGATACGTTTTCTCAGATGAAGCTTTAGTCAGAGAGACAACAGAAGACCACGGTGAATTAAAGGAGTCTTTTTCTGATGGTATTTCTCTGGTTCCTAGTCAAACTATTGCCATTGCTTCAAGCACATTATTGAATGAAAGATGTGTACAAAAGGGAAGGCAAGATCTTGCAGCTGTTGGAAATACCGAGAAGGCTTTATCGTCATGGAAATCAAAATCAGAGTCCAACTATCCCAACTTTTTCTTGAATTCTCAGAAACCTGCTGGTGTGGGAAAGAGTGAATCTGTATTTGGTGCAATCAACACCAATACCATGCTCCCCAAGGTTCCATGTGATGGAAAATTGACTAACAAGCCTTCTATGTCCAGTGCTGATGGTAGTCTGAAACAATTGTCCAGTGCTGATGATAGTCTGAAACAATTGAATGTTGCATTACATCAAGTGTTTCTGTCTGATAACATTCTACATCTCATCAACAACTCTGAGAAAACTTATCTAGCTATCTTGCAGAATGAGACAGAGCTGAGGAAGACATATCTTCCATATGTAGGTGATGAGTATTCTTTAATGCTCAGCCTTCCGAAACAGAAGTTGATAGACTGTGTTGAAAAAATATACTTGCAAGGAACCAGTAACTACTGGGAAGAAAAAATAATGACATTAGCCACGTTATATGCCACTAAACAAATAGCTTGGTATTTGTGTTTTTATGGTATCTACCCAGCTCATCTATATCTAAAGAAGTTATGTCAGAGCTTGAAGTGTTTAAAATCGAGGTTAGGTTTCTTGGTGTCCTTGATTGAGGAGGCAGGAAAAATGGTTGACAGAGAAATTACCTTATCACATCCGGCACTTACTACTATCGAGGATATCTTATGCTCAAAGACTTCTACTAGTACTCTCAAAGTTCTGGTTGTAGCGGACCAAATTTTCTGGTGGTCATTGAAAAAATTGCTCGGGTCCTTGGGATTATCTTTTGAAGAGCTAAATTATGTGAGTCCTACTGATGATCAAGCGTCTAACGCAACCATTATGGTGGATGGCCTTGTTTCCAATTGTTTATTGGTATCCCAAGAGTAAGTTCCAGCTTTCTAAGTAAACAATTTCACAAGCTACTTGTAGGTACATGTTTTATATGTTAACAGAACTGGTAACTTAACATGTAATGAACAATGAGGGAGCTTGGCATGGATATTAAACATCCACTTCTTCATTGTCAGTTGTTGGCTTTCTGGGCAGGTTATATGCAGCAACGGATGAATCATGTTATGAGTTTCATGAGATTTTAACTTTCTTTCTGCTATTATGATTTTTTTTAGTGCATTATATACTTATTTTCTGAAGCTAGTGTTTAATTTGTTATTCAATATTTATCTAATTTTATCCCTTGGTTTTTAATTTATGAGAAGAATGCCTTCCTCGTTGATCTTCATCTAACCAATTTGACTTGTACATGCTTATCGGAGTACTTTTTATTTTATATTTTCTCCTTAAATTTCGTGTCATAGCTGTCTCAAACTTTTTGAATACTATGTTCGTAAATTTTTGTTTTACCTTTAAGTATTAAAAAGCAACTAGCCGATGCTCAAGAAATTGAAGTTCAAAGTGTTGAGGTAAATTTCCCTTTTTAACAATTGTGAACTGTGACATGGTGTTCCATGCTTCTTGTATCAGTAAAAACAATATTGAAATTGAAATGTACGGAATTAAAATGCATTTACTCCTGGCATGGCACCTTCCAGATTATATGTTTCATCTAATTTTTGGCCTTTTGATATTGCTGAATTCTCAATTATTTCTTCCCCGATTTCAAGGTACGTATCTGGGAGTTTTCCATTCAACAAATTTAGCATTATCTTGGAATATGGAGGTCCGAATGGTTCTTCTCAGATTTCCACTTATTTTTCAAAATTAATCGACATGCCTCATCTACACTTTGTTATGTTAGAGCTGGATAAGGGTGGAAATTGCAAAGCATTTTGTGATGGTGTTGATCTGCCTCAACATAATGAACGGACAGTCGTAAGTTTGTTTCTCATGCAAGTTTTCTGATAATAAAATATATGGGATTACATACTTCTATTGACTTGACAAAAATATCTTATCTATCCATAACTTCACATTTGATTAATTAAATCTGTTCTTAGGAAGAGAAGTCTTTGGTGGAAAATCAGACCAGGATGTTAAAGAAATTGTTGAACTTTTTACCTGTCGGGGAAAAGTATACATTGGCATCTTCAGAGGAAACAATTGAAGCAGAGGATCGCAGAGTGCCTCGACGAGTGCCAGTAGTACCAGTCTTAGATAAATCTCAACATATTGACCACGTGTCATTTCCTGAAGCAATTATTATTGTTAACACTCAGCAATTTGAAAAGGAAATGATTGTAAGTAGAAGAAGTTCGTATCAAAGAATTCTTGCATTGGAGGAAGAAGGTGTGCAGGTCGTGGAACGAGATATGACTTTGCCTGTGGATCTAATAATTACTTCTGGAATTTGCTTAATGTGGTATGACTGCACAAATATTCTCAAAAAGGCCAGTAATTCAAATCAAGCTTCTTCGTGCTTGAATTCATGCATAGAGAATATTGCAACAGATGTTTTGACATCTCTAAGTTTAGCTTTTCAGGGTTGCGTTCTGGTAAATTTTCTAACCTGTGAAGATTGCCTACTTATTCTTATTACTTCTAAGAAACTACCTCCCATTACCTTCTTTACTTTCCTTCTTGACTCTCTTCCTATGCATTTGACATCATCGTCACTGTTCTATAACCGAACTAGCTTGAGCATACCCTTGTGTTCTTCTTGAGGATGCTAGATTTATCTTCAATTTTAGGTAGTTGCCAAAAAAAGAAAGGTTTACTAGATTGCACAGGAGGTCGAACCAAACCTGTCAACTCAACTACTTGTTTCCAAGTCTTAGGCAGAGGCATTCAATCGGAATCCAGGGAATTTGACTAGAGCAATATCTTAGATATAAAACTGTGAACTTGTCCCTTCCCCAAAAACACACCCTGGAGCTTGGAAACATGCTTGTATACTATTCTTCATATTCTTTAAGCATTCAAAACTTGGTTCGTATTCATTCATTTCTGATATTGCAATTATGAAAAGTGATGAACAAATTTGTGCATAAACGGAAAAGAAAATTTGGTCAAATGACTACAGCATATGCACGATTCTGTCATTGTCTCTAGAATCTTACATTCATTAAGCTGTGCTACAATTCCTGCATGTGCTAGCATGGACATCGAAATTCTTCTATCATAGTGTGCAGGAATTAATTGGTACTGAAAATTGATTGTTGTTGTTCGTATGTTCTTACCAGCCATGCGTCCATAATCTCTGGTATTGGTTATTCTCTCTTTTGATACAAATAGTAGATTTCTCTTCAGGTCTTTGAGGGAGAAATCAGTTCCCTTTCTATCGTAATGGAATCATCAGATGGACTTTATGCTGCAGCAGCAAGTTTAGAAATTGATTTTCAGCTCTTCTGCTCCTATTCATCTGAGTTGACGGATGAAATTATCCTTGGCTGCATTGAGAATGTTTCCAAGTTTACGACTAGGCGCCTACACCCCAAGATGTCTGAATCAGAAACTCTTGCAGAATCATTTCTTACGAGTTTCCCTTCAATTAATCCTTTGACAGCTCACGGGATACTTTCTTCAGAAAGCATTCTTGCTGACTTTCTAAAGTGGCCACATGACCGCAGGCTCCATGCAATTAGAAAATATTGTATTCCTCACGAAAGTATCTCTCTATTTAGTGCTCTGTGCAAATATGGTGAGCGGGAGGATTCAAAATCCGTGATGACAGACTGCTCCTCTTCGGTATCTTCTGGTCCTGATTCAGAAATGTGTCACTTTAATGATAATTCTAAGAGAAAGAAAAGAAACTTCAATGGTGATACTCAATGCATTTATAAAAATATGGAGTTTTTGAATTCCTATAGGCTGAAACCGTTTACTGCTGACGCTGCAGAAACTTTCGCAGCATCCAAATCATTTGGTTCTCAAATGTTTGAAGATCCCGAAATCTTTTGTGATCTGAAAGGGTTATCTTCATCTGTAAATAATTTGTTTAATCAAAACCGTAATCTAGAGTCTTTTGATGCAACTATATTGATGGATCCTACCAGGGTCTGTAAGCCACGTGATTCTTGGATCTCCACAGATCCTGGAATATCCGATGAGATTAGAGGGCGTTGCTCATCGTTTGTTCAAAATCAAGGATTAGGCCGAAATGAAAAGAAAGTACAGAACTTTCATAATATGAATGAGTCTGAGAATCAGCATGAGGAGCTTATAGGTGAAGTAGTCAACCTGATTGATTACCCTGTATTAAAAGATCACTTTTCGACTATGGCTCCTATGAATTTCTTGCCTTCGATGCCTGATAATGAAAAAGATTCATCAAGAAAGTCCAAAATTCAAAGACGATTGTCTTATGGACAAAGCGATCACCCTTTCTGTGCAGTTGATGTTGTGAACAACTCAAGTTCAGATTTTTGGAATTCTATCAATTTGCATGGGCAGAGTTTACCAGGATTGGACAATCAGTTTCCGGATCCTAGTTTTGAACCCAGTATTATGCCTCTTGGCTACAAGAATGATCACTTAGATGAGGGTTTAGTACAAAATCCTGCAAGAGATTCAAAATTATTGTTTTCACCCTCACAGGACACAGCACAGTCTGATGTAACCCCATTGTCCATTGCCCTCCGTTCAAAACATCGTCAAGAAAGTTCACCTTGGACTATGGAATTTCTTAACCGAATTAGGGAAAAAAGCAGAAATCGTCGGCATTCTGTTCCACGTGGCTCCTCTTCATATTTTCCTGAGAATTTGGGTAATGTAAAAAAAACTGTCAAAAGAAGAAGTTCCTCCATTCTTGAATTTTTCAAGTACCAAGGGGGCAGCACTCTGAAGAAACCAGATCAAAAGAGGCAGAAACAATCATTGCAATCATCAAACTCGTCCAGGAATATATTAGCTCCAACTAGTGAACTTTCTTCATGGACGCCTATTGATAAAAGATCAAGACAGGTTTGTATGGACTTATTTCTGATATCACATGTTAGACAGTATTCTACATTCTTTTGAAATTTATCTGAAATCATTTTCAGACTTTATCTTTCGCAACTGATGGCAATGGGAGCCAAACTAAGCTGGTCTGGAGCAATGACAATTATGGTTTAGGAAAAAGCTCACAGAAACTTGGTAATAAATGATGCAATGGAACACTGGATATACTGGCAAACTAACAGGTAATTCTTGAAGTATTTCTTCTTTAATCTCATATCTTTGAAGTTATAAAGTACCAGTAATTATGCTTAATGCGCAGATTTTCATCAGTGGACTATTCTAGTATATTTGAAATGATTGGTACTGCAACTTACTCGCAAAAGTAATATCCTTGATATTTCACTAGTAAGTTCTATTGAAGCTACAGCTAACATCTAGTAATAACTTAGAAGCATAGAATTCTCATATTGACATTGTCCTATCAACTACTCATGAGTAGTGGTACTTATACCAGCCTGCTGATGAAACTCTTATTTCTATTTTGCGTAAAGAATGTGCACTTTTACTTTGAAAACCTTTCTCCAGAAAAATTAAACGAAGCAATTTATCTATAAGTTCCCTAACCTATTTAAATCTGCAGTCGACTGTATTGGATCTATTGTCACCAATACATTTGTAACTAGAACAGTGTTACTTTCCAGGAACTGCTTATAACAAAATTTTGAAAGTGGTGATTTGGTGATTTATGTTTTGTTATTTCAAAATCTGTAGCTTGCAAGGAGCTGCACTGCGTGATGTCGTGACCATGGCAGAGAACCAAAGCACTGGAACATTCTCAGTTGTGTTTAAACATCTTATGGTGACATGCTTAGAATTTTACTTTCATACTCAAATGCCATTTTACATAATTTAAACCATGAAATAAAGATTGTGTCCCAAGTATGGGAGCTTCCAATGCACTCCATCCATTGAACTTTTTTTCCCATGTGTCAAGATGAGTTGATTACTTAAAAGTGACAGTTTTTCTCTTCATAGAGTGTATTGGAATCACGATTATGATCAACATCTTAATAAAGACCTTATCTATAATGGATGGCTCAAGAACAAAAGTGTTGACAATGATTATACCCTTTATCTAATTGTTACCAGTAACTTTTTGAACCCTGCATATTGCAAGGTAGTTGTGGGAGCTAACTCTGAAAAATTTTCTACAGTTTGGTGCTGAAGCTTGAGTGCTAAGAGAAAAAAGGGCTTGTTCCCCAATAGAAAGAAAAATAAACAGTGAGGGAATAATTTTCTGACAGCACATATCTATACTTTTGTAATTTTCAATGAATTAGTTGTACCAAGCTTTCTGTCTAATCACTCAATATTTTCCTGCTAGGGCCATGAATATTCTCACATGACTTGGCCAGGGACAAGATAAAATACTAAATTCTTTTACTATTTTTAAGGTTTCGCACAGTCATTACAAGTTGTTGCCTTTCACCTTCTACTTCTGCAAATTTGAGACTTATTTCTGAATATCTCTCTTCCATCTCTTTCAGCTCTCTTTCCATAGTTTGGTTCCTCTCCTTTAGAGAAGACATTTCAGTAAGGAGGTCAATATAACAGTCCTCGTTATTTTTATAACAGTCCTCGTTATTTTTATCGGAAGTCGACGATTTCAGTTCCTTATATGATGGCTTAGAGTCCACTTTCCTGCAAATCCGAATTAACACATATTTAAGTAAAGAGTTATTATAAGAACCAAAAAGTATTAAGTAAATAATGAAATGTACATGCTTCTGAATGTTGACTTTCCTGGGAATATATATTCCCAATTATACACGGTTGCTTGGATTTGATAACCTTTAATGCATGGAGATGTCCGTTATTTATGAGAAAAAAGATAGTCTTGAAAATTAATTAATTGAATGCTTATACCTTCCGCAAAGTGAGTCATGAACATTGTTCTGGTCCACTTTTGCTTCTTTGTTACTTGTTATGGTGATACCAGAATGGTTGATGTCCTATATTTCAAAGATATTTGCTGTGTTAGCACAGTCTAGAACATGGACAAAGTGATATAGATGAGATAGAAAACGGAGTCTAACAAGGACAATTATAAACGTCTTATGCATCTCAAATGAATAAACCAATTTCAACTTAAATGTGGTTGCATATCAAAGTAGTATCAATATGATAGGAGTGCTATTAGGAAATAATTAGGGTATTAAGACCATATTAGCAATTAGTTAGAGAAGTTGTTATGGCAGTTTGTTATAAATAGAGGGAGAGGAGGACTAAGGAGACAGGCCAGCAATATTTTGGAAAATAAATTACGACCCGGGTTGACCTCAAAATTAGAGGGTTCAAATACTTTGAACTCTTAATTTATCTTGTAGTTTGGTTATCTTATAAATTTCAATATATTCGGGTTATAACACACAATATTAGTCTGGGCAAATTCAATTACTTTTTTCTTCTTGACATCTTAATTTTAAAAAAAAAAAGCTTTGATATAGACTAAGTGCTTGACATTCTTTTCAAAAGCTTCAGTCATGATGAATTTATGTTGATGGAAACTGGAGTCACCTTGATGATGTGTCCTGAATGTCTACAATTACTGATGATGCTTCTCAGTAGAAAAACAATACATTAGTTCTAAAGTTAATGCAGTTTTGTACTTGCTGAAGAGGTTTGACCATTTATACTAATTCTGAACATAATCTTGTTCTCAAATTATAGTGTTGAGATTTTCTCTACAACAAAGATATCTTTGAGTTTACCACAAAACTAGTTCCTAGCAGCTTCATATCTGCCATTTTATACAATGACAGTAGATATTATCTTTCTTCCTTCTACTTCTTCATACAACAGGCTAGTTGTAAAGAAACTATCTTTCCTTCTTCTACTTCGTTTTTTAAATACATATTCAATCATAAAATTTTAGTACTCTCTAACTAATATCAATACTGGGAAGTACATTGAGAAGATCAAATTTCAGAATTTTGTGTCTTATTTTGTATCTGTATATTTAGTTAAAGGGCTCGAGAAGTACCTGAAGCAACTGCATCACCTCTTCTGAAGTTGAAAGCTCCTGTATGGTATGAGGAGGCATTTGAGATGCATCATGAATTGATTCCGACTTTAGATTTGAAGCTGAAATTTCTTGAGTTTCCAACTTCATGTTTGACATGCCGGAAGTTCTCTCCTTATTTTGAAGTTCACCCTTTAGATCGAATACCTGTTTTCTCAGGTTTTCTTTCTCAGAATTTTCTGTCTGTGATTCCTTTTTTAACTCATTAATTTGTACTCTAAGATTTTCCATTTCAGCTAGCAGATTGTCAATTAATGTATCTTGCTCGTGTTTTGAAGCTTTCATTCTAGTAAGCTCTTCCTGTGCCTTTTCGGCTTCTCTCTTTGAAAAAACCATCTCTTTTTCTAAAATTTCTTTCCCTTTCCTTCTTTCTTCCAATGTTTCCATTTCAGAAATCAAACACTGAGGTTGTTCACTCTCTGCCTGCTTTGCATTGTGCTTTTCTGAATTTAGTGTTTCTATATTTGATTTCAGCATTTGGATTTCCTCCTGCTGATAGTCTTCATGCTTTTTTGCATCTTCAATTTGTCTGGACTTATCATCTAGCTCCATAGACATGTTATGCATTTCATTTGTTTTTAACTCTAGCTGGAAGGAAAGGTCATGCAGTTTTTCTTCGCTCCTTTCTCTATTTCGCCTGGACTCTTCTTTAGATTTCTGTAGCATTTCTTTCAATACTATTTTCTGCAGACGCAATTCATTGATTTCTTTGACAGCTTTAATGATTCTGTTTTCATTATCACTTAACTTGGAAGCCATTTCCATTGAAAACTTTTTACTTCTCTCCTGAAGACTGACGGCTTTTATGGCATTTTTCCACCTTGTCTTACTCAATACTTCCTTTGCTTCTATAGCCATTTTTCCCAACTGAACATTGGCATGCTTGATGGCACTGAGTTCGTCCTGATATTCACGTGTCTGCTTTTCGAATTCTCTCTCCAAATGCTTGATCCGACCTTCAAGTTCATTGATTGAGATCAAAGATTCCGAAAACTCCTCAGTTTGTATTTGGAGTTTTTCTTCTAGTCTTTCTATTTCAGATTCCAGTTCTTTTATAACAGCCAGAGAACCTGAGTATTCAGTCTGTTTCCGGAGATATTCTGTCTCATTTCTCTCAAACTTTTCTGAGATGTCTTTGTTTTCTTGCTTGAGAATTTCATTGTCCGACATAAGTTGTTCTAAATGCATCTCTAGCTCTTCTATGTTCTTCAAGTGCATTTCTATTTCTCCATTCAAATCTTTGATTTCCTGTTTCAACATGTCCACTTCCTTGACATTGTCATACTCTTGAATCAATTCTTTTGAGACTTTTGGATTCTCAAAACTATTCTCTTCACAATCATAGACAACTTTTCGTTCTCTATCACTCTCCGAGGATTCCAAACTTCTCGAAAGATCAGCTATTACCCGATTTTTTAGCTCAACCATTTCTTCAAGATCTCTCACAGCAAGAACTAAATCAGAGTTGGACTCTTGTGTTTTCTGCAGTTGTAGCTGAAGATCAGTACGTAATTCTTTTTCCTGCTTAAGCTCTTCACCTATTGCTGCCAGCCGAATCCTTGCTTCCTTTATCTCAGACTTTAAAGTTTTTGAGTCTTCTGCCTCATCATTACATTTCTTCAAGAACTTGAGTTGTTTACACTCCGTTTTCAGCGCATCTCTTTCCTCAGTAAGGCAAATGATTTGTCGAGATAGATTCTGCCCTTGTATAGTCTCCTTCGCAACCTGTTTACGAAGAGACTGCAACTCCAGTTCTGTTACTTCTAGCTTTCTCATGAGCATAACATTCTCATTTTTTACTGTTTCAATCGAATTATTTGACATGTGGTGCATTTTTTCTCTTGAAGTGTTTTCTTCAATACTATTTGCTGAGTCACCGAAACTTCCGTCTGAAACTGAACCCAATGACCATTCTGTATTTGATCGCTTATGTGCTTGGCTTTTCACTCTAGTGGTGTCCACCGTTGCCTTCTTAGGCATGGAGTTCTGTCTAAGGGGTGACAAGAGGGTAGGACTTTGGATAGCATTCTTCATTGATCTGGAATCCTGTTGAGTATTTCTTTCAATGTTATTACCATCCCAGTATGATGCAAATTTAGCAGAATTAGAGCCAGGGGACACTCTAGAGTTGCCATTTTGTTCTGCATCCTCATGTAATGAATTTATGTTGCCATTCTGCAATCCAACCAATATAATTTGGATCAAGCGAATGGGTCAAGCTATCCTTAGGGATTATGAAGTTGTTTATTGCAAAAGAGCGAAAGCTGTCTTCAATCAAATTGGTTTCAAGGAAAAGCATTCTTCATTAAAATGTGTTTTGCAGGTGCTGTTACTAAATTTGAAATGAATTGGAAAATTGGAATGAGACCTTACTTCTGTGGGATAATGGTTTCCTTCTGGACTAGAAAAGCTAAGCTGACTATTAAAACTGTTCTCATGTTGAAGTGTTGCAACTCCATTCTCTTCATAATCTCTGTCAATTGGAAACTAAAACTTCATAAGGTGAAGGCAGGTGGAAGACAAGAAAAGGAAAGAAGGTCAGACTGTCAATTATAATGAATCTCAGGTTCTTATTACCACCTTTGGTCATTGTCCCCCTCCATCTTGTGAATAGTCACCTGTTTAACCAAGAACCATGAATATCAGGAACACTCACTATATATATAAGAATTATTGACATGGCAGCTTTATTAGACTTCAAATTGCTAAGTAGAGCTCAAGTGGATGAGAATATAGAGAACCGACGTGTAATATGGCGCCGGAGTTTGCAAACTTAAGAGGAAGGGAAACTGTCATGGGTTCAGTTTCTGCCTCAAAATCTGCAAAATCGATCGAAGCTTCGCCAACAAAGCCAGATTTTGATGATCCCTGCATAAACACACAATGAAAATTTTACAAGTTGCTCCACCAGATGCCTAGTTACAAAGTGGAGAAATTTTGGACGTCTGTTGCTATATGCCTTACAGTTGCAACAACAAAATGGTAAATTTTCTCATTGATTTTTCCTGTTTTTATCTCCCTAACAAGCTTGACTGTTTCATAAACAGGATTCTCCCAAAAACAAGTTCCATCTTGAATAGCAGCTTTTTCAAGCTTCACTGTTGGCTTTCCCACATCATCCGGCACCAGAGATATCATCAATGCCGGTTTCTTCAACTTCGGCACCTGAACGAACATCAACAGTACAGGGTAAGATCTCGTACCGTACTAAATTGAAATAGAAAAAAGTTCAAACATCAAATATTCTCTAAGCATCAGCTTATTATCTATATAAAATTACTGAAATCTTATAACTAATTAACATAAAAATTAAAATAAGTAAACAAAAGAAAAATCAGCAAAAATTTCCGACATTTCTTGTTGAGTACAGAAAAATGTAGCTAAATTACTCCGGCTTGCAAAATCATTACCTGTGTTGCCTGGAACTGCAATTTGAATACAGCTTTGATCTTCTGTTTCTTGCTCCATGATTTGAACATTCTTTCAGTTCTGCTTCAGATCTTCAGAAAAGAAAACCACCAGACTTTTATCGAATATAGAATGTCTGAAGTAGGTCTGATGAGTTATTCTGGTTTGAACCGGAATTAATTCTCTCCCCTCCTGGTCGCTGCAATATAGGAAAATCCAGGAAGCAGCAATAAAAGTTGGGGCCTGTAAAAATTAAATTTTGTGGCCAAAGTTATATCAGCTTTGAATGGAAGTTGAACGAATGAGGCTAAGTAAGGAAACAGTTTTGTAGGAAGGACAACTGAGAAGTTTCTCTCCCATAGCAATCAGACAAGCAGCAAGTGCAGTATTGGAAAGAACAACGCAGAAGAGCATTATGATTTACTTTTGGCTGCAAAAGGCAGCGGTGCAAATGCTACAGTGCTTTTCCAAAATGACAAATGTGACCCTCTACTTTAATGATACCTCTCCATCAACTAAAAGAAAACTTTATTTCAACCTTGGGAACAATGGGGGTCATCATCTTTTGCCCATCCACGTTATTCGAAGGTTGGTAAATTTTATTTATTTTATCCCATTTAAGTGCCCCCATTATTCTTATTGTTTTAATATTTTCAAATGCTATCTTTTACGTAATTGTTTTAAATGACAAAAGTATTAGGAAAATTATTATAAATAAAAAAAAATTATTAAATTATTTATAAATATAACAAAATTTTACTTTCTATACATGATAAACCGCAATAGACTCAATGCGTCTATCGCTAAAGTGGTCTATTTATGTCTATCGCGGTTTATCAATGATAAAAAAATAATAATAAAAAAATTTTGCTATATTTGTAATTATTTTCAACAATTTTTCTATTTTTTAAAACATCCCAAAGCATTATAAATATTTTTAAATTTAGCAAAATATGATTAAAATTAGTTATAGACATTAATCAGTGTTTATCATTGTTTAACACTGATTTTAATCCCATTTTCTTATATTTATAAATATTTTGACTCATTTTGCTATATTAGAAAACAAACCTTTAATTTTTCATAAATATTTAAAATTTAGTAGAAATATATTAGAATTTGTATAGAAATTGAGATTTGGAAAATGTCAAATATGTTTGAGTTTCAATTCTCCTTCTAGGTGATCCTACATCTTTTTAGTTTCTAAACGGTCGATTTGGTAAGTAATTTGAAAATAGGAATTTGAAGATAAATGATTTATTGAAAACAAAATTGTATTTCATATTTTTGAGTATGTACTTGATAGTAGATTTGGAAATTGAGTTCCAATTTAAAAATTATTCAAAATGTGTTTGATAATATATTTGTAAATCACAAACATAATTGTAGTTGCCCACTAACTATTAGGTTCATAAGCTATTATTAATTAGTTTATGAACTTGTTTTATATTACAAATATTTGTATATTTATTATTTTGTAATACCATATAATTTATAATATATTATATAATACATATTTTAATTTAACAAGACTAATTGAGTTTATAACATAAAATAATATATTTATTAACATTTTTATTTTTTAATATATTTATGAACTTGAAAATTTTATTAAAAAATCTAAAAACAATGAAAATATAAAAATCTAGTTTTCAAAATTTGTACGTTTGGATTACAAAATTCAAAAATAGTTTTAAAAAACAAAATGTATATTCATTGAACTCAGTGTATGTGAAAACATAACATATCACTTAAATTAGCTATCAAATACCTTCTTATTTTCTTTCGACATTTTAACATTTTTTTAAAGTTTTGAAGCATTCATAAAAAGTCAAGAATAATATTACAACTTTTGAAAGATATTTTGAAAAATATTAGTTATTTATGAAATAAAAAGCAAAGTTCAAGGGTACATTTGTAATTCTATAACCTTATTTATATTCAGCTTATTTGGCCTTATTGTCTTCATTAAGTTGCAGTTTTGGTGCCTTGTTGACTTCAGCTTGTTTCATATTAATTTTATATAATTTCAATGGCAGTTTAGAATTCGCTTTTACAGGGCACAGTGATCTTTCACTGTTGAAGTATAATGATAACAACCATATTTATATGTCAAGGTACGATTTCAAATAGCCTACTATTCTCTACTATTGATTGCTGATTTAGATCTACAGGATTCATGTCTCAACCAATTAAATTATTATTAGATCGGCTATTTAAATTCAAATTCTTGATTTCATCTCATTTGAAAAAATTTTACCTTAAATAACCCGGTTTGATTAGCCCTATTTTGAAATTTTATTTGCTAAGTAACTAATAACCTCTCTGTCCTTTTTCTCTCTAATTGGATGGATTTAGTGTGACATACAAGTATCTTTTCTGTTTTCTATTTTGGATTCTTTTAGGCTAAGATTCACTTTTCTTTTGGAGTCTATAATGTAGTTGCCTTTTATTCTACTTCTTTGTTTATTTATTTGTTTAAGATGATTTAGTTATCGTTGGGACTATGTTTTATATATAGGGTTAAATTATGATAATAAATGTTTATTGAATTTCGTAGTTTGTGTCAAAAATTACTTTTCAAAAATATATTTAACTTTTAAAATAGATCAAAATCTCATTTTGTTACTTTTAAATGGAAACACTGTTAGTATTTTATACCCCTAAACTTTTCAAAATATCACAAATACCTTCAAAAGAAAAAGTTAAAAAATATTTTTATTGTTAGTAAATGAACACAAAGCATTTATACTTCATTACCTAAGTGAGAGTAACTTAAGGGTAATTGACATAACCTTCCTTTGTAGGGGTTGAAGACTCGATCTCTCATCCCTACAATTGTTGTACCAAAAATAAAAAGAACAGAAACCAATAATACTTTGTTGCAAAAATAACTCTAAAATTAAAATAAAAAGTTAAAAAATGCTCGTAAAAAAGTTTTTAAAATGATCTTACCGTTAGTATATTAACGGTTTTTGTTCATATAGTAAGGGTATTCTTTATATAACTTATTTTTTTTCAAGTTTAAGGGTAATTTTAAAATTTTTTAAAGTTTAAGGGTATTTTTGATATAAAACACTAACAATTTTCTTCCAAAAATTGTAAGGGTGTTTTTTTTAACTCAATTTAGAATTTTGAGGGATTTTTGAAACTTTTAAAAGTTTAATAGTTTTGACACAATATACAAAGTTTAGTGGTATTTTTTATAATTTAATCTCTATATATATATACATATTTTGTGTGTGGTAGTTTGATGTAAAAGTTATAAAGTTTTAATTCTCAATGTTAGCATTTTACAAGGGGTGCTTTTAAATATAGTAAAATGTGTCAATATATTTATAAATATAAAAAAGTTTTACTATCTATTAGCAATAAACCACGATATCGCAATCTATTGCCCATAAGGTTATTATAGTGGAGTAAAATTTTTCTATATTTATAAATAATTCGATAATTTTTCAATTTATAATAATTTTTTATATATATAATTGATTCTTAAAAGTAAAAAAAACTTCTATTTTAGCTGTTCGGGGAGTAGTAAATTTCAAATTTGGCATTTACGATGAAAATTTGAGTTGGAAATTAACTCTAAAAATGACATTTGATTTTATTGCTGATTACTGCGAATACATGTAGTTTATGAATTGAGTTTAATTTAAGGGAAATTACCTTAAATGATTAAACGATAAAATTACTAAAAATATTTACAATTAATAGCAAATTATACAATAGACTGCGAAAATTTTGCTATATTTGTCAATATTTTGGTTTCTTTTGTTATATTTAAAAAGAGCCCTAATGTAATTGTTCACACATTATTTTAGGCAGATTTGAGAGTAAATGTGTAGATATTCAATTCACTCTAAAGCATGTATTTAGTTGTTCGAAATCAATTTTACTTATAAAAAAATTAAATTTAAAAGTATAAAATTAAATATTAAATTAAGAAAAAAACAATCCCTTTTGAATTTAGGATCTATTTGACCTTATATTTCTAAGATCTCGTATTTCATTTTAATTTTTAGAGATAATAAAACTGTTAGCGAGGGAACCTTGGTTGGACTAAATTTTAAAAAGAAAGATGTGGTTTTAAGTTAAATAAAAAAATTCAAGAGAAGAGCTATTGGAAGGGGAATTTGGAGCGGCGTTAAAACCAACGAGTGGATGAGAAGAGGATGCGGGTGAAGATGAGAGTGGAGATTAGGGCCGTGGAGAAGGAATGAAGGGTTGGAATGCCAGTGGGGGAAGAGATGGATGGCGGTGGAGAAGAGAGGTAAAAGGCTATGGAAGAGAAGAGGAAGGACCAAGTCGAACCCCATGATAGGTGTGGCTCCAACGGAATCTGATGATGGAGGGGTGCTCCGATAATCGATAGATGATTTCAGATTACATAGTCGTCGACGATGAGCGGAAACAATCGGTGACAGGGGTGGTGGGATTTAGTTCAAAATCATGGAGCGTCTCTTGGGATTTTTTTTTTTCTTTTTAAATTTAAATAGTCGCGTCAATAGTATTTTTTGAAAAAGAATTTTTCTTAGTCAACCTTCCGTAAATCACTAGCAGTTCTATTATTTAAAAACTAAAATTGAACATTATTGAAATTTCAAGGATAAATTTATTACATCTTAAAATTGAGTATTATTGAAATTTCAAAGATAAATTTGTTACATTTTAAAACAGAAGGACCAAGCAGAAACTAAATTCAAACCTCTTAAGATCAAAAAGATATGTTTTCCCTCATTAATTTTAAGTAATTAAAAAAATTATTTTTAGAGTAATTTTAAACTTAACAATAGGCACTTAACAATTTTAAAATCATTCCCAAACTTTTACACATGCCTTGAATTTTTTTTCTTTTTTAAATCATTGTGTAATTAATAATTCATGACATAAAAGATTACATGATGAATATTTTATATCATTAAAGGGATTTGGATAGAGAAGAATAAAGTGTGTTTTTTCTTTCTTCCTCACTCAGAATTGGGAGGATATATATATATATATATATATTACAGTTTAAGAGGACATTTTCGGTACATAGTTTGATGTAAAAGTTATAGTCGTAATTCTCCAAAGCTTATCATGTTATATTTGATTATTTAAATTAAAGGTGTTCTATTTTTGTTGTACAAGTTGCAATAAATTTCAAATTTACACACTATAATTAAAATTTAGGGTAATTAATTTAAATAAAAAAATTATTAAAAATATTTTCAAATAAACAAAATATATCGATCTATATCAATAAACAATAATAAATATTGATAAGTATCTATTAGTATCTATCATTAATAATAATAGATGATAATAATTTATCAATATTATTTATTAGTTACATTTTACTATACTTATAAATATTTTGAATATTTTCTAATACTTGGATTTAAGTTAAAAAATAACTTTAAAAAATGATATAGTGGGTTTTTTTTTCTCTCTGATTGCTGCTATGTGTAATTAATGTAGATAGAGGCTAGAGCATTAGGGAAAATGTAGATAGAGATTGATCTAAAAAATAAAAATACCCATCCCGTGTAATTGATAGTCGACGTGACCAAAGCTATATTTTGTCTGGAAAAAGAAAAAAGAAAAAAAAAGTTTTTAACATATATTACCTTTTTTTTTTTTTCTGGCTCGAAGCTAATACATATATTACTCTGTTTTAAAACAATAGATTTTTTTTTTTTTTTATCTTTTGTCTTTTTGTTAACCTCTCCCATAGAGACTAGAGTTAATTGAGGAGATAAAGTTGAGGTTGCCTCAATAGTCAATAGTCAAAAGACAAAAGGATATTTTCGGTAGGTTAAAGAAAATTCCCATAAAAAAAAATAGAGCATTTGAATCAATGAACGACCGAACTTTATGGTATTGAGACTATTTGTAGGATACTAATGTTGCATAATTTCTTGTCCTCAAAAAAAAACAAAACAAAACAAAAAAGAAAAAAGAAAAAAAGGCATAATTTGTAAAAAAAAATGGGTTTAAAAATTTGGCAAAGCCACGAAACCAAGCTCATTAATTAGTAGGTGGCATTATTGGTTTGTTAAGGAAAAATATATCTGTAAATGAGACGGAACACGTGGGGTCATGTGCTCTTTCCACTACATATAATATATATTATATATTCATTAATGAATGTGTTGTGTTGGACATTGAATATAGATTCCAGCTGGTTTTCTCGTGGAAATTCCGTTCTTCATTCTGCCATTAAAAGGCCCACTCCAAGCAATCATCAACCACGTAACTCCTCAAACTTTCTGCTTCTCATCTAAAAATCTGAAAAGAAAAAAAAAAAAAAAAAAAAGAAGAGAGAGAGATAAATGGAAGAAAAAAAAGCTTTGAATTATAATTGTTATAGTAACATAATGCAATTCTCAATTTCTGATTTTTATTTTTTTTAGCAATTATGTATATGTTAATTAGTCGAGGTGTGTTCATATCAGGTTGTATCAGATTAGATTTTAAATTTTCAGTTTTATCGAATTCAACTTCTGTGAGTGTTATAATTTTTACCTTTAATTAGTTTGAGTTTGATTAATTTCCCACTAATTTATATAAAATAAAATATTATAAAAGCTGTAGAATCGTTACTTACAATAAAATGAAGTTTAGTACAAAAAATAAGTTGAGTCAAGAATCGAAGTTCAAGAAGGTAAAATAAGAAGGAAGAAACAGAGGAGAGACAGAGAATTCTCTTTCTTTGTATATTCATATTTGTTGCTCAACCAATAATTAAGGAAGCGCCAAAAGGATAAATATATATTGCTACCAAAAGAATGCAATTAACAGAGAGAGAATATTGTAGGGCAACGTGTAGCAATGTAAATGGCCAAGACGTAACAAAAAGGGAAATATTCCTTTTCTCGAATATTCTCTAAAATGATCCTCTGGAGGTAGAAGACATATTGGCAATCACTTTGGCAACCAGATGTTGAGTCACAGGTCAATGACCCGCATCACTGGTTGACTTGGTCTCCAATATCCCCCCACAAACTCGGGGGAGGTTCAACGAGTCCGAGTTTGGAGTGAAGGTAAGTAAACTAATTGTGGGTTAGCGAGTTGGTGAGGCAGTCAGCGAGTTGTTCCTCAAAAGGGACGAAGCGCACATCAAGAAGCCTCTTTAATACTTGATCCCGTACAAAGTGAATATCAATTTCTATGTGCTTAGTGTGAGCATGGCAAACAAGATTTGCAGCCAAAGCACCAGCACCCAAAGTGTTACACCAAACGACTGGAACACCGAAGACAGGGAAGCCCATTTTATTTAATAAGTTCCAGATCCAGGTAACTTCAAGATGCATGAGTTAGCGCACGATATTTAGATTCCATGCGAGAACAGATTACAATTGTTTGCTTTTTGGAGGACCAAGAGATGAGAGAATTCCCCAGAAACACAGAGTCGACAGCAATAGACTTCCAATCATGGATACTGGCAGCCCAGTCAGCGTTCGACAAGTCAGTGATGGTGTTAGATGGACTTGGTTGGATCAGAAGGCCGGTTGACATAGTACCTTTAAGGTAATGGAGTATCGTTTCACAGCAAGCCAATGGACATGCATAGGATCTTTGAGGAATTTCCTGAGTTTATTCAATAAAAGTAATGTCTGGTTTGGTATTTGTGAGATATTGTAGTGCACCAATAGTACTCCAATATGTATGAAATTAGGCGAATCTCAATGAGAGCACAAACTTACTAATGATGTTAACGACAACAATAACAACAAGATAAATAGAGTGAGAGAAAGCAACACACTAGGTAACCTAGTTCGGTGTAACCACACCAACGTCTGGGAGGTGATGCGACTGAATAAAATGTAATTTACTAGATAAAGTATAAGATTACAACTTCACTAAAACTACTCAATATTATCTAGTGAGGAGAATGAGGCTCCCCCTGAATTCAAACCTCCTTCTAGAAGAGGTTCAGACTAGTCTCCCCTGAATCTGCTACAATCTCAACTTAGCTCTTCTATCTTTTCATTCATTGATTGACCACATTCAATAAACAACATTCACATTACAAACAGCAGCAGTAGGATGCATAGAGCAGTCATTAGTGTTATTTGATATATTGTTATTGATACAACTGTGACACAGATATGCAGATAGTCGATCGACAGTTCTGACAGCAAACACACCTTGATCATGGACGATTAAGCCTAACACAACAAGAACACCGACAAAAATATATGTTCCATACAAGGAAAACGCTGGCATAATTAATAAAAGAAATCTCCTCCAAAATGGGAAGACAAAAAGTAAACACATTATTAAATAAGGAATCTCTTAAAATTAAGCCACGCCTCAAGATGTCAACATTAATAGTAATAAGATAAAAGAAAATATCATCAGCCAACTCAGCATTAACAAGCTCCCCCTTTGGCAGGTGGTTTTCTTTTATCGACAAAAGAGATAGAAGACCACGACCAAAAGATAAAGTCCTAAAGGCGAAAAAGATTAACCAACCAAGAGACAACCCAACCAGCAACCAAAAAAACAAAAACCACCAGATTAACAGCCCAACCAAACAAACAAACAACAGCCACCAAACAAAAACCAATAGACCAAAACAAATAGACCAGAGCAGAACAACGCAACCAAAGACCGATCCAACAACCAACCAACCAACCAACTCAACAGCCTAACATCCAGCCCAACATCTCCCCCTTTTTTCGAAGAAACAGAAAATTAGGAGCGAGATGGAGGTTAAGAGGTTGAAGCACCATCAGAGTTAGGCAAAGAGATGCTGAGTAAATGAACCAGAGAATCAATCTCAACACAAAGATTTGATAATTCCCATATCACAAAACACAAGGCACAAAATTCCTGCATCAAAATGCAAAGAATTCGAGTGCCAAGCTTAGCAGGAATATGGATGCCCCCATCATGAACTTGAAGATTATCTAGCAAAGTGATATCAGTAGAGCACTAAGGGTGAAGGTTGTGGACAATGTCAGGAACATGAGACCCTTAAAACAACTTAAAGCTGAGGTTTAGGACTGCAGGGTCAGGTCCAGGAGTGTTAACAAGACCAAGGATGGTGGGGCATTAGGCCAGTAAAATACCATTAAGTAAACGAGGTAAGCTGATAGGAAGCTTCATAGCATAAGAAGCAACATGTTGAACCAACTGATTAAATACAAACACACCATAGTCAAAAGTGGACCTAGTGCCAATTTGATAAAGCAAACTAGCCAATGTGGGAGCCAGTCTAGAGCTGTGAGTAGAGGGACACCAGTTTGTAATGCCAATCTTATGAAAAATGGCATACTTCACACTAAGAGTGGCAACGAACAGGTGACCAGAAGAGGGCTAGGTTTTTTAGGTGCCACCGATAAGCTCCATGACAAGCTCCTTAGTAGAGGGATGGGCATCACCAAGAGGAGAAGCAACACGATCCAAAAAGGAATTAATAATGGCAAGCGAAATAGAAAAGTACACACCTCATACATGAACCTTTTGGTAGTCAGGACTGCTAGGATCGTTAAAACCAGTAGGAAGATTGACAATCAACTCATGAGTCAGCTGGGGGTAATATGGGTCAACATTTACAACAGTCTTAAGCAGCCCAGCATGATGAATTAATTCCATAAGCTTTAGACAACCAGTGGTTTGCTCGGAAAGGACCTTCTCATCAACTGTGTGATATTGGAGAACATACTTCCAACGCAAAACATTCTCCTCGGTATGGAATGAAATTTTATCAATAGGTACTGACAGAATGTTGCGAGGGATTTTTCATCTGCGACCACGAGAATGGGGATAAGCCAAAGCAATATCATCTTCAAAATTGGACTGAAGAGAGGAATCTAAATCAGACCCACTTGGTTGCTTGGCAGTCTTAGATTGGCTGGAGCGAGTACGAGAGGAAGGTGTAGCATTCGTAGGAGCAGAATAAGAGGACTTGGAAGCACAAGATTTTCCAAAGGAGGCAATTGGAACATCGTCATCATCAGAACTACTTAGAGAAGCATCCACAGAAACAAACTGGATTTCATTAGTGGGAGAACAGAGAGAATGATTAGGAGCATCATTCCCAAAAGAAGATACACTCGGACTGTTAGAGGAGACATGATTATTATGAGCAGACATGTCGCCAACAACAGTAGCAACATCGGCCTGAATTTTAATAGCAGAAGGACGCTCAACATTAGCATTCATATGATCATCAACAGTCACAGAATCATCCACAACATCAGATTCCTTTTAAAAAACAGGCGACTCAACATGCAAGTACGTATGAGGAAGATTAGAAATAAACAACATATCATCAAACAAACCACTCACAAAAAGATCATTTGGATGAAAAGCATCATGAGTAAAGTTAGTATACACAACTAAGCTTTTGGACAAGTCAGAAGCAGAAACTGTATCGCCATTATGATGCGCACTTTGAGAGTTAACCACAAGTGTACGGGTCAAGTTATAATATAAGACGATGAAGTCCGAATATCGTTCTATTGGAGATCCAATTGTGAAGGTTTATGTTACTTAGCTATTTTAGAATCGAATCAATTTTATTTGAGGATTGGAATTAATATTGTTAATTATGGAAAATATAAGCCAAATAAGGAAAGTAATAAAGTAAGAAACACAAGAGTCAAAGAGGGTTCTAGGGTAATGAATCCTTGTTTATTTCATCATGCAATATTATAGATTTCATGGATTTTATTGTAATTCATATGCATAAGTCTAGAAACTTGATTCCAAGTTATTTTCTCTAAAAAACAACTCTTTCTCATGCAACTCGATTGATTACTAATCTCTTGAAACCAATACAAATTACATGGCATTAAGAATAGTCTTTAGCAACTTTTATTGTCAACCTAACTACTCTCGTGATAGATTAACAATAATTCATTGTTATAGATCAAGTTAAACATACAATCTCTTAATCATACATCTAACCTCACATGTGAAGATGGCCAATCCACAAGAATTAAACACAATAACAATGAAAAGCATAATCATTCCAACAAAACCATGAAAGTCTACAAGATCAACATGAATTCATAAACAAATCATCAAGACCCTAAAACTAAAGAGTTTAGCCACTCATAGCTTGAAGCAACATGTTTAAACAAAATAGATAAAGAAAGAGTGTAAAGAAAGGGAAACTCTACTTAAAAGAGGCTTTTGATTGAGGTAGCACCGTCACGATCTCCTTGGCTCTCACATCAGAATTCGAAGAGCACCAGACTATCTTGAACTCTTTTCCTCTTCCTTGCAACTAATTCACTCCTTGAACTTTTTTATGAACTCTCACTCAATTCTCTCCTTCTTGTGCCTTTTTTGGTCTGTAGATTGATGATTAGGGTTGTTCGTAACCCCTAAATTTTGTAAAGTTGACCCAAAAACTTACCAAAAACACCATTTTTTTTATTTATGGAAAACTGGCGCTGTGGTGCTGGTCCATAGCACCACGGCGCTGCCAAATTTGTAAGGAAAGCGTCGCGACGCTGTTGGAGAGCATCGCGGCGCTAGGGCTGTGTACAAATAGTTGCTCTTGGGTTTTAGCGCCGCGGCGCTATCCCAGTTTTTGCAACTTTGTGTTTTTCATCTCTTTTTCACCGTATTCTTGCTCGGTTTTGATCTTTTGGTCTTTTCTTCTAATTTTCCCATTTTAACTTGAAAACCACTAACAAACAAGTGAAATCTTAATAAACTCCCTTAATTTGAGAGGATAGAAAGCACTTTTCAAGCGTTTATCACCCCCCAAACTTAGAGATTTGCTAGTCCCAAGCAAAGAATAAAATCAAATAATAGGGAGTTTAGATGAAGCAGTGTGCAATTGACTCATGTCTTAGAGAATAGCATTTAGAGCTTAAGTAGAAACATGCAAGCATATCTATGTTGTTATAATCATTCAGCCAAATCTTGCTGTCTCCCATGTGTGTGTGTGCAAGCCTCCTTCAATTTAAAATACTAGAACTCAAATTAGGATTTAAGAGAGTTTCTTTAGTTTTTCCCCTACTCTAGCTCATGCACCAATTTTCAAGCTTTCATACATTTCAAGTGAGTAATATGTCCACTAAGGTGCCTTTCAATCATTTTTTTTCATGGCCCCAAACTTGCATTATTTTACCTAAGGGCACTAGCTTTCACACATTCACTGTAGGGACTCGTACCTAGTCAATTCCCAGACGTCTTTACTGATCACATCAAAGGCAACTCTTTTTACTCCCATCCATGCATACTCATTACAAGTTTAACATTGAAAAAGATAGACAAATAAAGCTCATACATTTTGTGTACACTTTTTTCTTTTCTCAAGGCATGTATACTCTTTTCTTTCTTTTTTCCTTAGTCTAAGATTACAAACTATCATGCATTTCCACTCTCTAACGGATGAGGCCTTTTGGAGTGACAACCAAATACACCCAACTTAATCCTTTTTTCAGTTAAAGATTCTGAATTAAAGTGGCTACGTGCTCAAGAATATGAGAAATTTTAAGAGGGACTTAAATGAATTTAACTCAAGATAGTGTTATTCTATTTTCACAATAAATCATCTATTATGCAAATTCGAAACTCATCATGGGAAATCAACATCAAGGCACACAACCATAAACAACATTCCCATTCACTTTGAAATCTCCAAAATTTTCAAAATTTTTCAAAATTTTTCAAAATTAACATGCATATGATCATTAAAACCTTCACAAACATGCATAGCAGGATAAGAAAACACACAAAAGTACGAGAGACACCTCCCACCCCAAACTTAGAATCATACATTGTCCCCAATGCATAAGAGCATCTAACAAAGAAAGAACAAGCTTGGGAGCAAGCAGGTAGCCACCAAACAGGCTTGGTGTAAGGAGTATTTTGTGTGATAAACCAAGTTCCTGAGAGATAAAGCATATGAGTGACTCAAAGATTTACTGAAAATAAAATAAAAAGAAAAGTAAAGAAAGCAATAAAATTGGGTTGCTTCCCAATAAGCGCTTGGTTTAACGTCTTCTAGCTAGACGGGGCTCACGAGTCATAGTGGATCCCAAGGTGGTTTCTTCCTTTCATGCTTTGGATCACCTAAAACTTTTAGTATTCACCCACATTGACACTCACAAACATATTCATTAGCATTTAGTGAGTTAGTCAACAAATCATTATCAAGTTGGATATCATCTTTTCTAATGTAGTCAAGACTCTAAAGAATCATCATGCTTAGATTTTACTGGACTCACCACTTCATTTTTATCATGCATCTCCATAATTTGTTCATAGTTCATTATAGGTTTGGGAGGCATGCAAGAAGAACTAGGAGAATTATCACAACGAGAAACATGCTTGATAGGATTTTCTAATTTAACATCAAGCATGCTATTAGTTTTACCATTCAAAGGGGGCTTATCATGCATAGAATTCTTACTAGAAAAGAGAGGTGATGTTACCTTTGTGCTTGGCTCGTGATGCTCATACCTTTCTACATCTGGATGCTTAAGGGTTTTATAAATGTCGAATGTTACCTCCTCATCGTTAAGGCGAAATGTGAGCTTTCCATCTTGTACATCGATGAGGGCCCTTCCGGTGGCCAAGAATGGTCTCCCAAGGATTATGGGGACTTCGGCATCTTCCAGAGTCTAATATCACAAAGTCCGCCGAGAAGATAAATTGCCTACCTTGACCAAAACGTCCTCCACAATGCCGTAGGGATAAACAAATGATTGATCGGCTAAAAGCAAAGATATGGTAGTTGGTTGCACCTCTCCTCCATTGAGCTTCCTAAATATGGATAAAGGCATTAAGTTAATAGAAGCTCCAAGATTACAAAATGCTTTAGTAACCTTATTATTGCCTGAATGACAAGGGATAGAGAAACCCCCTGGATCCTTTAGTTTTGGAGGCAATTTTCTTTTTAGTGCCGCACTACATTCTTTGGTTAGTGCAGCCATTTCATAGTCTCCATACCTTTTCTTCTTAGACAATACATCCTTCATGAACTTGGCATGCTTAGGCATTTGTTCTAATGCCTCTGCAAAAGGAAGGTTAATTTCTAACTTTTTGAATATGTCTAAGAACTTTGAAAATTGAGCATCAATCTTTTTCTTTTGATAAAGCATTAGTGAGAGAAGCCAATTGAGGTTTTAGAGAACTTACCTCGTCCATCTCATATCGTCCGGCGGCTTTTGGGATGATTGGAGAAGACCGTTCATATGGCCAATTATAAGATGTAGTGGCCAAGTTTCTAGTATGGTGTAGGCCTCTTGAGCATTCTTGGAGAAGATTGACCCTCCGGCGGTAGCATCTAGTATGGATTTGGTTGAGCTTGCTAATTCATTGTAGAAGAGTTGAATTTGCAACCAATCCAGGTAACCATGTTGAAGCCATCTTCTCAAGAGATCCTTATACCTCTCCCAAGCCTCATAAAGTTGTTCATCCTCAAGTTGGCGGAATGTTCCAATCTCTGGAGTCTTTGAGATTTAGCCGGTGGAAAATATTTGTTCAAGAAAGCTTGAGCTAAGATCTCCCACGTGGTGATGCTATCCGGAGGTATGGTTTCCAACCAATCCTTAGCACAGTCCTGTAAAGAGAAAGGAAAAAGTCTTAGTTTAATTGCATCGTTAGAAACACCATTCATCTTTACCGTTCTGCATATCTCTAAGAAAGACCACAAGTGCTTGTGAGGATCTTCATTGGTAAGACCTCTAAAGGCTAGCTCTCTAGCCATGTGGATCAACCCCGGTTTCAACTCAAAGTTGTTGACATTGATGGGTACATTCATGATGCCGGGTTGATTTGTCGGTAATGTCAGTTGGAAGTAGTCCCGAATTGCCTTTGGCATCTCCTCCGCCATCTCCTCAATGTGATTGTGTTGAACCCTTAGATTCCTTCTACACGTCCTTTCAATCTCGGGATCAAGAGGGAGAATATTAGAATAGTAGAAATACAAGTTATTATTATCTTTCTCTTAGAAAAATAGAGTTTAAATAAAGAATCATGCGATAGTTAGCGTTAAATTCTATTCATAAATCTTCCTATGCGTTCTACTCTTGTAAATTGATGGAGATAATTGTTTTGAAGCTTTTTGAATCTAAAATGCATGCTTTAACGCAGGAACGCGAGCAACCTATGGATGCGTTGGTAATCCTTCAATGCAGGTTGATGCGTTAGCAACCCATGGATGCGTTGGCATACTTGAACGCAGGAACCCAAATTTATCCATTGACGCATATCAACCAGAAACGCAAGGCAGCGGAGAATCATATAAGAATCTTAAGAGATTTTCAGGAGATTGATATGCTTGATATGCGGCAAGAGTGGTGGATCTAAATTAAATCGTAAATCACGCGATTAGGCGAGATGGACGCAAGACAGAAATTTAGCCTCCAATCATGTAGATTTGTCAGCGATTGCAACACAACATCTATAAAAGGGCAGACCTTAAGACGAAAATGTTGTTGAACCTCTCGAAAGAATTCCTAAGTGATAGCAAAGTTCTCTCCATACGACAACCAGAGACAAATAGCTCGAAAGAGAAGAGTCTTCCCTCCGCCTGACCACTTCACAGCAAAACTCACGCTACCATCTCGGCGAGCTCAAGACATTGAGAAGCCATTCCATGCTTTCTAACTTTTTCTTACTTATGTTTTAGTTTATTAGCAAGACATTGTATTCTCTAAAACAATTATTTCGTTCATCAATCTATACATCTTCCATGGCTATACATTTCTCATCACTTTCCATTTGCTGTTTATCATCCATGAGTAACTAACTCTCTCAAGGGTCACAGGTTGCGTTATCATCTAAATAAGAACTGTAGAAGAGTATTTCATCTTGTCAATTGTACTTTTAATCTAATGGTTATGTCCATCTAGCTAATCAATATAAGTAGTAATAATTAGACTGCTTGAGAGAGTAAGTGCTTGTGGAACTCAATTGACAAGGCTAAGAAGTGTTACCTAGACGAAGCTCAACTGTAGTAGTGATGGTGGCTGGAACACGAAACATAGAGAGATGCCGAGAGTTAGAGAGTTAGAAACGGGAGATGTGAACCCACCCTTACCGACAACAATCCACGCAGCAATGACAAGTTGAAGACTGAGGTGCATGTTAAAGGCGGTCAGTGGTGAACGGGGCTAGTGGTTGATGGCAGAGGTGCGTGAGTTTGAGAAGAGTTAAGAGAGGGAGAGAGTTTAGAGAGAGAGTGTTAAAATGCTGACCCAAAACTGGCAAATTTAATATTATATTACTAATATTTTTCTTCACTTATAGGTTTACAATAGGAATAAAATACAACAAATTGAAATCAATATTAATTGGAAAGAAACAACACTATTTTGACATGGGACCTTTTGAAACCAACCTATTCTGATATCATATTAAATCGTCGATTGAACTAAAAGTTCAAACTAATCTAAAATGGAATTAATCTAATTCAAACTAATAACTAATTTCTACCCAACAATTCCATCTTAATCTAAGTTAATCTAAAAGTAAATTAAAAATGATGGGAAAATAATCGAATTTAAATAGTCGGAGCGTTACAAATTATAGTTAAAAAATTAATAACGAACAACCAGAAATTCTATAAAAATCTGAAAGCGAAATTGTCCAAACGCAACGCATTTATTATAAGTTTTGGGAGTAAACTTGTAAAAGCATCCTTATCTGGAAAGTTAGCTTTATGCAATCTCTTTTATTTTTGGGAGTAAACTTGTAAAAGCATCCTTATCTGGAAAGTTAGCTTTATGCAATCTCTTTTATTTTTGCTTTCGTCAGAACTTTGATATAGGATTATAAAGTGAATTCCCAAAAGATATGAATAAGTATTTGCTAGAATTTTGTGGAGTCTGTGATGTGGTCTAGAGTTTGTTTTGAAAGAAGTAGATTAGCCAAATGGGAGAATTTATTAAGATAATGGAACTTATAGAAGAATTAGGCATAGAGTATAGACTAAGCTTTTTGTGTACTTCATTTGTCTTTTCATACGCAACGGTTGTTTTCAGATATTATTAGTTTAAAATGCAATGGGAGAAGTGGGTAGGGATTGTTTTTCCACTCTAATTTTGCCTTCTAAAGATTATTGAGAATTATTAGAATATTATTAATCCTTCAAATGCATTAATTATTTTACAGCTGATATTCTTCAATACTTGGTCAAGAGGTTTTATTTCACGCGTACTGTACTTGTGTTCTTGTATATAAGGAGAGTATTTTCTCTTTGTTAATAAGAGAAGAATATCAGTTTATTTACTTGATATGGTATCAGAGAACTTTTTCTTCGTCTTCTGATTTTCTGATTCTTTCGTTTCCTTCAAGTTTCTTCAATGGCGACGAAGGAAACACCTAATGATACAACTAGTGTTGTATCAATTATTGATGTTGATCCAAAGGCCATTGATGCACAATTGAATCCTTTTCTTTTGCATCACCCTTTTGGTCCTATGACTATTCTCGTAAATCAACCTCTGACTGGTGCAGAAAATTACATTCCATAGAATCGTGCTATGTTGATGGCTTTTTCTCGAAAGAATAAAACAGGTTTTGTTGATGGCTCAATTAAGAAACCTAAATGACGGACGAAATTTGTCGCCCAATTTCGTGCCAAATAAATTTTCCTAACTTACCTACAGTAGTAGTGGCAAGTCGGGTTGAACACAAGGAACACTCTAATTTTACAGTTGAAAAGTTTTCAATTCAAGGTAACCAAAATGGGGGTTTTGAGAAAAACAGTTGATTGCAAGAAAAGGTAAATTTCATAAAAATAAATTGCACAAAGTAAAAAGAGTAAAAATTCAATGGAAGAAACTCTAGCTTGGGTTACACGAGATTTCCTTTATTCGATGTTCTTATCATTGGTTCGTCATTACTAAATTCATTGAAGCTAGCACCTAATCAACTCAATTAGAAACGCTAGAATTGAATTGCCCTATTCGACAAGTTAGATTTAAGCAAATCGATGAAAAACATGCAAAATTTGACTAAACCTAATCGCATTAAGTTCAAGGGAAAATTAGGCGGAACATCCAACTGAAAAGATCTATATTGAATGTCCTACCGATTTAATCATAGGTTGATTAGAACAATGCGCATCACCATCTAGATTTGCAAGCTAACCTAACCTATTGCTTCCTATGATTGACATACAACAAATTGTCACAAATTGCAATACAACCAAAAGCAATAATCAAAATAAACTCTAGCGTTACAAATTGATCATAAATCTTGAAATTAAATCATGCATACATTGAATTAAGTTCAAAACCTCAAAAGAAGCATCCATGACAATGAAAAATCCCTAATACCAAGCTAGAAAACGTTACCTTAGCCTCGATACATGTTTGTTCACCCAATAATTGTTCCATGAAACTCTCCTTAAGATGAAAAGAAGCAAAATGCAATGAAAAAACTCTAAAAATAGGCTTGGGAGTCGGGCTACTCTCCCCTGAATGGCTGACGGCTAGGGTAATTTAAGCCAAAATTAAAATGGTGCCGTAGCGCTATAGGACAGGGCTGCGGCGCTGATGGTAATTTGTCCGTGTTTACTTTCCAGAGCACCGCGATGCTATAGTGCAACGCCGCAGCGCTTGCTGAACTTCTTCAGCAAAGCGTCTCAAGAAAAAGTGCCGCGTCTGCGCCTAGGCAGCGCTGCGACGCTGGGGCTTCAAGGGCAATTTTGTCCTTTTGGAGTTCTATCTCCCGGTTGATGCCTTTGGCCCGGTTTTAGTGCTAACACCTCGTTCTACCGGTTAATTGCTCGAAACCTACAAAATAACACAATAGACACATTAAACAGCACAACAATCCCAAGTTAATCTGAGGAAGATAACACATTTTAGGTGCTATCGAACACCCCCAACTTAATTCTTGATCGTCCTCGAGCAAGGTAGAATAATGCACTAAGTCAAACAAAATTATGCTCACTCAATCATGCAAGGTTCGTTACTCAAGTCTTAACAGTCCACTAAGATTCAACTTACATTCACGATGATATCGGTTCATAATCAATCAATGAAGCACAAATTAAAACTAATTTTAGACTAGCTCATGCAAGGGTGAGTTCAAAGCCCTTCTAATTAAGTTAGTAGCACCCCGGAATGGCATTAAATCGCTCTCAATTTATTTTCTCCCAGTGGTGGCTCATGCACAAATCATCAAGTGTCCAAAAAAATCAAAGTGGCAATATTTCAACTGAGGTGCCTGAATTCAAACTCTAGGGCCCTAAACTTGCATTTATTTTACCTAGGGGCATTAGCTTTCACACATTTACCGCAGGGAATTGTACTCACTCTTTTCTCGCGAGTGTCCTAACTAATCATAGCAAAGGCAACTCTTTCTACCTTTAGTCATGCATATCATTACAAGTTTTCTTTTTCTTTTTCTTGCTTTTTTTTTTCTTTCATGATATTTCTTTAAAGTGCAACATTCTTTTTCAGCAGGCATATAAATATTTTTTTCTTCCTCAGTATTACATTACAACCCATCATAAAAGACACTATCCAATCAGTGGGGCCTACCTAGGTAACAACAAAAATACAAGCTAAGTAATATGATTTTAAGCATGCAGGACCTAATATAGGCAGACAAAGAACTTAAGCGTGCGTGAAAAATCAGAAAAAAATTTAAAAAGGGCTAGAAATCATGATCAATCACTTCAAACATTGTATCATGCAAGAGAATAAAAAAGAGTGCGTCACCAACCAATCATCATAATGAACCGCACAGATGAGCAAGCAAACATGAAAGCACACAATGTTTAGTCCGAGCTCAGATGCTTAAGGACTCCAGCCAGAACACAGACATCTCCCACCTCCAACTTAAAATCTGACATTGTCCCTAATGTGAGAAAAGAAAAGAAAAACAAGGGACAAATGAAAAGGGAAACGAAAAACTTCCCTGTAATTTGGCACGAAGGATGACAGTGACGTTTGACTCGTAAATGTAATCTCCTTTCCAACTCCCTTCAAGCAAGAAAAAACCTAAAAGATTAAGAAAGGTAGGAAGCATTAAGCTCAATAAAAATAAAAACAAGAAAAGGAAATAACAGAAATATATATCCTAGCTGCCTCCAGGTAGTGCAATTTTTTAAGGTCGTTATGCTCGACCGTACTCGGCTTCATTATCTGTATCCACTTGGGAAGCCGAGTCCCCATCCAGCACCCTCAACTTAGGGTGTTGACCACAATCTTGAAAAATCACAGAACTAAAACACACAAGATTAGTGGTGGAGGAATCATCAGAAATAAAGAATTTTTCAATTTTTTCTCTGTGCCTTAGAGAAAGGGATCCTTCATCCACATCAATCACCACCTTCGAGGTCTTTAGAAAGGGTCTCCCTAAGAGCACAGACAAGGAAGAAGCAGAAGAAGTAGAATTAGCGTCCACATTAATCACATAAAAGTTAGCAGGGAAAATCAGGCCATTGACTTTAACTAGCATGTCTTTAACTTTACCAATTGGCCTAACAAGAGAATGATCAGCTAATTGCACTACAATATCAGCCAGGTGTAGGATATAAGATTGAAAATTAGCACAAACAGGAGCATGCATGATATTAATTGCAGACCTTAAGTCTAACATAGCATGCTCAAATTTTCTATCTCCTATCTGACAAGGAATAGAAAACGTACCTAGGTCCTCCTGTTTAACAGGCAAATCACTTGGAAGAATTACCTCTTGACGGATCACATTCGCTTGTTTATTTTCTTCCTTCTTTTCCTCTCGATGGACTTTAGTCCACACCTTTTTGCTCTCAACAGCAAACTTTTGAATTTCGAAAGACAGAGCATACCTCATCTCTTCTTTGCGTGATCCTCCTTGAGCAATAGTCAACTTGCTAGGGAAGGGAGCATAGGGAATATAAGTGGAAAAATTGAGAGGTGGGTCGAATCTTATCAAATGTTTCCTTGGTGAGGTCGCTATCTCCACTGGTTCGCTCATAGGCTCTTTAGGCAAGGGGTCCATTCCACAGCTCACAAAGATGACACTCACATTCCGCACATTCGGTGTTGGCTGGGAAGAAAGCTTCCTCTGTTGGATGTCGAGCCTGCTCACAACATCAGCTAGCAGGGAGAGCTGGTTAACCATGCTCTGAATATGGGAGGTAGGGGATTGGATAAACTGCTCTTGGGTGCGCTGGATCTGAGTGTTAGAATCGGCCAGCTGCTTCACCATATCCTCTAAGGGCATCCCTGAATTGCTATGGCCCTGGTTCACCTGACCGCCCCAGCGGTTGTAGTTGTACATTCGCCCACCTTGCTGATTGCTAGCATAACTGACCTCAGCTGGCTCCTAGGGTTGCTGCCTGGCAGCAAAGACCTGCTTCACCAAAGAAGAGAGTTCAGAAAGTTTAGCTCTAATTTCACTTACCTCTCGTAAGGACGTGGTACTACCAGGAGCTCACGTCTCGAACTGCTGTGCATGGCGTCATCCTTCAAGGGGAAGGGGAAGGCTCTGAGGTTGATTTGCTTCTTAGTCACACCATGGGGCCTCATCCCTTCGCACACGATGGTTAACTCCCTGAGATGCTTATGAGGGTCCTTACCTGCACATCCAGAAAATGAAGGGTGTAAGTGAATTAAGCCCGATTTAAGTTTAAAATTACTTGTCGTGGCCGGATAGGTAAAGCAAAGAGGCTGTTGATCAACATTTGGGGTCGAGAGGTCCCGCAATGTGCGCCCTGTTGGTTGCGCCATCGGTGTTTCTTCTTCTTCTAAGACTTCTTCAAATAGCTCTTCGAATGTGCCTCCTACACGAGTGTGTTCCTCTGAAGCTCTTCGTTTTCTAGTTTCCCTCCTTCGTTGCCTTTCTTCTCTATCGATATATGCAAAATACAACAAATTGTTTTGATCCTGGGAGGATTGGGTCATTCAAAGGAGGAAAAACTAAAAAGCGATAAGGAATTGTAAACCTCACAAAAGCGAAATTTCTTAGCTCCCCGGCAACGGCGCCAATTTGACGGATGGAATTTGTCGCCCAATTCCGTGCCAAATAAATTTTTCTAACTTACCTACAGTAGTAGTGGCAAGTCGAGTTAAACACAAGGAGCCCTTAAATTTCACAGTTGAAAAGTTTTCAATTCAAGGTAACCAAAAAGGGGGTTTTGAGAAAAATAGTTGATTGCAAGAAAAGGTAAATTTCATAAAAATAAATTGTGCGAAGTAAAAAGAGTAAAAATTCAATGGAAGAAGCTCTAGCTTGGGTTACGTGGGATTTTCTTTGTTCGATGTTCTTATCATTGGTTCGTCATTACTAAATTCATTGAAGCTAGCACCTAATCAACTCAACTGGAAACGCCAAAATTGAATTGCCCTAGTTGACAAGTTAGATTTAAGCCAAACGATGAAAAGCATGCGAAATTTGACTAAACCTAGCCGCATTAAGTTCAAGGAAAAATTAGGCGGAACATCCAACTGGAAATACCTATATTGAATGTCCTACCGATTTAATCCTAGGTTGATTAGAACAATGCGCATCACCATCTAGATTTGCAAGCTAACCTAACCTATTGCTTCCTATGATTGACATACAACAAATTGTCACGAATTGTAATACAACCAAAAGCAATAATTAAAATAAACACCAGCGTTACAAATTGATCATAAATCTTGAAGACTTGAAATTAAATCATGCATACATTGAATTAAGTTCAAAACCTCAAAAGAAGCATCAATTACAATAGAAAATCCCTAATATCCAAGTTAGAAAACGTTACCTTAGCCTCGGTACATGTTTGTTCACCCATAATTGTTCAAAGAAACTCTCCTCAAGATGAAAAGAAGCAAAATGCAGTGAAAAACCTCTAAAAACAAACTTGGGAGTCGGACTGCTCTCCCTCGAATGGCTGGCGGCTAGGGTAATTTAAGCCAAAATTAAAATGGCGTCGCAACGCTATTGGGCAGCGCCGCGGCGCTTGTTGCATTTCTTCAGCAAAGCGTCTCAGGAAAAAGCGCTGCGACTGCACCTAGGCAGCGCTGCGACGTCGAGGCTTCAAGGACAATTTTGTCCTTTTAGAGTTCTATCTCCTAGTTGATGTCGTGGAACTTCGTTGTGGCCCGTTTTGGCCTGATTTTGATGCTAACACCACGTTCTACTTGTTAAGTGCTCAAAACCTACAAAATAACACAATAGACACATTAAACAGTACAACGATCTCGAGTTAAGTTAAGGAAAATAACACATTTTTGGTGTTATTGCTAAACATTCTTCAACGACATGGAAATGCAACAATGATATCATAGCATCTTTGATTATCAATTCCGTTATTAAAGAAATTGCAGCGAGTATCGTATATGATGGATCGGCAAAGGAGATATGGGATGAACTTCGTGAGGGGTTCAAACAGAGCAATGGACCCAAGATCTATCAATTACGAAAGGAATTAGTAACCACACGCCAAGGTACCATGACTATCGAATCTTATTACACTAAATTGAAGACGATTTGGCAAGATCTGAGCGATTTCCCTCCAGTAAATGGATGTTCTTGTGGTGGATTAAAACCTTTTCTTGAACATTTACATTCGGAATATGTGATGACTTTGCTTATGGAGCTGAATGATTCTTACGCAATGCTTAGGGCTCAGATTTTACTTATGGATCCTTTGTCTTTTATTGCAAAGGTTTTCTCACTTGTTGTTCAAGAACATCAAAGAGCTGCTGAAGCTTCGGCTACTTCTATCGATCCGGTAGTTTTTCTATTACTGATACTTCAAAAACTAAACCTAATTCATCTTCTCAATTTCACAAGAAAGAAAATCAAAGGCCTATTTTTTTCACACTGCAATATTAAAGGCCATACTGTGGATCGATTTTACAAAGTTCACGGATATCCACCAGGCTATAAATCTCGAAATCAGACCTCTGTTTCTGAAACTATGGTGAATGCTAAGCATGTTAATGCAACTGTTGTTTCTCAGCCAAGTCAGTCTTCACCAAATAAGTCCGATTTTCTTTCCAGCTTGAATGCAAATCAGTATAATCAGCTACTTGAGATGCTTCAGTCTCACTTACAGAAAGCAAATACGGATTCTATTACGGTTACCTCTGCTGTTTCTCATGTTACAGGTATTTGCTCTCTTGCCTTGTCATTTTTTGTTTCTTCGACTGACACTTGGATAGTTGATTTTGGCGCCTCACGTCACATTTGTCACGCCGTGATTTGTTTTGCAATCTGCATAGCATTTCAGATATCACCGTGTCTTTGCCTACTTCATATCGAGTTAATGTGGATTTTGTTGGAGATGTGAGGCTTTCTGATGATTTACTGCTGTGTGATGTTCTATATGTGCCACAATTCAATTACAACATTATCTCTGTAAGTTGCCTATTGGTTTCTCTTAATGTTTCACTTAGTTTTTTTCTGGTGAAACTTGCATCATACAGGACAAAATCACATTGAAGACGATTGACAAGGCTGATTGTCATCATGGATTATATTTGCTGACCACGCTGCTCCTCATGCTGCAATTGTTTGTTCAGTGTCTTCTAACACTTGGCATCATCGTTTAGGTCACTTATCCCCTAAACGTTTACATTCGATGAAATCTGTTTTAGGATTGTCTGGTCCTTGTACTTTGCCATGTCACATATGTCCTTTGGCAAAACAAAAACGGTTATCATTTCCTTTCAATAACAATGTTGCATCTATTGTTTTTGACCTTGTGCACTGTGATATTTGGGGTCCATTCAAAGAACCCACTTATTTTGGATATAGATATTTTTTTACTTTAGTTGATAACTGTTCAAGGTGTACTTGGGTTTTTCTAATGCGTGTAAATCTGATGTTCTACAAATCAACCCACGATTTTTAAAGCTTGTAGAAACTCAATTTTCCAAGATCATCAAAGTTTTCCGGTCCGATAATCTTCATGAACTTCAGTTTACTGAATTTTTTGCTCCTACTGGCACATGGCATCCGTTTTCTTATGTAGAGTGACTGCAACAGAATTATGTCGTTGAGCGTAAACATCAGCATCTCCTTAATGTAGCCCGTGCATTATTTTTCCAGTCTAAAGTTCCTTTGCACTTCTGGGGTGATTGTGTGCTCACTGCCACTTATATCATTAATCGTATTCCTATGCCATCGCTATCAAATGCTACACCGTATTCTGTTTTTAGAAATTTTGAGATCATTTGGTTGCCAGTGTTATGCTTCAATCTTACATGCTCATAGATCAAAGTTTGAACCCTGGGCTGTTTTGTGTATTTTTATTGGGTATCCTCCTGGCATTAAAGGGTATCGTGTGTATGATATTACCAAAAGGCAAGTGTTCATTTCTCGTGATGTTGTGTTTTTTGAAGATAACTTTCCTTTTCACAACATATCTGAAGAATCTGATGTGGACAGTCTATTTTCTGATGTTGTTCTACCATGTTCTGCTTCTGGTTTTGTTCCACAACAGTCAACATCTTTTGTTCCTATCGATATTGATGCACATGCTGAAGATATTGATTCCTCTGCTGCTATTGATACACATACTACTGATGTTTCTTCTACTTTTGATCATTTTGCTACTCAATTGAATTATGATGCTTCTCTTGTTGAGAAATCGACCACTACTATTGGGTCTTCTCTGTGCCGTTTTGCTCGGCCTCATCAACGTCCTGGCTTTTTACAAGATTACCATTGTAATCTTTTGTTGCATCAGCCCCCTTTGCCCCTTTGAATTCATTAGTTCCACATTCTCTACAGAAACACTTATCTTACGATAAATTCAGTACTTCCCATCAACATTTTCTTTTTAATGTTTCCACAGTTTTGGAACCATCCTTTTATCATCAAGCAATCAAATATCCACATTGGAAGGTTGCTATAGATGAAGAAATAGCTGCTATGGAGCGTACAAAGACATGGAGTATTGTTCCTTTACCGAATGGCCATCACGTCATCAATTGTAAATGGGTTTACTGTAAGCCTCACACTTAGCTTTGGAAGTTAACAATCTATAAAGAAAGATTATGGAAGATGACAAGCTGAAGGAAGTAAGTAAATTGTGGCTGAGAGCTTTAAGACATGAGTTATTATGTGTTGAAGGCGTGTCTATGCATTGGCTTGATTGAAGCAAGAGTTCATGAGAGTGAGCATGGGTAATGGCTGAAAATAGTGAAGAAATTGTGTAGCCGAGTCAAAGCATGAAGGTTGAAGTGTTGGCTTGTTGAGGGATGCGTCCAACTTGTTATGCGTTGATGAGGTTGTTGGACCAGCAGCTATTGTTTGGTTGAGATTCGATAGGGAGGCTGCGTTGGAGTTGGCAAAGTATGCGTTCAACGATACTATGGTTCAGACGCATGGTATGATGTGTCCAAGCTAGCGTCCAGACTTGTTATGCGTTCAAGCCAGTATCCAAGTATGTTAACGGTTGCGTTATTCTGTTTAGCGAGAAATAAAATAAAATAAAAGAGAAAGTGGAGATAAGTCGGCAGTTTGTTTAAGTGTGTAAAGCTAAGTTTTTAATCATTTTCTCCGTCTCAAAAGCTCCAATGGATCCCATATTTCATCTGAGCGATGAACAGAGGTAGAGGAAGGAGTCTAGGGCAAATTCGTGCAGAATTATGATCGATCTTGTGGTATAATTGAAGCTAGAACAGAAGAGTTGATTGCTGTCGTGCAATCTGAACAACGTTCGGTATTTGGAGGATAGCTTTCTATGGAGATTGAGTTTAGGGCTGAGAATTTGAGGTTGGTAAGTTAACTTAATTCTTAACAACTATTATGAAGGATGTTTGAGCTGAATTTGAAGAAAAATATGTGAAATTTATGGTGAAAGTGATTGATACAGATTTGCTAAACGATTTGGAGCAGCTCGAAGTTAGTTGGGAACATCTATCAAACAAAGAGGAGTTATGTTATGAAATCTCGAGGTAAGCTAGGAAATACATTTCTTTACAAGTTTATAGAAGGGAAGAAGTTCTAAATTTGGCTGGAAGTACGATTTATAACAGATAGAAGTGAGAATAAGAGGGAAGGCAGAAATTGTGGAAGACAAGTATTGCTGGACTGCAAGTAATGTAAGAATTTAAGCGTGAGAAGCGAGACGGGTAACGCAGGTGTTGTTAGAAGCCTTGCGTCTCACAATTCTCACTCAGTATCGCTGGGTCTCACTGATGACACTAGTCTTGCTCACCCTGGTATCGCTAGTGCCGTGTAGTGTAGTCTAATCTCGCTGGTGGTCTCGCTAGCAGAGTTGAATCTTGGTCATTAAGGTTTGTTGATCAAATATGAATGGTTAAAGCTTGTTGGTTATGGAATGGAAGTTTAGGAAAGCCTAACTCGAGAAATGTGTATTTTCAGATCAGGAATAGCTAGGAAAGGCGTATAATCTGCTCAGAGCCTAGGACAAGTAGTGAGTGACACTTTTCTTTCTTTAAAAATGTTTTCATTGAGAATGTGTAGCTTGGATATCTTATGATGATTTGAAAGCATGATATTATGATTGAAAACTTATGAGTTTTATGTGCATTGCGTGAATTTATGAAAAAGCATGCTGTTTATTAGTTTATGGAAGTATGAAAGCATGCTGATTATAATATATGATTTTACGAAAGGTTTGGAAATGTGAAACTTATGAATTTATAATATGATATTTTTAAAACACGTTGAGTAATTTATAAAATCTTTGAAATGGCACCCAAAGCCCAAGGATTCGGATAAGGCCAATGGATAGCCGGAGTATAGAAAATGTACCTAACACTGAAGGACTTGAAGAAGACGAATGGTAACCTGGATATAGAAATGGGACCCCAATATTCAAGGACTTGGAGAAAGCATATGGCAGCCCAGAATATAAAAAGGTACCTAACGCTGAAGGACTTGAAGAAGGCGAATGGTAACCTGGATATAGAAATGGGACCCAATGCTCAAGGACTCGGAGAAGGCATATGGGTAGATTGAGGAACGTATGATGCTGATGTGTTGAGATTATTTCACACAGCTAAGGGTAATCGACGTTGAGTAGCGTTGAGCTCCACTCCGCCTCAACTAAGGAAAATGAATTGAGATTTATATTGAGATTTTATACGCATTAAGTTTACATGTTCTACTATGATAGTTTTCGAGCCAAAAGAGGTTTTACGAAACTAGTTACTCATTGGGCAAACTAGCTCACGTTTTCCTTGTTTTTTGTTTTTCAGGTAGCGAGCGAGTCTGGGGTGCTTAGCCTACGGAAGATCTTGTCTGGGTCTACCAACGGTCTTTAGTATTCTGGAAATTGTAAATATTCGAACTGGTTCATGTGTTGTACATATAGAGAGCGTTAAGGGAGTTGTGTAATTATGCTATTATATGACTGAATGAAAAGGATGTACGTTTGGCAAGTTGGACTTTGGTATATGTATGAAATAGTTTATGGTATACAACTGTTATTAGGTAATTGAAAAGTTTATGGTTGACAGTGGATGCCGTAAGAGGGTCGGTATCCACTGTCATCACACTTCTTCCTGGGTTAGGAGGGTACTTGGGAGGGGTGTTGTCACACCCCTTCCCGAACTATCCTCCTGTAGCCCGAGACGGAGCGTGAGGACAGCAGTCATCGACCCTATTATCGACTTCCACTGTTGAACTTCCCTTATGCTCATTTAACCACACTTCCTAAGACGACGATACCATTAACTCTTGACAAACCTCGACTTCGATCGGCAATGGGAACTGTCATGCTATCTGAAAAATGGAAAACATATGAAAGGGTGAGCTAAAAGCCCAATGAGTGACAGATTTTGTAAAACTATCTTTAGTTCGAAAGAGGCATGTTCAAATTATTGTACACCATAGTCATAAAACATGGATTCAAATCATCATTACTGCAAAATCGTACTTTCCAACTTTTTAGTCAAATAAAATAAGTACATTCTAGAATAGTTGTACATGAAATCAATTCGTTCTTTAAAAATTTCCCTTAGTCGAGGCGGAGCAAGACTCAACGCTCTCAACGTCGAAAACCTTTTTAGAAATTTCCCTTAGTTGAGGTGGAGCAAAACTCAACACTCTCAACGTTGAAAAATCCTTAGTTGGGGTGGAGCAAGACTCAACACACCCACGTTGAAATCATTCCTGGCTCGATGCGGAGCAAAACTTGACGCACCAGCAATATCAACCTTTATGTGCACATAGGAATATGGCGGGTTGCCCAAGTACCTTTTCCATGTCCCTCACTACTGGGTCTTGGGAAAACTCACATGCTTTCTTATGTCCTTCAGCATTGAGTCTCCTCTAAAACATTTTAGAAACCAACATTTCACATAATTAGTTCATATGAAACCTTTCATGAAAAATAAGATATTTCTCGGTAAACTACATCTCACAACATGTTTTTCAACAACTTATAGAAAACAGATAAGACATGCCTTGTGAACTATATATTCAAGCATCATGCTTTTCAAATAAATACTTTTCATCAAATCATAGCTCATAATAAAATAAGAATAACATTTCCAATAAAACATTTTCAAAGAAAGAAATGTGTCACTCACAAAACAGTTTAAGGATAGTTTCTTCTCTTTCCCGCTATTTCCTCTTTCCCGAGCTTCTTGGACGCAGTGTTTTTACTCTAGAAAGCAAGGCTTTATATTCCTCTGGCAACTCGGTTGGTCGCAACCCTGTCCTTGGATGCAAGGTTGATAGCTAACGCGAGGTGCATCCCAACTCTTCCTTACTTCTCTTTTTGGATGTGTCGACCGCACAAGGTCCAACTTGGACGCATCGTTCACCTTGAAACTTAAACGCAAGGCTGACCTTTTTAGACGCAAGACAACTTCTTTAACACAAGATATAGTTAAGTTGTCAAGAATATCTTCTCTCTTGACCCTTTCTCTTAAGAATTCTTACTTCAGCATCATCAGTCGCTCATTTTTCCTCAAGGTCCTATTTATAGCTTTGAAGTAGAGGGCTAGTCATACTACTTATTCTCTCTTTCTGCCATTTGTTTCCACATGTCACGCTGCAACTTAACCAACCATGTATTTATCCAAGCATCACCTTGCATGCAATACTTAACATGCCTTCTAACACCTCCCGCTTATAAGGTGTCAATTTGTATGAAGCCACCTAACCTTAATAAGCTTATCTTATATGCCCAACATATTCTAATATACAAACTATTCATTCAATCATACTGCCCCTATACATCCACTGAATTTCCTTTAAGGTTTTAGCTTCATTACTTACTTTCCTTACTCTTTGCCATAATACCTTTGAACCCGTTTCTCCACCGCTTACTACTAGGCGTCAATGTCCCAAACGCACACTACAACCTTACCGCATCGTACCATGCGTCCAAGTTTCTTCCCTTTAAGCTCTTGGTTACATCCTATGCGTTTACCCGAAATCAAAGTTATATTTCCATTTACCATGGAATTGAGCTCCTCAATGCATAGGCATAGCAACCCTTCGATCAAGTTACCTTAAACACTAAATGTCCTTATTTTTGGGCATAGACTTCTTTATCAACACCAAAATCCTTACTAACGCATAATAAACCTTCAACGCATGCTGCTCAGACCCTAAGGTTCTTTGGTTTCTCTTTTCTTTCTAGCTTAACACCCTCCGAAACTAATCCCATAGCTTGTTAATTTCCAAGACTAAGTGTAAGCCATGCGTTTCCTCTTTTTCCTAATTCTTGTTTCCTTTTCAAAATTCAATATCAAATTCCCTCCAAATTAAAGTACCACGCTTTAACGCTTTACCATCTATGCATTAACCGGACTATGCTAAAAAATACATCTAAATTTTTAACTAATTCTCAAACTATGCCTTCAATCCTTCATTCTCACTCTTAGTGGAATATCCATTCTTTTCCTAATATTATGTGTTCAACTAGTCTTGCTTCTTTTCTTACTTCTTTTCTTACTAGCCAAAAAGCCATTTTAAGAATTCTGAGTTAGGGTCTTACAGGTGTGACATTTACCGTGTCAAGTACAAAGTTGATGGGACTGTGGAAAGATACAAAGCTCGTTTAGTTGCCAAGGGATATAGCTAACAGGAAGGTATTGATTTCACTGATACTTTTTCTCCGGTTGCTAAAATCGTGACTATTAAGTTGTTCTTGTCCCTTGTTGCTTCTTATAATTGGCTTATTATTCAAATGGATATTAACAATGCCTTTTTGAATGGGGAGTTATTTGAAGAAGTTTATATGGATTTACCTATGGGGTACTATGCTGATATTCAGTCTTCTAGCTCTTCTCCCCTTGTATGCAAGTTAAATAAGTCCATTTATGGGTTAAAATAGGCTTCTAGACAGTGGTTCTACACATTTTCTAATGTTTTGATCTCCAATGGTTTTACCCAATTCAAGGCTGATTACTCTCTATTTGTCAGAGGGTCTGGACAATCGTTTCTTGCTCTTTAGATCTATGTGGATGATATATTGATCACTAGTTCGTCTATCTCTGTTATGAATGGAGTAAAGACTTTTTTGCATGATAATTTTTTGTTAAAAGATCTTGGAACAGCTAAGTTTTTTTTAGGGCTTGAACTTTCAAGATCTTCTCATGGAATATAATTGTCTCCACTCAAGTATTGTCTTAGATTGTGGTTTTCTTTCTTCCAAGCTAGTACCTTAACCTATGAACCCGAGTTTACGTTTGTCTGCTTCTTCTGGAACTCCTTCATCTGGTACTGATGCTTCTAAATATCGACGTTTGATTGGTCGTTCATTATACCTTCAAATATCACGTCCAGATATTTCTTTCCCAGTTCATAAACTCAGTCAGTATTTGGCTAACCCACATACAGCCCATTTAAGAGCAGTGCATCACTTATTAACTTATCTTAAAGGTACTGCTGGGCAAGGTATATTGCTTGAAGCTACTGTTGATTTTCAACTTAAAGCTTTTGTAGATTCAGATTGGGGTTCTTGCCTGGATACTCGATGTTCTGTTACTGATTTTTGTATTTTTATGGGTGATTCTCTTGCCTCATGAAAAACAAAGAAACAATCTACTGCTTCTCGTTCATCGGTTGAAGCTGAGTATCGTGCTCTTGCTGCTGTTGCTAGTAAGATTACATGGATCTTTTAGGTCTTGACAGATTTACCTATTACTTCCCCTATTCCAGCTTTGATATATTGTGATAGTCAGGCTACTATCTCTATTGCTTCAAACCCGACATTTCATGAGCGCACTAAACACATCGAGATCGATTGCCATTTTATTCGTGACAAGATTACTTGTGGTGTATTGAAGTTGTTACCTGTTCACTCTTCTGCTCAATTAGCAGATATGTTCACAAAGGCTCTTCCTTTTTCTGTTTTGAAGCCATTTATACTCAAGATGGGTATTTTCAATTTACATTGTCCATCTTGAAGAGGGGGGGTGGGGGGGGGGGGGGGGTTTT
>QLSR01000127.1:2726407-2813907 GCA_031780015.1 Citrullus colocynthis
GGGGGGGGGTATTAGAATATTATTAATCCTTCAAATGTATTAATTATTTTACAGCTATTATTCTTCAGTACTTGGTCAAGAGATTATATTTCACGCCTGCTATACTTGTATTCTTGTATATAAGGAGAGTATTTTCTCTTTGTTTAATAAGAGACGAATATTAGTTTATTTACTTGATAAGAATGATTGTGAACAAATTGAATAAGATTATTCTACCGTTACAATAGATTGAGAAGAAGAAGAAAGACTGACCATAGTTTACATGAAAAATTATTAAACAAATTGTAGTGAAAATCACAAGTAATGATTGAAGAATTTTTTGGCATAAAATAGGATTTACAAACTTTTTTTCTAATAGAATAAGATTAAACTCTATAATTCACTCTCCTTCTGTTTTATCTCACATTTTTATTGGAGGATTTGCAAACAATGAGTATCCGTCTATGTATATGGCCAAGTAAATTGAATGGTAGTTATAAATTAAGAAAAATTTACGAAAATGTCTTAATTTAAAATTAATATTTTATTAATGTCATAGGTTCTATTAATATCCCAAATCTAGTAATTCAATATATATATCATATATATATTTTTATATAATTTTAACCTTCAATTGCACGATCTGTCTTATTAATTATAAATAGTACGATTTTCTGTGAAAATCTTTTCAAAAATATTTGGTGATTAATAATATTACATTTCATTAATACTAATCATTAATGGGATTTGAATGTTCTTTTTTTTTTTTTTTTTTTTTTAAACAACAATCAATATGTTTTTATTCCTTAAATTATGGAGAATGTTATGACAGTTTATTTTTATTTTTATTTTTATTTTTTATTTTATGTTATTGTCTGTAAGTTTAGAGTATCTGACTGGCACATTTCAACACATTTTTTGTCTGGCATTGGGGCATTCATTTGTGTTTGGTTTATCGGTTTATTTAGTTTCATTTTCTAGAGTTTTGAGGTTGATTTTGGTCGTCAAAATCGGTATGTGATTGTTATTGGTTTTATGTACAGTATGTTGAATATTGAATGAATCATATGGTCTTATTATTATATAGGATATTGTTCTATATTAGACATCTATTAGTCTATATTGTTTAGTCATGCAATTTGACTATGTAAGTGATTGGATAAGTTTGTTATATATTAACATATATTTGCTATATGTTACTTAATCTGAGGCTTCTGTTGGTTACACTCGAATAAAGAAATTAAGTAGCCTGATCCCAATTAAGCAAACTTCTAATTGGAATAAGTTTATTATATATTAACGTATATTTGCTATATGTTACTTAATCTAAGACTTTTGTTGGTTACATCCGAATAACGTATATTTGTTATATATATTAATGTATATTAAATTGTTTATTTAATATTTTTAGGCATATAACTATATACTACAAATGTATATATATTATAGTACATATTATTTTGTATACAACATATTTTTATAGGTTTACATTATTTCACTCTAGGTTCTTTGAACGTCCGTATTTGTTATGATAGTTATTTTAACGACGTGGATAACTAAGTGAAATATAGAGTAGTGTATGTTGTTTTGCATGAGGGAATGTCATTTGAAGAATTAGAACAAACATTAGTGTCAAAGATAGACAATAGTTCCAATTACATGAAGGTAGAAATTTTTGCTTATATTGGATTTAGAGAATGTTTGAAGAAGGATTTGGATGTGAAGAATGACAATGATGTTAGATGGGTTTACCACATAATATCTTTCGGAGTCGAACAACACATTTTCTCTAATTGTTCAATATGTTGGTAGCATGGACATTATTGTGGGTAGTAGTAGAGTTCCGACAGTTACTAATATAGACAACCGTGATGATGGGGGATGTTTTTTTTCTCAAGATATTGATCTTTCTAAGGTCTCCTTTAATGTTGAAGTCAAGATGCATGACATGTTTTCTACAAAATACGTGTTGCAAAAATCATTGTGAGCCATTGTCATTAGAGATAATTATCAATACGTAATTATTAGATCCAACAAGGAAGTATTGATATTTTAATGTATTGTTGAAGATTGTCAATGGTATGTACGTGCATGATGTTGTGGAGATACGGTAGATCTATTTGGATTATTATTAGGTTGATAATGAGCATACATGTTCATTAGATGTTACTTCAATAGATCACAAACAAGCAACATTTTTTTGTTATTAATGAATTTATTAAGAAGAAGATTAGGATCGCAGATACTGAATTGGGCATTGCTAAAGATATTGTTCATTATATTCGATCTAAGTATAGATTGAATATTTCTGCTTCTTCAAGAGTTCGACGCAGAAATAGTTGATTGCAAAGGTACAAAGAACAACGTGGTAGATCATCTTTCCAGACTTGAGAATATGGAACACGATCGAAAATAGCTGGACGTTAAAGCAAGCTTTCCAGATGAAGCTGTATTACAAGTCACAGAATCTGCGCCATGGTATGCAGATATTGTCAACTTCTTGGTGTGCAAGCAATTTCCTGAAGATTTCAACGCATAGCAGAAGAAAAAGTTGATGCATGATGCGAAGTTTTATTATTGGGACGAGCCCCAACTCTACAAAAGGGGGCTGGATCAAATCTTCAGACTCTGCGTCCCAGAGACTTCATATCAATGCATCCTATCTCAATGTCATGACTCCCCCTATGGAGGACATTTTGGAGGACAGCGAACTGCAGCTAAGGTCTTACAAAGCGAATACTTCTGGCCAACTCTTTTCAAAGACGCTAGGGACTATGCGATCAGGTGCGACAGATGTCAACGCACTGGAAATATCTCAAGTCGAAACGAAATGCACTTACCTCTATTTTAGAAGTTGAGCTCTTTGACGTTTGGGGTATTGATTTTATGGGTCAATTTCCGCCAGCAAATAGCCACAACTATATACTGGTAGCTGTGGATTATGTATCAAAATGGGTTGAAGCAATCTCTTGCGCTAAGAATGATGCAGTGACAGTCTCAAATTTTCTTCAGAAGAATATATTCACGAGATTTGAAACGCCGAGAGTCTTGATTAGCGATGAAGGTACACATTTCATTAATAAAATCATTTCCAAGTTGCTAATCAAATACAATGTACATCATAGGGTGGCAACTGCATACCACCTGCAGACAAATGGACAGGCAGAAGTTTCCAATAGAGAGTTAAAAACTATTTTGGAAAAAGTGGTTAACTCCTCTCAAAGGAACTGGGCGTCCAAATTGGACGAGGCGTTATGGCATATCGGACAACATTCAAGACGCCTCTTGTAATGTCACTGTACACGTTGGTATTTGGAAAGGCAATGCCATTTGCTGTTGGAGCTCAAACACAAAGCATTGTGGGCTGCCAAGAGATTGAATATGGACCTGAAAGCAGCTGGAGAAGCGCGTCGGCTTCAATTGAATGAATTGGAGGAACGAAGATTGTAAGCCTATGAGAACGCAAAGATATACAAAGAGCGAACAAAGTGTTGGCACAATCAACGCATTAGTAAGAAATCTTTGCATGTAGGTCAAAAGGTCCTCTTTTTTAACTCAAGACTGCATTTATTTCTAGAAAAATTAAGAACAAGATGGTCTGGTCATTTCGTGATCAAGGAAATCTTTCCTCATGGTGCTGTAGAGCTGATGAATGAAGACGGCACCAACGCATTCAAAGTTAATGGTCAACGAGTGAAGCCATATTATAGAGACTGCCTTGAACGAGACAAAGTAGCCATTGACCTAGAAAAGATAGCATGAGGAAAGGATGGACGCGTCCTGCGTTGACAATAAGCACATATATCCCAGGGACGCATCCTAACTTTTGTACCTTAATTGCTTTGTCTTAATTTATTTTATTTTTATCTGCTTTGAAAATTTTTGTTTGGATGCTATCTATCATTTTGCGATGAGTGAAAATTGAACTCAAATTCAAATCCAAGGCGTCAACATCAAAACGATGCGACACGATTAGCTCGATGCCTAGGGGGGAATCTGAAGCGATTCTGTCACATCGCTATCAGATCAAGAATTCGAAACGCTGATTGCGTTTTTGACGGCTGATGTCGACGGGTGTTAGACCATTTAATGCGGCTATGATGTCACGCATCGAGCCGATTTCTTAAGAAATCTTTATAAACTCAACCCTTTTTCGAGTTACGCTTCATTTCTCTCCTAATTTTCAGATTACCGGCGCGACTTTCGACTTATTCGAAACGATCTCCCGATTCTCACCCACTTTTCTCTCTTTTCACCTATACCCTTCCCATGGCTTCCTAGCAATCCACCTCCTCCAAAAGCCCTAAACCTATGGCCTCATCCTCGAGGCATGGTAGTCGGAATCTGTCCACTACTTCCACCACACCTGAACCCCTTGCCATTGTTTGCCCCAATAGTCCTGAGTTGGAGGCGACATCAGCCCCATCTACGCCATGCTCTAGGGACCTGTCTGAAGCTCAACAGGTGGGAAGGAATGACAAGTCCACCATCTTCGAAAATATTCTAGCACCATTAATAAAGAAGACGATGCCTGGTTGGACGAGTTGGTCGACCAGAGGATGAAAAATGAGTCGCGTGGATCAGTCCCTGCGATGAGTAGTCTTGAGGAGTCGGACTCTAATGAAAGACCTATTGGAAAGGTAATAGCAAGAAGAAGTCTGCCACGAAAAGGAAAATCAGGCCAATAAGAGCCAGGGAAGAAGAAGCTGAGGAAGATGTACCATCGCTAAGAAGGAAAAATGAAAAAGTAAAGGATGCAGGGACATCCGAGGTTATTGCATCGTCTTTTGCCGCATCATCTGTTGAGCGATTAGCAGCGAGGGCGGCAGAGAAGTCCAAGAAGCTAAAAGACATCAAAAAAATGAAAGAAAGGACGGAGTCGTTTCTCGCTGCAAAGAAGAGAAGAAAAGAGGAAATCGCATTTGGCGAACAAGTTGCCAAGGAGGTCGCTAGAAAAACCGAGTTTCTCTGTTGCACAGCCGAGATCGCGACGGAATTAGAAGTTGAGTTGGAAGTGACTGATGCAAAGAAGCTACCTACAGCTGAACGCATCAACCAAAACGTGAAAAAAAATAAGAGAGGTGAAGAAGAAAGAAAAAGAGGTAGCAATAACCAAGGAAAAACTACCGCAGAAAAAGAGGAAAACTGAGGTGGCTAAGGCACCTGCGGTGGTTATAAAGGATGTGGACGCAGGCAGAGCAAGGAGAACGCCTGCTAGTTCCATCAATAGGAACGAGAAAGGAAAAGAGAAATTGGTTGAGGAATCAACAAAGGAGGCGACGAAGAGCTGAAAGAAACAACTCAATGGGCTCTATATTGAAGTGGGATTTTTCCCTGAGCCAATTGAGCTGCCCGCCTTCATTATACAAGAAGTCAACGCAATGGGTTGGAGGCAATTTTGTGAAAGCACCTAAGTCATCCAACCCACTACCATGGAGGCATTTTACGAAGGAACCATTCACTGCAAGGCACACAAAGTCAAAGTTGAAGATGAGGTGATTTCCTTCGAGCCTCAGGAAATCAATGGGTTGTTTGATCTTCCCGACATTGCGGCGGTAGAGGGTAATAGAATAATGTCGACGCCTACAGAAACCGAAATGAATGACGCCCTCAGAACCATTGCCAAATCGGGGTCAGAGTGGAACATTTGCCCAAAGGGCATTTAGACATTGGTGCCAACTTGCTTGATCGCCGAGGCCAACTTGTGGCTTTACTTCATCAAGCGATCGCTAATCCCCACAATTCATGACGCCTCAATTTCAAGGGACTGTGCCATGGTCATTTACTGCATCATGCAGGGAATTTGGCTAGACGTGGGACGCATCATTGCCCCACAGATTCGGGGGTTGTTTTTCAAGCCAAGGGGTTAGCTATTCTTCCCATTTCTTGTGACAAGACTGTGCACCAATGCAGAATTCATGGAAGATGCACCAGTTAGAGCAGTAAATGGAGTCCTTTCAGCCCAAAGTCTCAGACGGATATTAAAGGACTCACCGCATCTGCTTGAGGCGGCCAACTCAAAGAAGAGGCCGACCAAGTCACAAGAACCATCATCCCTCCACCCTCCTCAACCCAAGAAGAAGAAACTTGTCAAGAAGAATTTTGAGATTAAGGCGTCGAGTTCACAACCTAGTGAAGCCGAAGAAGCTGTTCAACTCGACGCTAACACACAAGCCTTGACCATTTATACTCCTCCCATCGACCCAATCCTTGAGGAGCCCTCTTCACCACCAACTTCCCCTTCCCCTTCCCCAAAAATCCAAAAAGAGCCACTTCATGTACCCACCACCCAATGCGGCCTTCCATCGCCTCTCCAACTTCCTATCGCAGACTTAAATGAAGAGAAGAAAGAAGTGTTGCCGCCTTCTTTGCCCCACCTGGAGTTAACCCTCTCCCCACCTCAATCATCTACCTTTTGAGAGGCTCCACCATCACCCCTACCACCCGTTGAGCTAACCCTGACTCTGGATCCTGAGGAGTCAGCGCCCTTTCAATTTTCACCGCCTCGCTATGAACCTCAATCTTCCAATCTTCCAACTCCACGAAGTACTAAACCTTCTACCCGCCCAACTTCTCAACTGCAGGCAGAAGCAACTCCAAGCTCGCATCATCAAGAACTATATCAATTACGACACGCCTCTGTTCCTCTGCAGTTTGTTGATTTGAGTCTGGATGATTTGTTGCGGTACTTGGATGATAGGATCCTTCACCCCGTCATGGGAGACCTGGATGAAATTTGGCGCAAGGAGATGGAAAGTCTCCAGCGGCAAGAAGAGTTGGCTCAAGAAGTTTCATAATTGGGTCAGCAAGTGACTTAGATGGCGCAGCAACAATTGGAGCTTCGGAGTTTTGTTCAACGCCAAACTCAGCATCAGGATGAATAATTCAACACTATGATGAATTACATTTATGAAGTGTTTGTCCAACGCATCCCAGCGCTAGTTATTCCTCCTTCCCTTCAGCAACCCCTTCAGTTCAACGATCAAAATCCTCCCCCTGCGGACAACAATGACAACACCCCAGGGAGAACTTAAATTTGGGGGTGTTCTTTGGGATTTTTCCTTCTTTTCTTACGTTTATTCCTTTGATTTTCTTGTAATTAGTACAACGCATAGTACTTTTGCATCAATGCCATATTCAACTCATGAATTTTTTGTTCTCTTTAGTTTGTGCTTTTAATTATTGTTTGCTTTATTATTTTCTCCGCCTTGTTTTTTTTCTGCGTCCAACCTCCATGATGATATTTATGCACTTCCTCTGTAGACTTATTGAAATAAGAGGATTAACTCACAAGCCTTAGGATATTACACGTGGTAAATTACTTTCCAGAGTTAGTATGCGTTGCAAGCTTTGCCTCAAACCTCTTTTACAAAATTTTTCTAAGGCAATCTCATAATTCGATTTCAGCAATGAGGACCTTGTTGCCTTCAAATTTGGGGTTAAGAAAGGTTTGAACTATGCATTCAGAATTCATAAATCACAAATAAAAAAATATAAATAAATAAATAAAATACAATTAAAAATGGTATAAATATATTTCCGTAGACAAACAACTCTGCTGACAGCGCACAAAATTAGTCTATTAAGAGTTGAGTTGAGAATGGCTCGTTACACCCTATAATCGAAGGTGAGAGTCCAAGATCAGCGAAAAATAAATAAATGGTACCATTGTCGACACAACCAAAAAGGAACGCGATAAGTGCCGAGTTGTGAAAGGGTATTTGCTTGATGTTGGCTGCCTCCATGCACCCCATCGTTGGTATGTCAAAATGAAGGTAGATAGCCCAGATCAACGCAAGTCCACTTCAAAAAGAACATAAAAAATAAAAAAATAATAAAATAATAAAAAAATTAATAGAAGCTTTATGAATGAATGAACTCCATGGCACATTACTAAAATGAGGACATCAGATTGGCTGGAAATGAGTAAGGGTGTAACACCCCTATCCTAGATATATATATATATATATATATATATATATATATATATATATACACATCTATATTTATACCTAGGAGTGAGTGTTAAAACTATTCTTCCTCCTACTCTTAAACTGTTATGAACACACTTATACATCATAACCTGCTGACAATTGACTTCGCGTTACTCTGGAATGTATTCATGTAATTTGATTAAAAGTTGAAAAGCTATGATTTTATAGAAGTGATGATTAGAATTAAGTATTTTGCGAGATAATGATGATAACATGCCTTTTTTTGAACTAAAGATAGTTTCACAAAATCTGTCACTCACTGGGCGTTTAGCTCATCTTTTTATATGTTTTCCATTTTCCAGGTAGCATGATAGTTCCCGTTGCTGATCGAAGTCGAGGTTTGTCAAAAGTATAATGGTATCGCCGTCCTAGGAAGGATGATCAAAAGGGCATAAAGGAAGTGTTGACAGTGGAAGTCGATAATAGAGTAGATGACTGCTGTCCTCATGCTCTGTCTCGAGCTATAGTTTGAGATGGGGTGTGACAATAACACCCTGGTACTTCGCCAATGCTAATGCCACCTCTCTATCGAATTTCAACCAACGCACGGCTGCTGGTTCAACAACCTCATCAACGCATAGCAAGTTGGAAGCATGCATCAATAAGCCAACACTTCAACCCTCATGCTTAGGCTCGGCTTGTAAGCCCCGTACTCGTTATTGAGAAAAGTAAGTAAAAAGAAATTATGAGGCAGGTAAGTAAAGAAAATTGGCCAAGTTGGGGGAGAGTGAAAATGGTTAAGTGTTGGCCATGCGATGAGTGACCATGCGATGAAGGATGTTTAAGCTTGACAAGAGTTGCCGCTAATAAGCATGTGTTGAAGAGGGCAGCTTGGCGGGGAAAAAGATGTGAAGGGAGAAGGGTGCAATATGCGTTAATAGAAGTATGCGTTGAAGGCTGCTAAGTGCTAGAAGTTGGCATCACTATGCGTTGAGATGGTCTATGTGTTGAAGGATGGTACGGTCGGACATAGAAAAGTGGCCGAGAGGGCCATGCAATAATCAACTATCTGGCGTGGAGCAATCAGTGGCATAGTAAGTGGAGACTATGCGTTGCCGAAGCCATGCGCGAAAGGTGGTGCTCGCTAATTCTAGAAGGAGGATGAAGTTAGAGCTGGTAAGTCAGTGATTTATATTGACATATAAAGGAGTGCATCAAATAATTAAGCCTTTTTGGATACATTTTTGAACTCAGATTAACCCTATTTCACAGATGGACAACGAGGAGAGGTAGAAGAAGGTACTTATATCGAATTTGAGTAGAAATCAGATCAGTTTCATGATGATTTTGAAGCTAGAACCAGAAGCTTGATTGTTACTGATAGACTTGAACGCCAATTGATGTTTGAAGGAGAGTGAACCGAGGACGTCAAAGCAAGAACTAAAATTTTGAGGTAAGTAAGTTGAATCAATTCTTAGCAATTTCCATGAAGGATGTGTAAGCTAAATCCGAGTGAAAATGTGTTAATCTCTAGGAAGAAATAAGCGGAGTTGAACTGCTAAGCAAATCAGGGCAGCCGAAGTTATTTGGGAATAATTCTCAAATGAAGACGAATCATGGCCTGAAATTTTGAGGTAAGCTAGGAAACTCACTACTTTACAAGATTGTAGAAGGAGGGAAGTTCTGATTTTGACTGTAATATGGTTTTTAGCAGGATAAAGGGAGAGTTTGAAGGGAAGGAAGGAAAACTGTGAAGTGTCGCTAAACAGTGGTATCGCTAATGAGCGGGAGAGTGAGCAGCGGAATGGGTGTCGCTAATAAACGCAAAGGACCTCTGCATCTCACAACTCTCGCTGAAGTCTTGCTAGGTATTGCTCCTTAAGATGATATTGCTAGTCTAATTCACTCCAGTTTCGCTAGTGCAGCACCCAGCAGTGTGAATCTCGCTGGTAGTCTCGCTAGTAACATAGAGTATCGTTAGTTATTAACATGCATACCTAATGATTTTGACAAAGGAGTTCAAAGGAAACCTAATATGAGAAATGTGTTTTACAGGCCAAGAAGAGCTTGGAAAAGCATACAATCCATTCGGGGCCTAAGACAAACTGTGAGTCGTTCTCTAATTTGTCCAAGGATCATCGTTATTAATGTACAAGTGAAAACGAATATATTATGTGAATTTCTGTATGTGTGCTATCTAAATGCAAACCACGGCCGAAGGACCCTGTGTGAAGGCCTATAGAGATATATGATACATAATGCCGAGGGACAATGAGTGAAGGCACTAGTGAGATTGATTGGGATAGTTTCCAATGCCGAAGGACCTTGTGAGAAGGCATATGAAAATCTGTACATGAAGGCTCAGTGCTGAAGGACCATGAGTGAAGGCACTTGAGCAGTGATATTGTAATGAAACTCAATGCTGAGGGACATTATGAGAAGGCACTTAAGTGTTGAAACGTCGAAGGACTAAATGTCAAGGCGTATGAATATAGGAATACATGAATATATGAATGGGACGGAATACTTGATATAAGGTTAATAGCGTTGAGCTTTGCTCCGCTGCTTCTTAGAAAGGTATCTATGTTATCTTGTTAAATGACATGAGTGATCCAACAACTTGTACTAATAAGATATATATTAATGTTATAAACAGCATTAACTCAAGAATTAGATTGTAATTGATATTTTAATCACTCACTGGGCTTTAAGCTCACACCCTTTGTTTATTGTTGTTCGTTTCAGGTAGCGAGCGTGTCCGGGACGCCTAGCCTACAGAAGATCCTCTTTTGGGCTTATTTGGTTTTAGTTCTCTGGGATAGTTGTAAATATTCAGTCTGAGTACATATTTTGTCATATATGATTTTGTGGTATAATGAATGTGGGTTTTGTACTGGCTGCTCAACAAATACACTTGTATGATAAATTATGAGCTGAGAAATCTTATGTATAACTTATGATTACCTTATAATGTTTTCACTAGTATAGAAGTTTGTACATTTGATCTGGTATTGAATTGTGTTTCAAGATATAAGATGACGTATGTATGTATAGGTTGCACCTACTCCTAGGTTAAGAGGGTAATCTGGGAGGGGGTGTGACACGGCTACGCAATTTCTTCTCTATTTTCAACCATCACCCATGCTCACTCTCATGGACTCTTGCGTCAATCAAACCAACGCATAGACTATCACACCCCTCCCAAATTTACCTACATAACCTGAAAGGAGATGTGAGTGTTGTATACATCACCCCTCTTGTGACGCATACCATCTATTCCTTCACTAAATATCCTGAACTGTCCACAATATACATTTCACACCTTAAGACATTTCAAATATAACACATAGGAAGTTATATACAAGCCGATAATTCAAATCTTCAACTTATTCACATGCCCTTATACAAACCATAGTTCAACCCCTTGTAAATATACATCTAGGTCTACATGCCACCTAAATAAGGTTTAACATACAAGCCACACTTCAAAACAAGTCAGATTTTTTGGAAACTCGATACTTAAGCAGGCGAGTTGGAGTAGGCAAGAGTGACCAGGAACGTCCTTGCTACCTGTAGGGGAAAAAAAACTTGAAAACATAAGCTAACAGCTCAGTGAGTGACTAATTTAACAAACTATTTTAGTTTGAAAATCATCAGGAATAATACTAAGTTCAACGTCATGTTTAAAACATGAAATCACTTCATATACATTAGTTAAAAACATACTCAGTTGCCCTTATCAAATCATACATGATTTTCAGCAATCATAAGAAAACAGTTTAGTTGCAATATTTCTCCTTAGTTGAAGTGTAGCAAAACTCAACACTCCAACGTCGAAAACGAATAAGGCTCGATGCGGAGCAAGACTCAACGCACCAACATATAACCTCTATATGCACATAGGAATGTGGCGGGTTGCCCAAGTACCTTCTCATGTCCCTCAGTACTGGGTCCCGGGGAAACTCACGTGCCTTCTCAAGTCCATCAGCACTGAGCCTCCTCTTAAACGTTTTTCCTTTAAAGAAGCAACACTTTATACAAAAAAATCGTATGCAAATCATTCATAAGAACACAGGGCAATTATTATATCGATAACATTTCATAAACATACTTTTCAATAACTTTAAGAACATAAAGTATGCTTCATAAATCATTTGATCACAAAATCATATTCCATTGGAAAACCGAACTATCATGTACGACAAAATTGTTTTAAAGTAAGAAAAGTGTCACTCACAACTCTTTCTAGGCCTTGAGTGGATTATACGCCTTTCCTATCTCCTCTTGGCCTGAAATAAATACTTTCCCTTGTTATACTTCTTTTCCATTCACTTAAACATAAACAACTCATCATATGCACAATGTTTATAGTTCATCATGTGGTTAGGCTTTCATTGGTTTATTCTCAAGCCTTAAACACTAAAGCTATTACTGCAAGCTATTACTTCAAGAAAAATTTTGCGTGCAACTCACTTCTTCTGCCACACCAACGTTTTGAGTCTTACCTTTTCCTTAACAAAGCCGACTGCTGCAGCTTTGGTGTCTCTGATTCATCCCTGTTAAAAACACATTTCCAGTCCAAACTAAGATTTCTTTCCTTCTACAAGCTTGTAGAGAAATATGTCTTCAAGCTTACCTTAAATTTTTGTAGTTTAACTCGTCCTCGTTCGTCAGATATTGAAAGCTTTCTCCGCACTACTACAGATCGCACAGAAATTCCTTATCAGTCACTTCCAGCTGAAAATTTATAGGTTTCTAATCCATTTCAACTCAAACATCCTTCATAAAAGTTGTTCAGAATTGAGTTAACTTACTAACCTTAAACTTTCAGCCCTAAACTCGGCTTCCTCGATTCGTTCTACTCCAAACGTCAACCCCTGTTCAGTCTGTGCGACTAAGAATCAATCTTTAGTTCCAGCTCTGTTTTCAGCACCAAGACGAGTAGAATTTCGCCCAAAATCTACAAGAACACCTTTTTCTACCTTCTCTTGTGGTCTCTCTAAAAAATGGAGCCGACTTAAACTCTAAAAAATGTCTATAAATGATTAAACATTTAATTTATTCACCTATATATACTACCGACTTAACCCTCACAAGCACTAAGATTTATGTTGCCGACTTACCCCTCACCTGCAGGCTGGCGCGGGGTCCTCTCTTCGACGCAAGGCACTTATGTGAAAATTCTCCTTCATCGCCTTCAGCAACTAACCACACTCAGCGCATGGTGCTCTCAACTCAGTCATTCACACCACTAACTTCGTCGCGTCAAGACCGCTCTGTCTTCGACGCAGTGACTTCAATGCATGGTTCAAGCAACTTTCGACGCATGCAACTCAGTCATTCACACTACTAACTTCGTCGCGTCAAGACCGCTCTATCTTCGACGCAGAGTGACTTCAACGCATGGTTCAAGCATATTTCTTCCTCTGCCAACGATCACTTATCCTTCGACGCGGGCAGCTACTTCAGCTCACAACCCTTCGTGATTCAATCAACAACGCATGGTTTCTCAAATAATTCAACTTCCCTCTTCATTCACCAACGCATAATCTTGGCTAACACAGCCAAAATTTTGCTCTCCAAAATTTTTTGCTCTCATTCTCGGCTACTTCTCGGCTACTTTTCCTCTAGCAACGCATGGCCTCAATCTTATTGCTTCTCCCCAACACTTGGTATTACAAGTCAGTGCTTACAATTCATTACCCCCTTTTTTAAAGAATTTCGTCCTCGAAATTCAAATAGGTCACTGTAAGAAAAGGTGAGGATACTTAACTTTCATTTGATCTTCACTTTCCCATGTCGCTGCTTCCGCTTTGTGATTTCTCCATAAGACTTTAACAAGCGGTATCGTTTTTGTTCTTAAAACTTGTTCCTTTCGATCAAGAATTTGCACAAGTTCCTCTTCATAAGATAAATCTTCATTTACCTGAATAGGTTGAGCTTCCAAAACATGTGTAGGGTCTGGAATATATTTTCTCAATAGAGAAACATGAAATACATCATGTATTTTGGACAACTCCATAGGTAATGCTAGTCGATAAGCTGAAGGTCCTATGCGTTCCAAAATTTCATAAGGTCCAATGTATCTTGGACTCAATTTTCCTTTCCTTCCAAATCTCAATATTCCTTTCCAAGGGAATAGTTTTAAGAAGACTTTATCACCAACTTTGAATTATGAATCTCGACGCCTCTTGTTGTTGGATTTTGTATGTGTGTAAATTGTCCTAACACAAAGTGTTAAATGATGTCTTTATGCGTTCAACATGTCATGCTTTCAGCATGCTATGCGTCTTACTACTATGCGTTGGTGATCTGTCAAGTTTCCCTATCCTTTACCCAAGTATAAGCAAAAGAGTAGGTTTTCTCGGTGAGTCCGAGGTCGAACACAGGGATTATATTGATTCAATATTTATGTGAATTACATGCGTTGCAATGGTAACCAAGAAATAATGGGGAGAGTGTTTGTTTCTGATCTAAGGAAAGCGATAATATGTACACTAGACTAAATGTGGAAGATGGAAAGGCATGCGACACAGCAAGTTCAGCTAAAGATGTGTGTGAATGGATAAAGAAAGGGTTCGGGTTGATTAACATCTAACATCGGAAACGCACAGTAGTATTCTATTCATACTTGCGACTCTTCTCCCGGTTGTCAGCCGCTATGCGTTACATGTCTATAACGCATAGGAGAGTGTTAAGAACCAAGGTTATCCCCATAGATAGACAATATTACTTGGCCCTTGTCAATTGAGTTCCACAATCGCTTACACTCTTGAGCAGTTTGATTATTACTACTTATATCTATTTGTCAGATGGACATAAGCATCGGATTAAACTCGCAATTGACAAGATAAAATAGTTACACTGTGGTTCCTAGTTAGATGCTAACTCAACTCTAGACCCTAGAGTGATTAGTTACTCATGGTTTGAAAGTAAAAAGCGGAAAGTTTAGAGAAATGAGTAGACATGGAAGATAATTATATTGATGAAACGAAATACAACTTTAGATGAGCTCAATGTCTTGACACAAATCTAAAATCAAGATAGAACAATAAGAAAGAAAGCAGGGAAAGGCGTCAATGTCTTGAGTCACCCGGATGGAAGCATAAGGCTATGCTGTGAAGTGGTCCGGCGGAGGGAAGACTCTTCTCTCTCGAGCTATTCGTCTCCGGTTGAAGTCTGGAGAGGACACTGCTGTCACTTATGGAGTTCTTCCGAGAATCGACAACCCTTTCTCATCTTGCGGAGCTGCCCTTTTATAGATGATGCGTTCGCAATTAATGGCAAATCTGCTTGATTGGCGGTGAGATTGATACTATGCGTCCATCTCGCCTGATTGCATGATTCTCGGGTCAATTAAGATCCACCACTTTGGCCACAAATCATGTTCATCAATCATCCGTCAATCTCTCAAGATTCTGCTTCGATTCTCAGCGCCTTGCATTAATGGTCGTCTATGCGTCCATGAATAGTTTGGCCGATGTCAACGCGGCGTAGGGTTGCTATCGCGTAGTCTTGCGTTGAGAAGTCATCAACGTATCGTTTGCATTCCTGCGTTAAAACATGCAGTTTAGGCTCAAAAAGTGGTAAAATCATTTATCTTCATAAAAATACAAGAGTATAACGCAAAGGAAGATTTATTAGTAAAAATCACATACACTGCCGCATGCTTCTCTATTTAATCTCTGTTTATCGAGGAAAAAGGCTATTATAACTTGTATTTCTACAAGTTATCACCTCTTATCAGCGTAACTCTTCTGTCGATCTTGTGCAGTCTTTAATCTTTCTCTTATGAATTTCACATTCTCAGATGTAGTTTGGACTAAGTCTGGTCCCATTAATTTCCGTTCTCCTACTTCACCCCAACATATAGGAGTTCTGCATCGCCTGCCATACAATGCCTCATAAGGTGCCATTCCAATGCTAGAATGGTAGCTATTATTATAGGCAAATTCCATCAAAGACAGATGAGCATCCCAAGTTCCTTTAAATTGCAGCGCACAAGCACGCAACATATCCTCTAAAGTTTGAATTGTTCTTTTTGACTACCCATCCGCTTGAGGATGGAAAGCTGTACTAAACTTAAGTTTAGTTCCCAATGCTTGCTATAAACTCGACCAGAACTTAGATGTAAACCTCGAATCCCTATCAGAAACAATAGATACGGGAGCTCCATACTGACTTACTATTCTGTCAACATACAGTCTGGCCAATTTATCCAAAGTAAAAGTCACTTTAACTGGTAGGAATCGTGCAGTTTTAGTAAATCTGTCTATTATCACCCATATTCCATCATAACCATTAGGAGTTTTAGGAAGACCAAATAAGAAATCCATCATAATATGCTCCCATTTCCATTTAGGTACGGGAAGTGATTTTGAAAGTCCACCAGGTCTTTGTCTTTTTGGCTTAACTTGCTAACATATCAAACATCTTGCTACACATTCAGCAATTTTTCGTTTCATTCCTGGCCACCAATAATATTCTCTCAAAGTCCTGTACATCTTTGTACTACCAGGATGCATTGCATAAGCAGAACTATGAGCTTCCTCTAGAATGACATTTTTCAATATCGAATCATTAGGAACACACAATCTTCCTTGTTTTAATAAAGCTCCATCATTTCTTATATCGAAATCCGTTCTTTCCTTAAGATTCACCTCTTCCATTATTTTTCTAAGTACAGAGTCTTCCATTTGTTTATTCACAATCTCATCCATCAAAGTGGGTCTCAAATGGAAGTGTGCAACAAACCTCCTAACTCATCTACCGATAAAGACGCATTCGAACGTTTAAACTCCCTTGTCAATTCTACATTAACAGTGTCTAATGAAGCCTTGGCTTGCCTCGACTTCCTACTCAATGCGTCGGCTACAACATTAGCCTTTTCTAGATGGTATTCTATCGAACAATCATAGTCTTTAATCAATTCCATCCATCTTCTTTGTCGTAAATTCAATTCTTTCTGATCAAAAATATACTTCAAGCTTTTATGATCAGTTAAAATACGACATCTCTCTCTGTACAGATAGTGTCTCCAAATTTTCAGAGCTAATATGACTGCTGCCAACTCTAGGTCATGCGTAGTGTCACACCCTCACCCAGATTATCCTACAACCTAGGTTCAGGAGTGAGACCACACATACATATCACGAGGAAACATTTAAATCATCACTAACCTAACAGCTCAGTCATGCCAATCAGCGAAAACTATAATCACTTAATAGTACTAAGTGGACATTTCAACAAGAAATTTCATTATCTAAAAGATTAAGTTTACAAATACCAACTCTCTCTCATGGACATGTGTATCGAGAAGTAGGAATACAAAGAATATTTACAAGTCCCTAGGAGGTACACCAAAAGTTCTATGCCCAGATGAGGTTCTCTTCTAGTTAGGCGTTTGGATCGCGCTTGCTACCTGAGGCATCAACAACAAACAAGCAAAACAAAGAGTGAGCCTATGCCCAGTGAGTGGTTAACAAGCAAGAATATGTATCACGTATCCAAACAATACAAACAATAATCACATACATATCCCTATTACGCTTTACTTTCAATTACTCAACCCGTGCCTTCATTCAACGTCCCTCAGCACGTATGCCTTCACATCATGTCCCTCGGCATTTAACATTCCCGTGCCTTCGTATATATATTCCCTCGGCACTAACATATCACTTTGCATGCTATCTCTTCCCTGTGCCTTCACCCTTAGTCCCTCAGCATCATCATTCATTGTCATTCATTCCCTTAACCTGTCCTGTATGCCGTCACCTTTAGTCCCTAGGCATACCATTCAAACTCTTATTACTTCAGCACCTTCACCTACGGTCTCTCAGTGCTAAAACACACATCTCATACTGGACTTCCATATGCTTTCGCCTATGGTTCCTCAGCTATGGAGTCCATTTTTCTCCACTCAAGTGCCTTCACATCCTGTCCCTCAGCACTGAGTATATGATATCATCTTCCCACATGCCTTCACTTATAGTCCCTCGGCATTGGGCTCTCATACCTAACATAATCATCACTTCCTTTCAAACATTCACATAGTCACATGACATCTCAAAGAAACATGTATGCACACTACAAACACAAACATATAACATATCAATATCATAAATCACTACGCACAAGAAAATAGAAACCACTCACAAATTGTCCTTCATCCCAAATGGGTTATACGCCTTCCCGGCCTCTTCTTGGCCTTAGGAGGTAAACTTGGCCAATTCTTCACTGGTTTGTCTCTCCCTTGCGTTTAAAGCAAGGCTGTCCTGCCGTTTCCACCAAGTTTTCTAAGACAGCTTGATATCTCCTTCTTTCCTTTCACTTCTTGCTATTCAAAATCATGTATTTTAATTAGAATCAAGACTTCTTTCCTTCTACAAACTTGTAGAGAAAGGAGTGTTCTGTCTTACCTCAAAATTTCATGGAGTTTCTCCTTCCCGTTTAACAGATATAACGACTTTCCTCCATACTGCCCAGATTTCTCAACAAAGCTGCACCAGTAGCTTCTCTTTAGATTTTCGCATGATTTCAAGCTATATCCATCAAAGTACCCTTCATGAAAGTTGTTAAGAAATGAGTTAACTTGCTTACCTCAAAATTTCAGCTAAAGTCTCGTCCTCGTTAGTGAGATATCCTCAAAATACCACGCCTCGCTCTAAACATTCGACAGTAGGTATGTGTTCTGCTCTCTCACTCTCCTTCAAAAATGGTGGAAACCCTCACTTTCTTCTCTGTTTTCCTCTTCTCTCACTCTCCTCGACCCTTCAGCTATGAAATAATACCGTTTTAATCCTCCGGCTTTACGCAGGCGCCTCTCATGCATGCGTTACACCATTTCCTGCTGCATGGTACTCTTTTCTCTTCGACGCATGATATCTCATCGCCAACTCTCGATCATTCCTTAGCGCAGCAGAATACTTTCGTCACACTATGCTATTAGCGTCAATCACCGCATCGCATAGTAGAAGATTTCTTCGACGCATGGTCCACCATCACTAACGCACAAGTATACTTCTCCCGTCAACGCATGGCATCTCTTGGGAGTTCCTGTTGAACACTTAAACATATTTCATATTTTAACCAAGGCGCCTCTGTTAACCGCATTATTCGTCACGCCCTTGTAAATTTTCCTCGGCGCCTAACTTTTACTGTCAATGCATGGTTCTCTTCGCTGGTCTCCAACGCATAGCTCCTTACCGATGCCTATCATTACACATACCCAAATTTACTATCTTTCATAACTTAAGTATAGGTTAGGGTGTGTTGCTTACACGTAGGGTAATTGCAGTCATGTTTCTTTAACTGCTTCGACGCATATGCAATTACCTTTCCTTTCTACATAAGTACACAACCTAATCCCTGTCGTGATGCATCGCAGTAGATTTCAAATTCTATTCCAGATGTAGGCAATGACAATACTGGTGTTGTCACCAGTTTTTCCTTCAACTTCTAAAAACTCTGTTCACACTCATTAGTCCATTCAAATTTGGCTACCTTTTTAGTTAAACTTGATAAGGGTAGTGCTATTTTCGAAAATCCTTCCACAAATCGGCGATAATAACCTGCTAATCCCAGAAAACTACGAACTTCAGTCACATTAGTAGGTCGTTCCCAGTCAACTATCGCCTCAATCTTTTGTGAGGTCTACACTTACCCCTTCTGCTGACACCACATGTCCTAGAAATATAATACGGTCAAGCCAAAATTCACACTTACTGAATTTAGCATACAACCTCTTAGCACGCAATGTCTGTAATACTACTTGGAGGTGTTCCGTATGTTTCTCCCTGTTTTCAGAATATACCAGTATATCATCGATAAATACTACAACAAACTGATCAAGGTATGGGTGGAATATTCGATTCATGAGATCCATGAATACAGCTGGAGCATTAGTCAATCCAAAAGGCATTACTAGAAACTCGTAATGTCCATACCTTGTTCTGAAAGCAGTCTTTGGAATATCCGTTCCTTTAATCTTTACCTGATGATATCCAGATTGTAAATCAATCTTGGAAAACACTGAAGCACCATTAAGTTGGTCAAACAAATCATCAATACGAGGCAATGGATACCTATTACGTATCATTACCTTGTTCAACTGGCGGTAATCGATGCATAATCTAAGTGTGCCATCTTTCTTCTTTACAAACAACACGGGTGCTCCCCACGGTGACACATTGGGTCGTATATACTCCTTTTCAATCAATTCCTGCAACTGTACTTTCAATTCCTTCAATTCCTTTGGTGCCATTCTATGTGGAGTTTGCGAAATTGGTGCGGTTCCTGGAATCAGATCAATAGAAAATTCTATCTCTCTATCAGGCGGAAAACTAGGTAGTTCCTCAGGAAACACATCCAAGAATTCACTTACCACCAGAATATCCTCTGGTCTCAACTTACTACCCTGTGCATCAATCACATAAGCAAGGTATGCTGAACAACCCTTGCTTAACGACTTCCTAGCCTTAACTGTAGATATCACACAAGTAGGAAATATTTTCCTGTCTCCCCTGAAAGTAACTTCGATTCCCTCAGTTCCTTTAAACACAACTTCCTTCTGGAAGCAATCTATGGTAGCTCGATATTAGACAGGAAATCCATTCCCAGTATAACATCAAACTCTTGAATATTTAAGGGAATTAAGTTGGCTGTCATGGTTACACCATTAATTTCAACTACACAATCTCTATATACTCCATTAGTCACAAGCACATCGCCAACAGGAGTATATATAAACAGTTCTTCAAACAAAGATTCTAATTCAGAATATATATTTACAGTAAACATTCTAGCAACAAAAGAATGAGTAGCACCAGGATCTATCAAAACATGAGCAAAAGTATGACAAATAGGAATTGTACCAGTAACAACATTAAGAGTCTCGTCGGCTTCTTGCTGAGTCATAGCAAAGACCTTCTCTTGCTGTCTAGGTCGACCTGTAGCTCTCTTTTGTCTTGATCCACTAGCTCCCTCATCAATAATTCCTACAGGTCTTTGTGGTTGATTAGCAGTAAAAGAACCAGTTCTCTGTTTAGCTTTAACTTCTTGCATCAACTGTGGACATTCTCGTTTATAGTGACCCGCTTGTCCACAATGATAACACACATTGCCCTTACATTGTCCCCAATGGTGTTTCCTGCAGGTGGGACATAACGGTTTCCTCATGGAACTAGCTGTGGACTATCCAGGTTGTCCACTTTGAGAACCTTCCACTGACTGAGCTGGCCACTAAAACTTCTCGATCCTTGACTCCGTGCACCTCCTCCAGTACCACCCTTGGAAGTACTTTTACTCTGTCCACTCGACCTGGCTTTGAAATTTCCTCTACTAAATACACCAGGTAAAAATCTCCTACCAGACTGTCCTTGAGTAGTATTAAAGGAGGGAATTGCACATCCACCTCTAGCTGACTCACGTTCCATTCTCTTTTCCATCAAACTCCTTTCAACTCGCATAGCTGCTTCTACGAGTTTGGAGAAATCTGTCCATTCAGCACTAGCAGTCACAGGAGTACGTATCTCCTCCAGTAAACCTTTTTCAAATCTCTTGCACCTGTCATTCTCATCTGCAATAATCGTCATGGCATACTTAGACAGATCTGTATATTTCTTCTCATATTCTGCTACTGACATGGATCCTTGTATCAAATTCAAAAACTCATTCCGTTTGGCATCCCGGAATGATCTTGGACAATACTTCTCTTGGAATGCCTTTTTAAGTTCATTCTAGTTTATTCCTTCTATGTCCCCTGTTCTGCTTTCTATAATATTCCACCAATCTTCTGCCCCTTTTTGGAGCAAAAATACTGCCAATTCCACCTTCCTATCATCAGGGCACCGCATCACACGATAGCATTTCTCAAGTAAATTTAACCATGTCTCTGCTTCAGCAGGGTCTACAGTGCCTTCAAAAGTAGTAGCACCTAAGGCCTTTAATCTTTCAATACTATACTTCTTTTCAGGATCTGACTGCATTGATTCTACACCTACAGCCAATCTTTCTGCAATTCTAGTAAATATTTGTTCCTCAACATTAACCCCAACTTGAGGATGACTAGATTCACCCTCAGACATCTTTCCACGGCCCCCAGTAGCTTAAGGAGTTCCGGCTGCTGCTTGCCTAGCTTGCCTACTTCGAGGTGGCATGTTTCCTATATGACAACACGACATTATCATTTGCTAACAATATATATGTTCCTACACTACAATGCATAATCCTATTCCTAAGATTCTTTCGCTCTGATACCAACTTGTCACACCCTCTCCCAAATTTACCTACATAACCTGAAAGGAGATGTGAGAACAGTATACATCACCCCTCTTGTGACGCATACCATCTATTCCTTCACTAAATATCCTGAACTGTCCACAATATACATTTCACACCTTAAGACATTTCAAATATAACACATAGGAAGTTATATACAAGCCGATAATTCAAATCTTCAACTCATTCACATGCCCTTATACAAACCATAGTTCAACCCCTTGTAAATGTACATCTAGGTCTACATGCCACCTAAATAAGGTTTAACATACAAGCCACACTTCAAAACAAGTCAGATTTTTTGGAAACTCGATACTTAAGCAGGCGAGTTGGAGTAGGCAAGAGTGACCAGGAACGTCCTTGCTACCTGGAGGGGAAAAAAAACTTGAAAACATAAGCTAACAGCTCAGTGAGTGACTAATTTAACAAACTATTTTAGTTCGAAAATCATCAGGAATAATACTAAGTTCAACGTCATGTTTAAAACATGAAATCACTTCATATACATTAGTTAAAAACATACTCAGTTGCCCTTATCAAATCATACATGATTTTCAGCAATCATAAGAAAACAGTTTAGTTGCAATATTTCTCCTTAGTTGAAGTGTAGCAAAACTCAACACTCCAACGTCGAAAACGAATAAGGCTCGATGCGGAGCAAGACTCAACGCACCAACATATAACCTCTATGTGCACATAGGAATGTGGCGGGTTGCCCAAGTACCTTCTCATGTCCCTCAGTACTGGGTCCCGGGGAAACTCACGTGCCTTCTCAAGTCCATCAGCACTGAGCCTCCTCTTAAACGTTTTTCCTTTAAAGAAGCAACACTTTATACAAAAAAATCGTATGCAAATCATTTCATAAGAACACAGGGCAATTATTATATCGATAACATTTCATAAACATACTTTTCAATAACTTTAAGAACATAAAGTATGCTTCATAAATCATTTGATCACAAAATCATATTCCATTGGAAAACCGAACTATCATGTACAACAAAATTGTTTTAAAGTAAGAAAAGTGTCACTCACAACTCTTTCTAGGCCTTGAGTGGATTATACGCCTTTCCTATCTCTTCTTGGCCTGAAATAAATACTTTCCCGTGTTATACTTCTTTTCCATTCACTTAAACATAAACAACTCATCATATGCACAATGTTTATAGTTCATCATGTGGTTAGGCTTTCATTGGTTTATTCTCAAGCCTTAAACACTAAAGCTATTATTGCAAGCTATTACTTCAAGAAAAATTTTGCGTGCAACTCACTTCTTCTGCGACACCAACGTTTTGAGTCTTACCTTTTCCTTAACAAAGGCGACTGCTGCAGCTTTGGTGTCTCTGATTCATCCCTGTTAAAAACACATTTCCAGTCCAAACTAAGATTTCTTTCCTTCTACAAGCTTGTAGAGAAATATGTCTTCTAGCTTACCTTAAATTTTCGTAGTTTAACTCGTCCTTGTTTGTCAGATATTGAAGCTTTCTCCGCACTACTACAGATCACACAGAAATTCCTTATCAGTCACTTCCAGCTGAAAATTTATAGGTTTCTAATCCATTTCAACTCAAACATCCTTCATAAAAGTTGTTCAGAATTGAGCTAACTTACCAACCTTAAAATTTCAGCCCTAAACTCAGCTTCCTTGATTCGTTCTACTCCAAACGTCAACCCTTGTTCAGTCTGTGCGACTGAGAATCAATCTTCAGTTCCAGCTCTGTTTTCAGCACCAAGACGAGTAGAATTTTGCCTAAAATCTACAAGAACACCTTCCTCTACCTTCTCTTGTGGTCTCTAAAAAATGAAGCCAACTTAAACTCTAAAAAATGTCTACAAATGTTTAAACATTTAATTTATTCACCTATATATACTACCGACTTAACCCTCTCAAGCACCAAGATTTATGTTGCCGACTTACCCCTCACCTATAGGCTGGCGCCGGGTCCTCTCTTCGACGTAAGGCACTCATGTCAAAATTCTCCTTCAACGCCTTCAGCAACTAACCACACTCAGCTCATGGTGCTCTCAATGCCTCCTACTTTCGACGCATGCAACTCAGTCATTCACACCACTAACTTCGTCGCGTCAAGACCGCTCTATCTTCGATGCAGTGACTTCAACGCATGGTTCAAGCAACTTTCGACGCATGCAACTCAGTCGTTCACACCACTAACTTCGTCGCGTCAAGACCGCTCTGTCTTCGACGCAGAGTGACTTCAACGCATGGTTCAAGCATATTTCTTCCCCTGCCAACGATCACTTATCCTTCGACACGGGCAACTACTTCAGCTCACAACCCTTCGTGATTCAATCAACAACGCATGGTTTCTCAAATAATTCAACTTCCCTCTTCATTCACCAACGCATAGTCTTGGCCAACACAGTCAAAATTTTGCTGTCCAAAAATTTTTGCTCTCATTCTCGGCTACTTCTCGGCTACTTTTCCTCTAGCAACGCATGACCTCAATCTCATTGCTTCTCCCCAACACTTGGTATTACAAGTCAGTGCTTACATAGACACTTCAAGCCCCAAAGGCTTTCGGCCATCACTTTTCAATCACCCACCTACTTGTTTGCCATCCTCCAAAGTTAAGAGTAGAGCTTACATTTTCCCTAGCATAATTCGAGCTCGTCCATGGATTTTATATGTTTATTATGCAATTTCATAGGTTTTGAACAACTAAGAGGTAGAATGGGCTATTAGAGTTGAAACGGGACAAAAATGAACCAAAACGAAGCTTCAAAGCATTAACCATGAAGAGAGATAAGAAAAATGTCCAAAATGCTCTTGTGGAGTGTCGCGACTCTATGTCTTACACTGTGCTCTACATTGTCAACCTAAGAGCTCATTTCCATAGAGTGTCGTGACGTCGTAAGGGAGTGCAGCGATGCTCTGAAGTTTGAAAGACTTCCCAATCCGCACACGTGCCAGATCGATGTGGAGAGCATAGAGGGTAGCTACGCTTAAGACTTACGCTACAACTTTTGTGCGAAGCACAACGACGCTGCCCCTCAGTGTAGCTATGTTGCCCCTGGATATAAATTGATTTTTAGCCGTTTTAGGTCATACAATGCCCGATTTTGGTGATAAAATTCTTAAACTCTCTGTATTTTCTACCTCTCAACACCTACCTTTTTGTGTTTTCACTTATTTCAACTTCAAGACTCTTCTTTCCACATTATGAGTGGCTAGCTAAGTACTTCTAGCTTAGGGTAGGACTGAAACCCATTAAATATTGGTTGGAAGATTGTTATTTTTTGTTTTTTCAATTCTAAGATGTATACTTGTTGAATTCTATGTTCCTGACTGATATTTAAATTTCTATGCATTGGATTTGTGGGTTTTTGGCCAACTCTTATTTATTCTTTAATTGCTAGAGATTGGGAATGCTCTAATGCCTGTCTCAAGGGGCAAGGGCTAAAGCATGCTTAGGTGTCAATTAGGTTGTTTAGAATAGTCTTTTCACAAACATTGCATTATTAGCTAATTTGAAGAATGAATCGATTAGTAACTTAAGCTATCCAGGTTATTAAATCGACTTAGTTAGATTATCTATCTTAATGTGGGTGCCTAGTTAATATGGACACTAATAAACCCAATTAGTTGAACACCTAGGTTGATTAAGAAATTAATCATCACATTAGGACATGTAACTTTAGTCGTCCAGGATGCATGAGCTAAGATTAAAACAAATAAGCATTGCATAAATTAGAAGTTCTTTGATCAACCAAGCGAATGGGTGAATTTCGAATTGTAGGCTAGGCTTTTTAATCGAATTAATTTCATTTCAACTATGCTTTTACCTTTAATTGCATACAAAACAACAATCAAACCCCCTATAGCCATTCGAATACAAGTTAAGGCTAGGATTGTCCTTAGTTCCCCATGGAGATGACTTGCTCCCACTAGCTACAAGCTCTTGAGAGTGGTTTAAAAATGTTGTTTTTTTTGGGTCCCACCAGGCCTCGAACAGGGGTGTTTGATAGCACCAACAATGTGCTATCTTCCTTTACTTAATTCAAGATTGTTTTTGCATTTATGCCTTTATTTGGTTATTTTGTAGTTTTCGAGCACCTAATGGATTGAACGAGGCGTTTGTGGCGACATGAAGCTAAAATGGGTCAAAACAAAGCTTAATTACATCAACCGGGAAAGAGAGGGCCAAAAAGAGGAGATTTACCCATATTTGTATAGCACCATTGTCACACCCCATCCCGAACTACCCTCCTGTAGCCCGAGACGGAGCATGAGGATAGCAGTCATCGACCCTATTATCGACTTCTACTGTCAAACTAAGCCCGTTTAACCACGCCTCCTAGGACGGCAATACCTTTAACTTTTGACAAACCTCGACTTCGATCGGCAACAGGAACTGTCATGCTACCTGGAAAATGGAAAACATATGAAAACATGCGCTGAACGCCCAGTGAGTGACTAGTTTTGTAAAACTATCTTTAATTCAATAGCAAGCATGTTATCATCATTATATCATAAAACTTAATTCAAATCATCGTTTCTATAAAATCATACTCTTCAATTGCTTAATTGAATCACATAAATACATACTTGAGTAATTGTACATGAAATCAGTTTGTTTTTAAAGATTTCCCTTGGTTGAGGCGGGGCAAGACTCAACGCTCTCAACGTCGAAAACATTCCTAGCTTGATGCGGAGCAAAACTCAACGCACCAGCAATATCATCCTCTATGTGCACATAGGAATATGGCGGGTCGCCCATGTACCTTCTCATGTCCCTCAGTACTGAGTCCCGGGGAAACTCACATGCCTTCTCATGTCCCTCAGCATTGAGCCTTCTCTAAAACATTTTTTAAGCGGGTTACCCAAATACCTTTTCCGAGTCCATCAATACTGAGTCCGGGGAAACTCACATGCCTTATTAGCATTGAGCCTCCTCTAAAACATTTTATAAACCAACATTTCACATAAATAATTCATATGAAACCTTTCATGGAAAAAAGAATATTTCTCGATAAACAACATCTCACAACATGTCTTTCATCATCTTATAGAAAACGGATGAAACATGCCTTGTGAACAATATCATCAAACATCATGCTTTTCAAGAAAATAGTTCATCTCAAACCATATCTCGTCAGTAAACCAGGTTATACATTTCAATAAGTTTCGTTTTAAAAGAAAGAAAAGTGTTACTCACAGAATTCTTTAAGGATAGTTTCTCCTCTATCTGCTATTTCCCCTTTCCGAACTTCTTGGACGCAGCGTCCTAATCCTGGAACGCAAGGCTTTTTATTCCTTTGGTAGCTCGGTTGGTCGCAACCCTGCCCTTGGATGCAAGGTTGATTGCTAACACGAGGTGTTTCCCAACTCTTTCTTACTTCTCTTTTGGATGCGTTAACCGCGCAAGGTCCAACTTGGACGCATCATTCACCTTGAAACTTAAACGCAAGGCTAACATCTCCTTTTGGGCGCAAGACAATTTCTTTAACACAAGATATAGCTAAGTTATCTAGAACATCTTCTTCCTTGGCCGTAGACTTCTATTACAGACACCAAAATTCTTTCTTTCTCTCAAGAATCCTTACTTCAGCATCATCAGCCACTCCTTTTCTCTCAATGTCCTCTTTATAGTTTTGGAGTAGAGGGCTGGTCATACTACTTCTCCCTTTTTGCCATTTGCTTGCCGCATGTCAATCTGCATGTCTAACCAATCATGCATTTATCCAAGCCTCACCTTGCATGAAATACTTAACATACTTCTAACAACTCTTGCTAATAAGGTGTCAAGTTTTTATGAAGTCACCTAGCCCTTATAAGCTTATCTTATACGTCTAACATATTCCAATATACAACTTTTCATTTAATCATACTGCCCTTGTGCGTTCACCAACTTTCCTTTACCTTCCGCCATAATACCTTTGAAACCATTTCTTCACGTATCTTGCTAGGCGTCAGTGTCCCAAATGCATACTACTATGCGTTTGTACCTTACCACATCGTACCATGCGTTCAACTTCCTACTCTTTGAACTCTTTAATTATAACCTATGCGTTTATCCGAAATCAAAATTATCTTTCCATTCATCATGAAATTGAGCTCCTCAACGCATAGCTGGTAGTCACCCCTTAACACACAGCAATCCTTTGTTCGTAGTTGCCTTAAACATTTGGTCTTTTGGGCATAGACTTCTTTATTAACACCAAAATCCTTACTAACACATAATAACCTCCAACGCATGCTGCTCTCGCCTTATGTTTCCTCGGTTTCTCTTTTCTTTCTAGCTTAACACCCTTCAAAGCTAATCCCATAACCTGTTAATTTTCAAGACTAAGTGTGAGCCATGCGTTTCCTCTTTTTCCTGATTCTTGTTCCTTTTTTTTTTTCAAAATTCAATATCAAATTCTCTCTAAATTAAGGTACCACACTTTAGCGCTTTACCCTCCATGCATTAACCGGGCTATTGTCGAAATACATTTAAACGCTTAACTAATTCCCAAACTATGCCTTCCATCCTTCATTCTCACTCCTAGTGAAATATCCATTTCTTTCCTAATATTATGCGTTCAATTAGTCTTATTTCTTTCCTTACTAGCCATCTTAAGAATTCTGAGTTAGGGTCTTACAACCATGACGTCCTACGGTGCCATGCTCGGTGCTATTTTCCTTTGCTTATTTTGAACTCGTTCTAGGATTTTGTACATTTATTCTTATGATTTTGTAGGATTTGAGTGCTGAAAGGTGATGCGCACTTTTAGTGTTAACCACAAGTGTACGGGTCAAGTTATAATATAAGACGGTGAAGTCCGAATATCGTTCCACTGGAGACCCAATTGTGAAAGTTTATGTTACTTAGCTATTCTAGAATCGAGTCAATTTTATTTGAGGATTGGAATTAATATTGTGAGTTATGGAAAATATAAACCAAATAAGGAAATTTATTCTTATGATTTTGTAGGATCTAAGTGCTGAGAGGTGATGCGCACTTTTAGTTTTAACCACAAGTGTACAAGTCAAGTTATAATATAAGACGGTGAAGTCCAAATATCGTTCCACTAGAGATCCAATTGTGAAAGTTTATCTAACTTAGCTATTCTAGAATCGAGCCAATTTTATTTGAGGATTGGAATTAATATTGTGAGTTATGGAAAATATAAACCAAATAAGGAAAGTAATAAAGTGAGAAACACAAGAGTCAAAGAAAGTTCTAGGGTAATGAATCATTGTTTATTTCATCATGCAATATTATAGATTTCATGAATTTTATTGTCATTCACATGCCTAAGTCTAGAAACTTAATTCCAAGTTATTTTATCTCAAAACCAACCCTTTTTCATGCAAGTAGATTGATTACTAATCTCTTGAAGCCAATACAAATTACATGGCATTAAGAATAGTCTTTAGCACCTTTTATTGTCAACCTAACTACTCTCGTGATAGATTAACAACAATTCATTGTTATAGATCAAGTTAAACATACAATCTCTCAATCATACATCTAACCTAGCATGTGAAGATGGCCAATCCACAAGAATTAAACACAATAACAATGAAAAACATAATCATTCCAATAAAACCATGAAAATCTACAAGATCAACATGAGTTCATAAACAATTCATCAAAACCCTAAAGCTAAAGAGTTTAGCCACTCATAGCTTGAAGCAACATGTTTAAGAAAAATAAACAAAGAAAAAGTGTAAAAAAAGAGAAACTCTACTGAAAAGAGGCTTTTGATTGAGAGAGCACCGTCACGTTCTCCTTGGCTCTCACATCGGAATTTGAAGGGCACCACGACTATCTCGAACTCTTTTCCTCTTCCTAGCAACCAACTCACTCTTTGAACTCTTTTATAAACTCTCACTCAATTCTCTCCTTCTTGTGCCTCTTTTGATATGTAGATTGATGGTAGATTGATTGATTAGGTCTGCTGGAAACCCCCAAATTTATAGAGTTGGCCGCCCAAAAACTTACCAAAAATACCAAATTTTCATTTATGGAAACCTGGCACCGCGGCTCTTGAAAATTTGAAGACGGGGTGTTCAGAATAGTTTGATCTCAGGTTTTAGTGCGCGGCGCTACCCCAATTTTTGTCATATTGAGTTTTTCTTTTCTTTTTTCGCTGTATTCTTGATCGGTTTTGATCTTTTGATCTTTTCTTCTAACGGCACTGCCGCGACGCTACCCTAATTTTTGTCATATTGAGTTTTTCTTCTCTTTTTCACCGTATTCTTGCTCAGTTTTGATCTTTTGGTCTTTTCTTCTTATTTTCCTCATTTTAACCTGGAAACCACTAGCAAACAAGTGAAATCTAATATAAACTCCCTTAATTTGAGAGGATAGAAAGCACTTTTTAAGTGCTTATCAAGAGGTAGAATTCACCCCCGAGGCCGAAACGGATAGAAAATGAATCACAATCGTGGAGAAAAAGAAAGAAAAGGGGCAAAATTGGCAAGCTGCCTAGCGCCCAGGTGCTGCGCTAGGTATTGAGGACCCGAGAGCACCCTTTAAGGGAGCATCTAAGCGCTCATAGTTTAATGCCCGAAAGTCGCACGAGAGCGTGAGAGTGCCTGGGCAGGCGCTTTGATTTCTCGCCGAAGTGCCTAGGCGCTTTCCCTAATCGCTTAGGCGCTTCGATAAGATTTAAATGTTCTTTTTTTGCCAAATTAGGTCATTCTATGCCCAATTTTTGGAGCCTCCACTCTAATATCGTTTGTCTTCTTCCCTTTCCAACATTAAACTCTTTGTAATCCTCATCCATTTCTTCTCCAAGGCTAATCCTACCACATTATTAGTGGCTAAGGTAAGTTATTCTAGCTTAGGGTAGGTTGAATTTCATTTGATTTGGTTATGGGAATTTGTATTCAATAGTTGTTATTGTCTTTTCTGTGGATTCTTATTGTATTTCAACTCTTATGCTGAGAATTTATTTTGGCTTGATCATCCACAATCTTTTCTTTGCAATGCTAGAGAGGAATGCATGAATAGTCTGTGAATTTCATGAGAGAAAATTAGAGCATGCTTGTGTGAAATTTGGTGATGGTTTTAGATAATCCCCTTTTGCTACAATGCATGACTAATTAATCAAGAATCGTGAGTAATTAGTGATTAGGGCTACCATAGTTATTAATGAACTTGGCTAGATTATCTTAGTTTAATGTAGTGTTCAATTGATTAGGTGTCTATATGGAACGGGTTAATTAGGCATTTAGGCAAATGAAAAGATTAATTATTTTAATAGGGAGTTGGTTAGATCACATAGTCAAACTAACGAGCCAGGAATACAATTGATCATGCAGTTTACTCTTTGTGTTTGATGAGCAACCAAAGAAATGATTGGATTCCAAGTCCCTAGACTTGGCTTTTTAATCGAATCAATCTCCATTTTAAATTACACATTTACATACTCGCATTTTAATTTCAATTGCAATCAACATCATACAAACCCCCATGTGATCATATGAATTCATTAATTGGCTTAAGCATTCATAGATTCCCTGTGGAGATGACCTAGTCTTACCACTTAAACTATGTTGTAGTGTAGGTAGTACAAATTGGAGCTTTTACAAATTTATTTGATTTCTAGTCTTTTAGTGGCGACGATAATAGGCGAGCTCAAACTGGTGCCATTGTCGAGGAATTCTTGGTAACTATTTTAGCTAATTCTTGAATTTGTTTTAGTGTTTGTGCATTTCTTGTCGTGTATAACCTATTATTCTGGAAGTCACTAGACTTCAAGTTGTTGAACAAATAAATAGTGAAGAGCAGCGACTTTGATGAGAAAGAAGATCAAAGAGAAAGTGATCAAGGAATTGACCAAATTCATCAAGGAGACCAACAAAACAAGAAGAGGAGTTCGAGGACTTTTAGATCGAAGTAGACATATGGGGGAGGCCCTTGAGGGCACGTTGAGGCAGCTGTTTGAGCCTGACATGAACTAGCAGCCTCTATGCATAGTCTACCCTACCACCACCATACCATTCAAGCTTAAGACGGGCGTGATACATGAGTTGCCTCAATTTAATGGCCGAGCTGGGGAAGATCCCCACAAACATCTAAAGGACTTTCACGTTGTATGTGAAGGTATGTAGCTCCATGGAGTCACGGAGGTGAAGGAATCGAATTCCTAACAGAAGGAAATGATTGCCTTGTGTCATTAAATTTGTTTTCAGAAAACTTAAATTTAGAGAACAAACATAAGAATAAATTAATGTATTAGCATGCTTTTAAAGAAGAGTTTAGAGATTAGGAGTTTTTCCTACCTTTGAAGACCTATTTCGATGTGGAAATCTCCTTCTATAGATCACGATCTTACGACAATTTTCCAACAAAACAGTAAGAACTCTTCTTCTTTTGGATCACCACCACAATGGTTACCTTGCTATTCTCTTAGGTAGAATCGAAGAGGAGTTTCGTGGGCTCTCTAAGATTTTGGCAAGGGAATTCTTAAGGAGGAAGAAGAGAGTTGGAGAGGTAGAGAGTTTTCTTCAAAGCAAAAAGCACAGAACCTTTTTCTATCTATTGATATCCTGTAACTCCCTCTTCTTTCACATGTAATTGTGAGAGAGAACAAAATAACTCCCCATTAAGTGGGAGTTATTTTTAATTAATAATATAATATTAATTAAAATTAAAATTAATTGAATTATATTATATTAAATCATATTTAAGAAATATAATTAAATATAATATAATTTATTATCTCATATTAAATTTAAATTTGAATCATATTCAAATAACCTTCTCTCACATAAGCTATAATTTTAATATGGATGAGATTCATATAGTTGATATTTAAATCTCATTTAAATATTCATCTCTCTTATAATATAAAGTACAAATTTTGAATCTCATTCAAAATAAACTTTATATTATAATATATCTATATACATTATGCTAATTGTAGCACATACAATTAATTGTCTTATTAATTTGAACATTTCAAATTAAACCAAAATGTTTGATTCTGATACTCATCCTTTATGAGCTAGCAAAGGGACTTTATGAACCTATAGTTAGAAGCTCCAATAATATGAGATTAATCAATTAAACTCTTTAATTAGATTAATCAATATTCATTAACTGTAGGTCACTCCACTAAAGACTTACAGTTACACTCTTCACACTATAGATATATTTCTGTGTCCACAGAATTTACTAATCAACAGTAAATCGACCCTTCACAAATTACTCATAACTACAACTGGGTTAAGTTACCATTTTACCCCTATAGTTATATCTAACTCCTTAAGTACCACTGGTCCCTCTAATGTACAAACTGTTTATAGTCGAACTACAAAACTAACCCCTCTAAGGCCAATGAGAGGATGAGGCCTCATTGTTCAAAACTCGTAATCAACCCTTAAGGGAGTAATTTATCTACTTACCCTAAACTTGGGAAGGAGTGAATTCTATCTTGTGAAGATATATTCCCAGCTCCCTAATCAAACAAATCTCCAAAATGGTAGGCTTATTTAATTCGCAATTTGGTCACTCTCTCTCACCCATATAGATAAAAGGATTGTCCTCATAGATAGAAGTTCATAACTCACTTAGGATTCAGGTCAAGTTAGCTATAGTCATCCTATGAAATGTTAATTTCTACAAGTGGGCCTCAAACACTTTAGCCGTGAGAGCCTTTGTAAATGAATCAACAAAATTGTGCTCCATAGCAATATGTATGATGATCATGTCTCCTCATTTCACAATCTCCCGTATCAAATGATACTTGCACTTTATATTCTTTCCACAATTGTGGCTTCTAGGTTGTTGTTGACAGATCTAAAGTTCCCGACAACAGCGCCAAAAACTTGTTGTGCTATTTAACATGCTTAATATTAAGAAATATTATCTATCAAGTCCTCCTATTCTTAACCCAAGTATAAGCAAAGAAATAGGTTTACTCGGTGAGTCCGAGGTCGAACACAGGGACTATGCTAATTCTAAAATTCGCTGGATTAATTGAGTTGGAGTGGTAACCAAAAATATTTAACAAGGGATGCGTCTAACTAAAGAAAGCGACTACGCGTTTAACTAAAGAAAGCGATAACATGTACACTAGATTAAAAGGTGGTGGATGGTAAGGTATGCAACACAACAAGTTCAGCTAAGTGGATTAAATGAATGGATAAAAACAGGGTTCGAGTTGGTTAGCATCTAAAATCAGAAACGCATAGTGATAGTCTATTCATACTTGCGACTCTTCTCCCGGTTGTCAGCCGCTATACGTTATGTGTCTATATTGCATAGGAGAGTGTTAAATACCAAGGTTATTCCTATGTCTAGGTAACACTTCTTAGCCTTGTAAATTGAGTTCCACAATCACTTACTCTCTCGAGCAGTCTGATTATTACTACTTATATTGATTAGCTTGATGGACATAAGCATCATATTAAAGATTACAATTGACAAGATGCAATAGTTACACTATGGTTCTTATTTAGATGTTAACGCAACCCGTGACCCTTGAAAGATTAGCTACTCATGGATTCAAAGTAATAAGCGGAAAGTCTAGAGAAATGGATAGACATGGGAGAATTGTAGATTAATGAACGAAATACAATTTTAGACAGTACAATGTCTTGATAACAAATCTAAAATCAAAGCTAGAAAAAGATAGAAAGTAAAAAGGCGTTTCAATGTCTTGAGTTGCCGGAATGGAATGGTGAAGTTTTGCTGTGAAGTGGTTAGGCGGAGGGAAGACTCTTTTCTCTCGAGCTATTGGTCTCCGGTTATCTTCTGGAGAGAACTCTGCTATCACTTAGGAATTCTTTCGAGAATCAACAACCCTTTTTCAGCTTGCAGGTTTACCCTTTTACAGAGGCTGCGTTCTTAATCAGTGGCAAATTTGCGTGATTGGAGGCGCAATTGATGTCGTGCGTCCATCTCACCTAATTGCGTAATTCTCAGTTCAATTTAGATCCACCACTTTAGTCGCAGATCATGCATGTCAATCTTTCCGACAATCTCTCAAGATTCTTATCTGATTTTTCGCTACCTTGCGTTTCTAGTCATTATGCGTCCATGGAGAACTTGGGTTCATGCGTTCACTTATGTCGACGCATCCATATGTTACTAACGCATCATCCTGCGTTAAAACATGTGTTTTAGGCTTAGAAATCTTCAAAGCAATTATCTTCATCAATTAACAAGAGTAGAACGCATAGGAAGATTTATCAATAGAATTCAACACAAACTATCACATAATTCTCTATTTAATCTCTATTTTTCTAAGAGAAAGGTTGTAATAACTTATATTTCTACAAGTTATCATAGACTCCTTGGAATTTGCCACAACACCGCTATTATCACAATAAAGTGTGATAGTCATTGACATGTTTGGAACAACTTCCAGGTCTGTCAAAAACTTCCTAAGCCAGATAACCTCTTTAGTAGCTTCACAAGCAGCTACATACTCTGCCTCGATGGTAGAGTCATTAATGCAACTTTGCTTTGTGCTTTGCCAAACTACAACCCCTTCGTTAAGAGTAAACATTGATCCTGATGTGGATTTTCTAGAATCTTTATCAGTCTAAAAATTAGAGTTTGTGTATATTGTAAGGATCAAATCCTTAGCCCCATATACAAATATCTAGTTTCTCGTTCTCCGAATATACTTGAGGATGGTCTTAACTACAGTACAGTGATCAAATCCTGGATTGGATTGATATTTACTGACAATCCCAACTACATAGCAAATGTTAGGCCTTGTACACAATATGACATACATAAGGCTACTAACAGCTGGTGCATAGGGAATCGATCTCATTTCCTCAATTTCTTAACGAGTGTTAAGACATTGTTCTTTAGACAATATAATTCCATGCCAAAAAGGCAATAAGCATCTCTTGAAATTATGCATCGAATATCTGACAAGCATCTTGTAAATATTTGATGCCTGAGACAAGGCTAACATTTTGTTCTCACCATCCCTTATGATCTAGATCCCTAGAACAAACTGTGCCTCACCCAAATCTTTCATTTGGAATTGGATAGCTAAACATTTCTTTTCATTTGTTAGTAAACTTATATCATTCTCAATGAAGGATGTCATCCACATACAACATTAAGAAACCTATTGAACTATAGATGATTTTCTTGTAAACACAAGATTCATCAAGATTTTGGTCAAAGCCATAAGACTTGATTGTAGTATCAAATCTTATATTCCAAGATCTAGTTGCTTGTTTCAATCCATAAAGCAGTCTTGACGTCCATTTGCCTGTTGGGTTTTATATCCTAAAACTTTTAGTTTGTAAATTTTGGAACTTACTCTTAATAAAGTTTTTATCAAAATTTATTCAGTAAATTTTTTATTGAATATATGAATTGCATTTATTAAAGAACCCCTGACTATAGGTTGAATACTTAGACTTTATGTGTAGACATAAAAGTGGATCTAGTCTAGGACAGTGGGTGATGGGTATAGAGTTATGCCCTAGTTTATATGTATTGTACATCCACTAGCTTTAGAACAAGTGGGAGATTGTTGTGACTAGTGTGTCCTAAATCTCTTGGGTCTTGTAGTTTTATAAATTGTATATACATTTTATTTATTGGATACAATAAGAAGTTATTTTATCTATCTTATGCATTAACTCAATCCAATAAACTAAGATTCCATAGTTATTTTATGTAAACTTAAACATGTATGTACTTGACATACAAGGTTGGATCATGTTTAAGTAATAACTAAAAAGGACTGTAGTATATGAATAAGGTTGGGAGCCTTATTTTGGTAACATTACGGATACGACCCACTTTGTAATTGTTACAAGGAGTTGTAAAGTGTTACAAACGATTTGATCCTAATCGTTCATGTGAAAACATGTGAATGGGGGTATCCTATACAAAGAGTTTGTATAAGACCAGACCACGAAATGTTTAATTCTCTTTGTAACACCGTTAATTGTAGAAATTAACATTTCATAGGATGACTATAGATAACTCGACCTGAATTTTGAGTGAGTTATGAACTTCTGTCTATGAGGGCAATCCTTTGTTTTGTATGGGTGACAGTGGCCAAATCGCAGACTCAATATGCCTACCATTTTGGGGATTTGTCTAATTAGGGAGCTAGGAACATATCTTCACAAGATGGAATTCACTCCTTCCCGTGTTTAGGGTAAGTACATAAATTACTCCCTTATGGGTTGATTCCGGGTCTTGAACAATGAGGCCTCACCATCTCACTGGCCCAAAAGGGGTTAGTTTATAGTTGGACTATAAATAGTTTGTTCATTAGAGGGATCAAGGAGTTAAATATAACTACAGGGATAAAACGGTATTTTGACCAAACTGTAGTTATGAGTAATTTGTGAAGGGTCAACTTACTATTGATTAGTAAATTCCGTAGACACAAAAATATATCTATAGTGCGAAGAGTGCAACTGTAAGTTTTTAGTGGAGTGACCTACAGTTAATGAATATTGATTAATCTAATTACAAAGTTTAATTGATTAATATCATATCATTAGAGCTTCTTACTATAAGTCCATAAGGTCCCCTTGCTATCTCATAAAGGCTTAGTATAAGAATCAAATATTTTGGTTTAATTTGAAATGTTCAAATTAATAAGGGAATTGATTGTATGTGATACAATTAGCATAATGTATATAGATACATTATATATAAAGTTTATTTCGAATGAGATTCAAAATTTATACTTTATATTGTAAGAGAGATGAATATTTAAATGAGATTTAAACATTAATTATATGAATGAGATTCATATAAAAACTATAGGTTAAAATTAATATGAATGAGATTCATATTAAAACTATAGGTTATGTGAGAGAAGATTATTTGAATATGATTCAAATTTTAATTAAATATGAAATATTTAATTTATTAATTAATTAATTGTTAACTAATTAATTTTATATAATTATATATAAAAAATTATTTCATATATATTTAATTAAATTAATATTATATTATAATATTATTATATTAATAATAACTCCCCACGTTTAAGGGGTGTTATTTCCTTTCTCACACCAGTACACGTAAAAAAGAAAAGGAAGGGAAGAGTGGGAGAGGTTACAGAAGAGTTCTGTATTTTCCCAATTTTCTCTCTCTCCAATCCTCTCTTCTTCCTCTCAAATCTTTCCCTTGCCAAAATTCAAAGAGAGCCCACAACTCCTCTTTGATGCTTCCTGGAGAATAGCAAGGTTGCTTGTGGTGGTGTTACAAAGGAGAAGAGTTCTTGCTGTGTTTTATTGGAGATTCTCACTGGTTCGTGATAACTTGTTGAAATATAAGTTATTATTGTCTTTTTTTTTAGAAAAACAGAGTTTAAATGGAGAATCATGTGGTAGATTGGGTTAAATTCCATTGATAAATCTCCCTATGCGTTTTACTGTTGTTAATTGACGAAGATGAATATTTTGAAGCTTTTTGAACCTAAAACGCATTCTTTGATGCAGGAACGTAAGCAACCTATGAATGCGTTATCAATCACAAATGCAAGGCAGCGGAAAATCAGACGAAAATCTTGAGAGATTGTCAGGGGATTGATGTGCTTGATTTGCGGCTAAAATGGTGGATCTAAATTGAACAAGAAATCACGTGATTATGCGAGAAAGGCAAAAAACAGCAATTCAGCCTCTAATCATGCAAATTTGCCAGCGATTGCAACACAGCATCTATAAAAGTGTAGACCTGAAGGCTGAAAAGGTTGTTGACTCTCTCGAAAGAATTCCTAAGTGATAGCAGAGTTCTCTCTAGACGACAACCAGTCTTCCCTCTGCCTGACCACTTCACAACAAAATTCACGCTACCACCTCGGCGAGCTTAAGAGATTGGGAAGTCACACCATTTTATGCTTTCTATCTTTTTCTTGTGTTTTAGTTTATTGACATGAGATTGTATTTTCTAAAACATTTGTTTCATTCATTAATCTATATAACTTCCATGGCTATCAATTTCTTATTACTTTCCATTTGCTGTTTATCATCCATGAGTAACTAATTCTCTTGAGGGTTACGGGTTGTGTTATCTTTTAAATAAGAACCATAGTTTTGACTGTTTCATCTTGTTGATTGTACTTTAATCTAATGCTTATGTCCATCTAGCTAATCGATATAAGTAGTAATAATTAGACTGCTCGAGAGAGTAAGTGATTGTGGAACTCAGTAGACAAGGCTAAGAAGTGTTGTCTAGACATAGAAATAACCTTGATACTTAACACTCTCCTATGCGTTATAGAGATATAAGTAGAGCGACTGACAACCGAGAGGTGCAGTTCAGAGTTGCTGGTATAAAATATATCTCACTATGCATTTCTGAATTTAGATGATAACCAACCCAGCCCTGCTTTTACCATTCATATAATTTTATTAGCTGAACTTTGCTGTGTCGCATACCTATCCACTCCATCACTTTAGTTTAGTTTTACTACTTTTTATTTTCATAAACGCATCACTTCTCCCTATTTTTCTTGTGACGCATATAACTTAGATAATCCAACGAATTCTAGAATCTACATACTCCCTGTGTTCAACCTCGAACTCACCGAGAAAACCTCATTCTACTCTTATACTTGGGTGAAGAATAGGAAAACTTGACAAATTAAAATCGCATATATATAGCACGTTAGACACCCAACAGTTCGTGACTTGGAAAAAGGAGATTTTCCCATCAAAGAAGGTCTTCAAAGGTAGAAAAGATCCTAATCTCTAACTCTTCTTTAAAAGCATGCTAATACAGTAATTTATCCTGTATGTTTGTTCTCTGTAATTTTGTTTTCCAAAAACAAATTTTATGGCACAAGGTGATTACTCTCTTTCGCTGAGAATTTGTTTCCTTCATCTATTAGGTCCCCTCATTAGCTCATGGTCTAACCTTAGAACAGTGTATTGAAAGAAATTGGCATCGTTCAAATCCGTCTAAGGTGTAAAATTTACGGTTTGTTCGTTTTAATTGTCAATTAAACGAATTTGGTGATTTAAAATATTCAAATGTGATTTAAATATTTTTTGGATGAATAGAAATTCATCGAAATTGGAAATTGTTGGGCTAAATGGTTAATTTATTTATATAATATTTATTATTAATTTAATATAATTAATTATTTAATTAATTATTATTGAAAATTAATTATTAGATAATTAATTTATGAAATTGAAAATTAAAAATCAATTTTGAATTTATGAAAATGAAAATAGATTTTAGTGGTTTTATCCATTTTCTTGCATGGTTGAAGTAGAAGGTGGTCTCTCCTCCTTCTTCCTTAAACCTCACACTTACATCACTTAATCCACCTTCTTAATCAGCATGATTAACATATTTGCATGGTTTCTTCTTTAAATAGAAGAAAGGAATTAAGAAGATGGTTAGAGATTCTAAGAAAATTATGCTGAAATTTCCAACTAGTTCAAAGCTCACCAAAAACTCATTTCTACACAACTTTACTCCAAATTCATCACAATTTGGATCCCACAATTGGTTCTAAGGCCAGATAATAACGGGAAAGACTCTTGTGGTGGTCCACGAAGTGTTCATGGTCAGAAACTTGAAGAAATTTGATTCAATTTCGAGCTACAACAAGTAAGTGTTCTTCCTCTGTTTTTCGGTTTTAGAACAAGCATGTTTAATCTTTAAAATTGATATAATTAGAGTGCTTTAGATCCTAATTGCTTATACATCACCCCTTTTGTGACGCATACCATCGATTTTACCACACTGATCCTATACATACATATCACTCTTTAATACATTTCAACCATAACATATAGGAAGTTATATACATATCGATAATTCAGAATACAACTCTTCCATAAAACTCTTATACAAACTGATAACTTGTAGAAATACAAGTTATAATAGCCTTTCTCTTAGATAAATAGAGATTAAATAGACAAGCATGCGACAGTTTATGTGATTTTTATTAATAAATCTTCCTTTGCGTTATACTCTTGTATTTCTATGAAGATAAATGATTTTACCACTTTTTGAGCCTAAAACGAATGTTTTCACGCAGGAATGCAAACGATGCGTTGATGACGTCTTAACGCAGGACGACACGGTAGCAATCTGTTCTTCATGGACGCATGATCTGAATGGAACGCAATCAACCTGAAGATGTGTTAACAACTACTCAACGCAAGACTACGCGTTAGCAACCTATGCCGCGTTGACATCGGCCAAACTATTCATGGATGCATAGACGACCATTAATGCAAGGCGCTGGGAATCAAAGCAGAATCTTGAGAGATTGACGAATGATTGACGAACATGATTTGTGGCCAAAGTGGTGGATCTTAATTGACCCGAGAATCACGCAATCAGGCGAGATGGATGCATAGTATCAATCTCGCCGCCAATCAAGCAGATTTGCCATTAATTGCGAACGCGTCATCTATAAAAGGGCAGCTCCGCGAGATGAGAAAGGGTTGTTGATTCTCGGAAGAACTTCATAAGTGACAGCAGAGTTCTCTCTAGACTTCAACCGGAGACGAATAGCTCGAAAGAGAAGAGTCTTCCCTCCGCCGGACCACTTCACAGCATAGCCTCACGCTTCCATCCGGGTGACTCAAGACATTGACGCCTTTCCCTGCTTTCTTCCTTATTGTTCTATCTTGATTTTAGATTTATGTCAAGACATTGAGCTCATCTAAAGTTGTATTTCGTTTCATCAATATAATTATCTTCCATGTCTACTCATTTCTCTAAACTTTCCATTTTTTACTTTCAAACCATGAGTAACTAATCACTCAAGGGTCTAGGGTTGCATTAGCATCTAACAAGGAACCACAGTGTAACTATTTTATCTTGTCAACTGCGAGCTTAATCCAATGCTTATGTCCATCTGACAAATCGATATAAGTAGTAATAATCAAACTGCTCGAGAGGGTAAGTGATTGTGGAACTCAATTGACATGGGCCAAGTAGTATTGCCTGTCTATGGGGATAACCTTGGTTCTTAACACTCTCCTATGCGTTATAGACATATAACGCATAGCGGCTGACAACCGGGAGAAGAGTCGCAAGTATGAATAGAATACTACTGTGAGTTTCCGATGTTAGATGTTAATCAACCCGAACCCTTTCTTTATCCATTCACACACATCTTTAGCTGAACTTGCTGTGTCGCATGCTTTCCATATTCCACAATTTTTAGTCTAGTGTACAAACAATCGCTTTCTTTAGATTAAAATCAACTCTCTGAACTATTTATTGGTTACCACTGCAACGCATGAAATTCAATTAAAAACTTAATCAATATAATCCCTGTGTTCGACCTCGGACTCACCGAGAATACCTAGTCTTTTGCTTATACTTGGGTAAAGGATAGGAAAACTTGACAAGACCACCAACGCATAGTAGTAAGACGCATAGCATGCTCAAAGCATGACATGTTGAAAGCATAAACACATCATTTAACACTTTGCGTTAGGACAATTTACACATACAAAATAACAACAACAAGTTTTTGGCGTCATTGCCGGGGATTATTTCATTGATTTAATTATTTTGTTTGGGTTATTGTGTTGCAGGATTTCTCAGTCGACGGAGTATAGCAAACTTCTCTTCTGTCAGAGGTTTCTAACAGTATATGAGTGAAGGGGACAACCCAACATTTGATATTGACTGAGAGATTGTCACCTTTAGAAGAAGGATAAGATAGAATAAACAAAGAAGGAGCAATCAAACTACAGAAAATATGGATGCTTAAAATAATCAACCTCATGCTGGGGTTAGGCAGAACGCAAATGCGCAAGAGCACACAAACAATGATACAAACCCAATCTTCTTGGCGCATGATAGAAATCGCCCAATGAGGGAGTATGCGTCACCAAATCTATACAATTTCGCACCGGGAATTTTACAACCAACCTTCGAGGGTAATGGAAGGTTTGAAATGAAATCAGTAATGTTGCAGATGCTGCAAGCTGCAGGGCAGTTTAGGGGTGCAACGGGTGAAGACCCACATGCACATGTGAAAAATTTCTTGGAAATTTGTAACGCATTCCCTATGGCTGGAGTACCGCAAGATAGCATCAGACTGATGCTATTCCCATTTTCTCTCAGAGATGAGGCAAGACAATGGGCATATTCATTTGAACCTGGTGAGATTACAACTTGGGGCCAAATGTTTGAAAAATTCATGCAGAAATACTTTCCTCCGACGGTGAGTGCAAAGAGGAGACGAGACATTGTCACCTTCGAGCAAAAGGACTCGGAGACACTTAGTGAAGCATGGGCCCGGTTTAAAAGGCTTGGAATTGTTCTCATAATGGTATCCCTGATTGTGTGCAGATGGAGATTTTCTACAGAGGATTAATAAAACATCACAATCAGTGGCTGACGCCTCTGCAGTAGGAGGATTAATGGACAAGACTTATACACAGGCCAAGGAGATCCTCGACAGAATTTCGAGGAACACTGATGAATGGGTAGATGATGGGTATGGATCTCGATACATAGATAAAAGACGAACGCAAGCTGGAATGAGTGAAACTGACGCGACTAATAATCTTTCAACTCAGATCGCCACTATGACATCCTTGCTGCAGACAATAGCATTGAATAACCAAGGTGGAACAATTGCGTCAATGGACGCAATAAACATGGTGAATGCAACAACATCTATAAGCTGTGTGCAATGCGATGATGGTCACTTGTACGATATGTGTCCCTACAACCCACAATCCGTCTGTTATGTTCAAAACAACCCGTACTCCAAGACTTATAATCTGGGTTGGAGGAACCATCCTAACTTTGGATGGGGAGAAAACCAAGCACATACGCAGGGAACTGGACAACAGCCGCAGAGAAGCAACAACCCCGTGTACAACCAAGGTGTTCAAGGGCATCAAGCATAAAGAAACCAGTCAGCAAACTCATCATCATCATCCCTTGAAGCACGTATGCGACAAACTATCACTCAAAATGAAGAAACGCGTAAGTCGTTGGAAGCAATGCTCCAAAACCAAATGGGCGAAATAAAAAGCCATGCCATTGCAATCCGAAATTTAGAAATTCAAGTGAGACAAATGGCAAGTGAGCGCAATATCAGACCCCAAGGAGCATTGCCCAGTAATACCGAAGCCCCACGTGGTAAGGGTAAGGAACAATGTCAAGTTGTGACATTGAGGAGTGGGAAGATTCTTCCCACTGAAATACAAGATCAGAGGACGCAAGGAAATCTGCAGCCTCACATCACTCTACAACTAACTCCAATAACACCCACTAGTGAACCGCAATCTTCATCCACCATCACAGCCTCTCAAGAACAAGAGAACGGAAAGGGGAGAGAAAAAGCAACTCAGGCAAACCCTGCATCGGTATCTCAGAATATCATTCCCCTTATGCGTCCGCCCTTTCCTCATCACCTAAAGAAGAAAAATGATGAGGGCCAATTTAGAAAATTCCTGGATGTTCTCAAACAACTTCACATCAACATTCCGTTGGTGGAAGCCCTGGAACAAATGCCGAGATATGTCAAATTTCTGAAAGACATACTATCTAAGAAAAGAAGGCTTGGAGAGTTTGAGACAGTCGCATTAACGCGGGAATGCAGTGCATTGTTCAAAAGCAATATACCGGCCAAAATGAAAGATCCAAGGAGTTTCATATTGCCATGTACTATAGGAGGAATGGACGTAGGTCATGCATTATGATATTTAGGGGCCAGCATAAATTTAATGCCACTGTCTATATTCAAAAAGTTGGGTATAGGGAAAATTGAGGATGTTCTTTTGAAGGTAGATAAATTCATCTTCCCAGCCGACTTCATAATTTTGGATTATGAAGCTGACAGAGAGGTGCTCATCATCCTGGGAAGACCTTTCTTAGCTACTGGATGCACCCTGATTGACGTCCAGGAAGGGGAGTTAACCATTCGAGTAGACGACCAGCAGGTAAAGTTTAATGTTTTTAATGCATTGAAATATCCTGATGATTTTCATTCTTGCCAGATGATCGAAGATATAATTGAAGAAAAGGCAAGTATCATAGACGCATGTGCTGAAGACGAAACAATGCTGGACGAAATGGATGAGGGAAGAGAAGCGGAAATATGTGTAATCTCCAATGCAAGTTTTGAACGCTTATACTTAAGCAATCGATCCACGGAGAAAACAAAACCGTCCCTAGAAGAACCGCCAACCCTTGTGCTAAAAACACTGCCGACGCATCTAAAGTATGCATATTTGGGGGCAGAGAGCACGCTACCGGTCATCATATCCGCTGCGTTAACCACAGATTGTGAAAAGGCTTTGCTGGAGATATTGAAAAATCATATCAAAGCCATTGGATGAACCTTAGTGGACATTATAGGAATAAGCCCTTCATACTGCATGCACAAAATTCGGTTGGAAGAGGGTAAAGATGGCTCGGTTGAAAGGCAACGCAGGCTTAACCCTACGATGAAGGAGGTTGTAAAGAATAAGATCATCAAATGGCTCGACGCAGGGGTCATTTATCCAATCTCCTACAACAGTTGGGTAAGCCCAGTTCAGTGTGTACCTAAGAAAGGGGGAATGACAGTGATCATGAATAGTAAGAATGAGTTGATACCAACAAGAACGGTAACTGGCTGGCGCATCTGTATGGACTATCGCAAGCTGAATGCAGCAACAAAGAAGGACCACTTTCCACTGCCATTCATCGACCAGATGCTAGATAGGCTAGCAGGAAATGAATTTTTCTGCTTCCTTGACAGGTATTCCGGCTATAACCAGATCATGATAGCTCCAGAAGATCAAGAGAAGACAATGTTCAATTGTCCATATGGCACCTTTGCGTTCAGACGCATGCCATTCGGACTATGCAACGCACCAGAGACGTTCCAAAGATGCATGATGGCAATATTTTTCGACTATTTAGAACAGTCAGTAGAGGTGTTTATGGACGACTTCTCAGTATTTGGAAAATCATACGATGAATGCTTGACCAACCTGGAAAGAATGTTAAAGCGATGCGAAGACACAAATCTAGTTCTCAACTGGGAAAAATGCCATTTTATGGTCACTGAGGGTATGGTGTTGGGACATAAGATCTCAAAGGTTGGATTGGAAGTGGATCAAGCAAAGATAGATGCGATAGCAAAACTCCCATCCCCCACAAATGTAAAGACTTTGCCAAGTTTCCTAAGCCATGCGGGCTTCTATAGAAGATTCATCAAAGGATTCTCGCAAGTAGCAAAACCACTGAGTGAGCTGCTGGAAGCCAACATGGAATTCAATTTCGACGGTAAATGCCTAAACGCATTCGAGTCTCTAAGGCAAGCTCTGATTTCAGCACCAATTTTAGTTGCACCTGATTGGTCTCTCCCATTTGAATTAATGTGCGACGCAAGCAACCATGCTGTGGGAGCAGTATTGGGGCAAAGAAAAGAGAAAATAATGCACCCCATCTATTATGCTAGTAAAACGTTGAATGCGTCTCAGGAGAACTACACGACTACTGAGAAGGAAATGTTAGCCATAGTCTTTGCGGTTGACAAATTCAGAGCATATTTGATAGGGTCAAAGGTGACCATCTATAGTGATCATTCTGCGATCAAATATTTGATGGCAAAAAAGGACGCAGAGCCTAGACTCATCCGATGGGTACTGCTGTTACAAGAATTTGATTTGGAGATTAAAGACAGAAAGGGAACCGAGAATCAGGTTGCGGACCACCTATCTCGGTTGGAAAATAAAGAGGTCCAGGAAAGCTGGAGTGATATAGAGGAACGATTCCCAAACGAGCATGTCATGAACGCAGAGAGTCAGGAACCATGGCATGCAGGCATAGTAAATTACCTGGTTTGCAACCAATGGCCTGAAGAATTCAATGCTCAACAAAAGAAAAAGCTCCAACATGAAAGTAAGTTCTACTGCTGGGATGAGCCATATCTATACAGACTTGGCCCTGACCATATCCTACGTCGATGCGTTCCAGAATATGAAACGCATAGCATTTTGAGAAGCTGTCATGAAGTACCTTACGGAGGATACTTTGGAGGCAGAGAACAGTTGCAAAGGTGTTGCAAAGTGGGTATTTCTGGCCCACATTATTCAAAGCCGCAAGGGCATATGCAGTAGCTTGCGATCGTTGTCAGAGAACAGGCAACATTTCCAACCAAAATGAGATGCCTCTGAATTCAATGCTGGAAGTTGAGTTGTTCGACATATGGGGAATCGATTTCATGGGACCATTTCCTCCTTCTTGCGGCAATCAATGTATTCTAGTAGCGGTCGACTACGTACCAAAATGGGTAAAAGCAGCACCCTGTGCAAAGAATGACGCAAACACAGTGTCCAAGTTTTAAAGAAACAAATCTTCTCTCGATTTGGGACACCAAGGGCGATAATTAGTGATGAAGATACAGACTTTATAAATCGCATAATCACTAATTTACTGACTAAATTTAATGTCTCGCACAGGGTAGCAACTGCTTATCACCCACAGACAAACGGCCAAGTTGAAATAACAAACCGGGAGATCAAGTCCATACTTGAAAAGGTCGTGAGCACATCAAGGAAAGATTGGACAGAGAGATTAGATGAAGCTCTATGGGCATACAGAACGGCATTCAAAACACCTATAGGCATGTCACCCTATGCGTTGGTGTTTGGGAAAGCATGCCATCTCCCGCTTGAGTTGGAACACAAGGCGATTTGGGCCATGAAGAAGCTCAATTTAGACCAAGACGCAAGCGGCGAAGCCAGAAAGCTTCAGTTAAACGAACTCCTGGAGTGGAGACATTCAGCTTACGAAAACGCAAAGCTGTATAAAGAAAGGACCAAGAAATGGCACGACAAAAACATTAGTAAGAGAACTCTATACGTCGGCCAGAAGGTCTTGTTATTTAATTCAAGGTTGCATTTGTTTCCAGGTAAGCTGAAGTCTCGCTGGTCGGGTCCATTCATAATCAAGTGTTACCGCATGGTGCGGTCATGCTGACAAACGAAGACGGAACCACTTCCTTCAAGGTCAATGAACAAAGGGTAAAACCCTACCACATTGGAGAGTGCGAAATTGACAAAACCTCCATTGACCTACGCAACTGTAATTACTGAGCTTGCGTCGAAAGGTCCCTACGGTTCTGAACGCCTACTTGTCCAGGGACGCTTTCTTTTACTCTTACCTTGCTTCCTTTTTATCCGCACTTGTTGTATTGATTTCTTTATCTTATTTTATTTTGCTTTCTTTCTTTTATTCGCAATTTGTTTTTAGTATTTACTTCTTTCTCTTGAATTTCAGTTTTAGGAGTAGTGTTAACGAGAGAAGCATGAAATTAGGCGTTGAGTTTTTAATATAAACAATTTGATTTCACCACATACTCTATTATTCATGCATGCGTCCAACGCATAAGTAAATTATGCGTTCATCGATAAACGATTTCTGTGTTTGTCGAGTTAGGGTTAGGGGTAAGGTTAGAGCTGTACATATTTTTTAAAACGCATAATACTTAACTTACAACGCACAATCTAACTTGAGAACCATGCGTTCATCAGCTATGCGTTTATCATTAGTTCATTGCGTTTTAGATAGAGCAATAGGTGAGAGGCACATGCCTTCTCAGCCTACGCGTTTTTCCCAGAAAAACACTCAAGTGCTCTATGTGAATTAAGTAGCCGCCCATCACACTTGATGGGTGTGCGGCTCAAGAAAATCTGCCTAAATTAGTGGTATTTCGGATATTGCATATTTGCATTTATTACCGACGACCCAATCAACCCTTTATCAACGCGATTCGAATTCCCATTTTCCATTTTCGAAACCCTTCCCTCTAAAACCTCCGGCGATTTGTGTTCTTCACATGTTTGTGTATGTCGGGCCAAGATCCCCAAAATCAAGAACACTCTACCGGCGACGTTTCCCCAATATCCTCATACAATACCCAGTATTCGACTCCATCCTCTTCATCATCACCTGAGGTATTTCGATCTCCATTTTTCTCTCCACCATTATTCCGACCCACTCGACCTGTGAAGGCTTTTGCTTCTTCGGTCCGCCCAAGATCTCCAAATCCCAGTCCCCCATTTATCCCAACTTTCTTGGCATTGCGAATCAGGGCTACTACCCAAAGACCGCTTATAAACCCATCTTTCCGACCATTCTTCAGACCCCCAATCCGTCCACCAGTAGTCGACCTTGACTCAGACGACTGTGTGGAAGTCCTGAATATCCGCCCCTTGAGCCGAATCGACCCGGTATCTACTAAAAAACCCAAAAGCCGAGTCAAATCTTGTATCTCTAGGCCCAGAATGAAGAATGTGAAGGAGTTTTCTGCCGCGAACTTCAATGCCGGAAACCAAAGGCTAAGCACGGAAAACTCTGAGGCCGAGCAACCGGGTCTTGGAAAGGTTCGCGATGAAGCCAGCACACTGTACGAAAGCAGCGAAGTTCGCCAAAGAGAAGAGAGAGAGGTATTCGGTGACATTCTGGAGAGAACCGCTCAAGAGGAGAAGCAAGCAAAGGATCGGAAGGATGACGGGGAGGTCAACCAGCCCTTACCCTCACCTCGTCCGCCCAGCACAAGAGGAATAGAAGAGATGGGAAGAGAAGTAGAAGATGAGGTAGCTGTCAAAGAGGGGGAAGTAAACTCTGCACGTTCCCCGGATGCATGGATAGCCGAGATCCTGAGCGGATTGCGTGACCCAATGGACGCAACCGTTTCAGACGCAAGACAGGAATCACCCTCGTCGATAAGAGAAGCCCAGAGTCAGTTGAAAGAGACTCGGGACGGTGAAAAGAATGAGGGAGATAAGGAAGGAGAAGCCGCCTACAGCAAGGAGGTCGTAGGTGAGCCACGTTAAACGCAAGGGTCTGTCCCTGCGTCTATCAGTCCTGAGGAGATGACCCTGGACTCCAATGAAGGACCAATCAGAAAAGTTGTGATGGCCGCAGAGGCCAAAAGAAGAAGAGAAGAGGAAGAGGAAGTGGTACCCCTGTTGAGGAAGAAACGAAGGGTATCACAAGAATCTTCCGAGGATGAAGAGCCAAAAACCACAGAGCAAGGAGAAGGTCCTGAGTCCCCAATTGCGGCAACATCCTTTGATAGGCTAGAAGAGAAGATGAAGAAGAAGAGGGCCAAGTTGAGGAAAGAGCTCAGGGCCCTAAGAAAAGAAGCTGAGAAAATTGCCAAGGACGCATTGTCCGGCAAGAAGGCGCGCAAGGAAGTGCGGCCTCAAGAAGAAGGGGAGACGCAAGGCATTCCTGATCCTCAAATAGAAGAAGCCGCATTGGCATTTGAAGAGGAAATGAGGGAAGAAGAAAGAATAGAAAAAGCAGCCGAGGAGCTTGAGAAAGAACTACAAATTGAAGAGGATGAGGAGCTGGCTGCTAGAATAAAAGCCCAAGAAGAGGGGGAAGAAAAGAAGAAAAAGAAGAAGAGAAGTAGGCATCACTCGCCTACAAGGAAGGAACGCATCGGGGAGGATGCGAGAGTGGAACAAGGTGTCAGCACCTTGAAGAAGAAGAAGAAGAAAGAAAAAAAGGTGTTAGTCACCAAACTCCCAAGCACGCATAATGAGAAACGCAAAGGGAAGGAGAAGGTGACTGAAGCACCAGTTGAAGTGGCTGAGAGCAAGAAGAGAACTGTCGACGAAATTCCCGCTAAGGCCAAAGGAAAAACTAAGGTGGCTGATGCGTCGCCACAAAAGAAGGAAGGAAAAAGGAGACGCAGGGCATTCCCTGATTTGATGATTGAGGTGGGATTTTTCCCTAAAGAAGCCCCATCGCCGCCATCATCACCGAAACTATTGACCACCACGACTGGAGAAACTTCTGTTCCAGCACCTCTTGGGTCCAACCTGACGTAGTCCGAAGTTTTTATAATGGACGCATAGATGAAGAGGAAGACGTGGTGGTAGTGGAGGATGAAACTGAAGTCCTGTTCAACGCAAGGGAAATAAATGCAATCTATTAGTTGAGGGACAACCCGGATGCGGAAGGAAACAAGATTATAGAATCAACTCCACCAGAGTTAATGGAGGACGCAATCCAGGTATTGGCGAAGCCTGGGGCTAAGTGGGATGTTTCACCCACAGGTATCAAAACGCTATCAGCTAGCAGCCTAAGACCAGAGGCAAACTTGTGGGTATACTTGGTGAAGAAGCGGTTGATCCCTACAACGCATGACAAGACTGTTGGCTTTTTGGCCCTTAATCTCAAATTAATTAATTTTAATGGATTGATTAATTAGTGTTTTGATGATAACAAACTTGATTTTATTTATTAACCATTTGAGTGTTTTGAAGTATCTATTGTGTAGAGCTTGGGACAACGGTTCCAATGCAATTTGAATCACTCAAATCAGAGTTCAAATGAAGAAGATATGACAGAAACAAGCTTAATGGAAAAATCCCGAGCTGATGACGTGGTAGATTTTTTTTTTTAATCAAAGTGGACAAATTGAAAGGTGCCATTTGGAGAAATGGAGAAGTGACAATTGGTGGGTCTTTTATTTTTGGATTGATGTTAAAAAGAAAATGAATTTAAAAAGAAGATGAATTTAATATTATTATATATGTTTGTGTCTAACGGCTAGTTGCTTTTTTAAAAAGATTAATTTAATATTATATATGTTTGTGTCTAACGGTTAGTTGCCTTTTTAAAAGGATTAATTTAATATTATTATATGTTTGTGTCTAACGGCTAGTTGAGTTTAAATCTCCACCATTCAATTTTCTTTTACAAAGATCTAATGGTCCAAATTAATTTGGTTTTCACTCACTTTCATTTCTTTTTAAATACTTCATCTTCTCCAATAAGTTTCCCTAACTTTTACAATTTTACAATCCTAAAAAATTGAAAAAGGTCACCATTGTTGCTCTCTCTCCAAGCTTTCAAATTTCTTTCTTTTCATCTTATTCTAGAGAGATACTTTCATTGTATTGTGTGGATTGAGTATTGTGAGTTCAAATTTGTACATCTGCTCTTTTTAGAGAGTTTTAGTGTGTGATTTAAAACTTCAAGAATACTGTAACGGTTGGATCCTAACCCGTGGAAAGGATCGGGTTTGCTCTTGAACCCGAAAAAGGAGCAAGGTAACGGTTTGACTCTCATCTATGGAAAGAGTCAAAGAAGATTTTTTAATCGAAATCCCAAAAGGCGCTTGGGAAAGTGGATGTAGGTCGAGTTGGATCGAACCACTATAAAAATCACGGTGTCTTCTTCTCCAACTCTTTCTCAATTTATTTTGCATTCAATTTTTAGTAGCATGTTATAGATTATTATCCTTCTTTGTTGAGATTGATTGAATCTTGTGTTTCATATATTTTTTTATCAATCTTGATATTTAGCATCAATTAAGGTTTTTATTAATTTAATTCAAAAATTAATTCAATTAGTTTAATTTGAGCATATTTAGGAATAAGTTTAATTAAACCCTATTCACCCCCCTCTAGGGTTGCCATACCGATCCTACAATTGGTATCAGAGCAAGGTTGCTCATCTTGAAATTTTATTTTCTTGATAAACTTTATTGTTAGAGCATTATGGCAAACCTAGTGGCAAGTGGAATTATTGAAGGTAAATCTACATCTAGACCTCCCTTCTTTGATGGTTCAAATTATGCATATTGGAAAGCTAAAATGAAAATCTATTTGCAATCTATTGACTATAATTTATGGCTAATTGTTACTAAAGGTCCATATATTCCCATGAAAAAGGTTGATAATGTTGATAAGCCTAAATTAGAAGAAGAGTATGATGAAAATGAAATGAAAAAAGTGTTCTTTAAATGCTAAGGCTATAAATTGCATGTATTGTGCTTTGAGCAAAGATGAATTGAATAGAATATCTATGTGTTATTCTGCTCAAGAAATTTGGAATACTCTTGAAATTACTCATGAAGGAACAAATCAAGTTAAAGAGTCCAAAATTAGCATGCTTGTTCATAATTATGAATTGTTTAAGATGGATGCTAATGAGTCTATAACGGATATGTTTACTAGATTTACTAACATCATAAATACTTTGAAGGGACTTGGTAAAGTCTATACAACTTCCAAAAATGTTAGAAAAATTCTAAGGTCTCTACCTAAAACTTGGGAAGCAAAGGTGACGGTGATCCAAGAAGCAAAGGATCTCACTAAACTTCCATTGGAGGAACTCATTGGTTCGCTCATGACCCATAAGATCACTATGAAGGAGCACTTGGAGGATGAGTCCAAAAAGAAGAGTATTGCATTAAAGACTATCTCCTTTGAAGTTGACTCCGAAGATGAGGATGCCCTTGATGAAGATGACATTGCCTATTTTTCACGTAAGTACAAAAATTTTATTAAGAGGAAGAAGCAATTCAAGAAACACCTATCAACCCAAAGAGAGTCAAAAGGTGAATAGAGCAAAAAGGATGAGGTGATTTGTTATGAATGCAAAAAGCCTGGTCATATAAGAACGGATTGTCCTTTCCTCAAATCATCTAAGAAATCCAAGAAGAAGGCAATGAAGGCTACTTGGGATGATAGTAGTGAAAGTGAAAGTGGAAGTGATGTTGAAGAAGTGGCACGCATTTGCCTCATGGCTCATAGTGACAAAGATAATGTACTTGATGATGAGGTAAATCTAGAACCCCCTTCTTACGATGAATTGTTTGAAACTTTTGAGAGTATGCAAAATGATTTAGAAAAACTTAGCTCTAAATATGTTGTGCTTAAAAAAAAAAAAATACAATGCATTGTCTAATGAAAATAAGTCTTTACTTGACAAAATTGCTTGTTTTAAAAATAATGAGCATGTTGTGCAAATTGATGAAATGAAGGTTTCTTGTGATAAGCATGCTTGTGTTTGTGATGAGAAAAATGCTTTGCTTGATAAAGTTAGATTTCTTGAGCATGATAGTTGTGAGAAAGATAATTTGATTAAATTGCTTAAGGAAAAAGAATTAAATGCTTTACAAGAACTTGATAAAGCTAAAGAGTCCATTAAAAAGTTGACAATAGGTGCTCAAAAGTTGGACAAAATAATTGAAGTAGGCAAGCCTTATGGTGATAAGAGAGGTTTAGGCTATATTGATGAATGCTCTTGTTGCTATTATTTTGTATGTGTAAATTGTCCTAACGCAAAATGTTAAATGATGTGTTTATGCGTACAACATGTCATGTTTTGAGCATGCTATGCGTCTTACTACTATGGTTGGTGGTCTTGTCAAGTTTTCCTATCCTTTACCCAAGTATAAGCAAAAGACTAGGTATTCTCGGTGAGTCCGAGGTCGAACACAGGGATTATATTGATTAAGTTTTTAATTGAATTTCATGCGTTGCAGTGGTAACCAATAAATAATTCAGAAAGTTGATTTTAATCTAAAGAAAGCGATTGTTTGTACACTTTGTGGAATATGGAAAGCATGCGACACAGCAAGTTCAGCTAAAGATGTGTGTGAATGGATAAAGAAAGGGTTTGGGTTGATTAACATCTAACATCGGAAACGCACAGTAGTATTCTATTTATACTTGCGACTCTTTTCCCGGTTGTCAACCGCTATGCGTTATATGTCTATAACGCATAGGAGAGTGTAAAAAACCAAGGTTATCCCCATAGACAGGCAATACTACTTGGCCCTTGTCAATTGAGTTCCACAATCACTTACCCTCTCGAGCAGTTTGATTATTACTACTTATATCGATTTGTCAGATGGACATAAGCATCAGATTGAGCTTGCAGTTGACAAGATAAAATAGTTACACTGTGGTTCCTAGTTAGATGCTAACGCAACTCTAGACCCTTGAGTGATTAGTTACTCATGGTTTGGAAGTAAAAAGCGGAAAGTTTAGAGAAATGAGTAGACATGGAAGATAATTATATTGATGAAATGAAATACAACTTTAGATGAACTCAATGTCTTGACACAAATCTAAAATCAAGATAGAATAATAAGAAAGAAAGCAGAGAAAGGCATCAATGTCTTGAGTCGCCCGGATGGAAGCGTGAGGCTATGCTGTGAAGGGGTCCGGTGGAGGGAAGACTCTTCTCTCTCGAGCTATTCGTCTCCGGTTGAAGTCTGGAGAGGACTCTGCTGTCACTTATGGAGTTCCTCCGAGAATCAACAACCCTTTCTCATCTCGCGAAGCTGCCCTTTTATAGATGATGCGTTCGCAATTAATGGCAAATCTGCTTGATTGGCGGCGAGATTGATACTATGCGTCCATCTCGCCTGATTGCGTGATTCTCGGGTCAATTAAGATCCACCACTTTGGCCACAAATCATGTTCGTCAATCATCCGTCAATCTCTCAAGAGTCTGCTTTGATTCTCAGCGCCTTGCATATGCTTCTCTGTTTAATCTCTATTTATCTAAGAGAAAGGCTATTATAACTTGTATTTCTACAAGTTATCAGCTCTACTCCAAGTTCTAAAACTATATTTGTTAGAGCATCTTCTATTGTGCCTAATATGCCTAATGTTGTGTCTAATAATGCTAAATCTAGTTTTGTGCCTATATGTCATAATTGTGGTGTTGAAGGTCATATTAGACCTAAGTGCTTTAAATTGAAGTATGCTCATAAGACTTCTTCAAGAATTTGCTAGGTCAATGTTGCATGAGTATGGTTTACCTAAATATTTTTGGGCGGAAGCCGTTAACACCGCTTGCTATGTTTTAAATAGAGTTTTAATTAGACCATCTTTAGATAAAACTCCTTATGAGCTTTGGCATGACAAAATCCCAAATATTGAGTATTTCAAAGTTTTTGGTTGTAAATGTTTTATTTTGAACAATAAAGAAAAACTTGGAAAATTTGAGTCTAAGACGGATGTTGGTATTTTCCTTGGATATTCCTCTACTAGTAAAGCTTATAGAGTTTTCAATAAGAGAACTTTAGTTATTGAGGAATCTATGCATGTTGTGTTTGATGAATCTTGTAATATTGTTTCTAATGAGTCTATTTATAGTGATGATTTAGAAAAAGATTTTGAAGATTTACTTGTAAGTGAAAAAGGCAAAGAAATTGTTCCAAGTATGGAAGAAGTGAACATCAATGAAAAGAAGGAAGATGGTTCTTCATCTATGCCCAAAGAATGGAGATATGCTCCATCCCATCCCAAGGATTTGATTCTTGGTGATCCCAAACAAGGTGTGAAAACTCGTTCTTCTCTCAACTTATTTAGTAATCTTGCTTTTGTTTCTCAAGTTGAACCTAAAAGTTTTAAGGATGCCGAATGTGATGAGTTTTGGATTTTAGCTATGCAAGAAGAATTATATCAATTTGAAAGGAACAATGTTTGGGAATTAGTCCCTAGGCCTTCTAATGCTTCTATAATTGGGACTAAATGAGTTTTTAGAAACAAGATGGATGAACATGGAAATATCATTAGAAATAAAGCTAGACTTGTAGCTCAAGGTTATTGTCAAGAAGAAGGTATAGATTATGAAGAAACTTTTGCACCGGTTGCTAGACTAGAAGCTATTAACAGCTTGCTTTTGCCTCTTATAAGAATTTCATTTTGTATCAAATGGATGTGAAAAGTGCATTTTTAAATGGTTATATTTTCGAGGAAGTTTATGTAGAACAACCTCCGGGCTTTGAAAATTTTGAATTGCCTAGTCATGTTTATAAGTTGAAAAAGGCTCTTTATGGCTTAAAACAAGCTCCAAGAGCTTGGTATGATAGGCTTAGTAATTTTCTACTTAAGAATGACTTTAAAATAGGAAAAATTGATACTACTCTCTTTATTAAGGTTAAAGAAAATGATATGCTTATAGTGCAAATATATGTGGATGATATTATTTTTGGTTCTACTAATCAATTTTTGTGTGAAGAATTTTCTAAGTGTATGCATAGTGAGTTTGAGATGAGTATGATGGGAGAACTTAGTTTCTTCCTTGGGCTCCAAATCAAACAACTCAAGGATGGCATCTTCATAAGTCAAGAAAAATACACAAGAGATTTGCTCAAGAGATTCAAATTCAATGAAGGTAAAATTGCAAAAACTCCTATGAGCACTACCACTAAGCTTGACAAAGATGAAAAAGGTAAATGTGTGGACATAAAGATCTATCGAGGTATGATTGGATCTTTACTTTATTTGACCTCTAGTAGACCCGATATTATGTTTAGTGTATGTCTTTGTGCTAGATTTCAGTCTTGTCCTAAGGAATCACGTTTGCATGCCGTTAAAAGAATATTTAAATATTTACTTGGAACTATTGATGTAGGCTTGTGGTATCCTTGAAATGTTGAGTTTAATTTGGTAGGTTCTTCCGATGCGGATTTTGCCCGTAGCTTACTTGAGCGTAAGAGTACTAGTGGGACTTGTCAATTTCTTGGTAGTTCCTTAGTATATTGGTTTAGTAAAAAGCAAAATTCGGTTGCTTTGTCCACTACCGAAGCGGAATATATTGCGGTTGCTAGTTGTTGTGCACAAATTCTTTGGATGAAACAAACTCTTTGTGATTTTGGATTAAAATTTGATAGTGTGCCCATATTTTGTGACAATACTAGTGCTATTAATTTTACTAAAAAACCTATACATCATTCTAGGACTAAGCATATTGATATTAGACATCATTTTATTAGAGAACATGTGCAAAATGGTCATATTACTCTTGAATTTGTGAGTTCTAATAATCAATTAGCAGATATTTTTACCAAGCCTTTGAATGAAGAAAGTTTTTGCAAAAATAGGCTTGAACTTGGTATCATTCGTTGTGATGCATCTTGATATTATTATAGAATTCATATTTTTAGGGGGAGCTTTTCACTTAACATATATATAAATTTCATGTTAAAATGAAATTGATTCCTACATATTGGTTTATTGTTGTGTGTCCCTCTTATGTATATAGTTTATCCTATTTGAGGAAGTTATGCATATTATTTATTGTTTTAAGGGGAGTAATTATCTTTGAAATAAAATTAAATTTAAAAATTTAATTGATATTTCTACCCTCAAGTTGATATGTGTTAAATGTCTTTTTGTCCCTTATTAAGAGGGAGTATTCAATTGATTTTAGAAGGGGGAGAAATCTGTGAATTTGATTTTTATCTTGAGCTTGGTTGATACTTTGTGATGCCTCTTAAATTTACAATGTTGTTTGTTGTATTTCTTTTAAAGGACATGTTGATAGGAGAAGAATTGCAAAATTATGTGTTCATGTTTTTAAGGAAAACTTTCATGTCATTGCTTATTTTTCTTAATTGCTATTTTTGATAGATTCCAAAAGGGGGAGAGGTAATAAGAAAAATGAAAGTATGTTAGTATTGAATATCTTTGTTGCTACTAAATTGTGAATTGTTGTTATTGAAATATATCATTTGTTTACAAGTGAATTAAAATTGTGTATGTGTGTTGATTGCAATTTAAATTTATATTTTATGTCGCACAACAATTTGGGTTTCATTTTTCTTGAGTTGTTTGTCATCATCAAAAAGGGGGAGATTGTTGGCTTTTTGGCCCTTAATCTCAAATTAATTAATTTTAATGGATTGATTAATTAGTGTTTTGATGATAACAAACTTGATTTTATTTATTAACCATTTGAGTGTTTTGAAGTATCTATTGTGTAGAGCTTGGAACAACGGTTCCAATGCAATTTGAATCACTCAAATCAGAGTTCAAATGAAGAAGATATGCAGAAACAAGCTTAATGGAAAAATCCCGAGCTGATGACGGGGCATACTTTTTTTTTAATCAAAGTGGACAAATTGAAAGGTGCCATTTGGAGAAATGGAGAAGTGACAATTGGTGGGTCTTTTATTTTTGGATTGATGTTAAAAAGAAAATGAATTTAAAAAGAAGATGAATTTAATATTATTATATATGTTTGTGTCTAACGGCTAGTTGCTTTTTTAAAAAGATTAGTTTAACATTATATGTGTTTGTGTCTAACGGCTAGTTGCCTTTTTAAAAGGATTAATTTAATATTATTATATGTTTGTGTCTAACGGCTAGTTGAGTTTAAATCTCCACCATTCAATTTTCTTTTACAAAGATCTAATGGTCCAAATTAATTTGGTTTTCACTCACTTTCATTTCTTTTTAAATACTTCATCTTCTCCAATAAGTTTCCCTAACTTTTACAATTTTACAATCCTAAAAAATTGAAAAAGGTCACCATTGTTGCTCTCTCTCCAAGCTTTCAAATTTCTTTCTTTTTATCTTATTCTAGAGAGATACTTTCATTGTATTGTGAGGATTGAGTATTGTGAGTTCAAATTTGTACATCTGCTCTTTTTAGAGAGTTTTAGTGTGTGATTTAAAACTTCAAGAATACTGTAACGGTTGGATCCTAACCCGTGGAAAGGATCGGGTTTGCTCTTGAACCCGAAAAAGGAGCAAGGTAACGGTTTGACTCTCATCTGTGGAAAGAGTCAAAGAAGATTTTTTAATCGAAATCCCAAAAGGCACTTGGGAAAGTGGATGTAGGTTGAGTTGGACTGAACCACTATAAAAATCACGGTGTCTTCTTCTCCAACTCTTTCTCAATTTATTTTGCATTCAATTTTTACTAGCATGTTATAGATTATTATCCTTCTTTGTTGAGATTGATTGAATCTTGTGTTTCATATATTTTTTTATCAATCTTGATATTTAGCATCAATTAAGGTTTTTATTAATTTAATTCAAAAATTAATTCAATTAGTTTAATTTGAGCATATTTAGGAATAAGTTTAATTAAACCCTATTCACCCCCCTCTAGGGTTGCCATACCGATCCTACAAAGACAGTATTAAGGGATCGGGTGATGGCAGCTTATTGCATTATGCGTCACACTCCCCTGGATGTTGGACGCATAATTGCGGCGCAGATAAGAGGGGTGTTTAACAAGCCAAGGGGCCAACTCTTTTTCCCCACTCTTATCATAAGTTTGTATGCCAAGGCTTCCATCGGAGGGCCAACGGAAGTGTTAGACCCAAAGAAGATGATTGAAGTCAGTGGCGTAATTGCCCGCAAAACTCTGCGTCGGTTGATGAGAGGATCACAATATCTGCCAGAGCCTGCTAAGGCCACCAAAAGACCTCATCAACCCATTCCGCCTCTAAAGTCGCAACCACAGAAGTAGGGGAAGCCGTCCAAGATGAAACGCAAGGCTGTGGCAAGTCCTGATGCCACCATTAGACCTTCCCCAACCTCAAGCCCTTCACTCCCACTTCCAACAACCAGAAGAGAACCAACTCCACTCCACCTCCTCTTGAGACGCATCACCCTAAGCCACCTCCACCTCCTCCTAAAACGCATCGCCCAAAACCTTCTAAACCTCAACCTTCTGCCAAACCTTCCTCCCCAATCTCCTCAATAAGAGTTAATGACTCACACTATGGGGATTTTGGCGCGACTTTTATGCGTCCATCATCCCCTGTGTTTGATGAAACTCCATCAACCTCTTGTCCTCAGCCAAACCTGCCTCAACCACCAACGCAACCACAACTGCAAGAAGCCCAACTTGACCTCGACTGGGAAACAGTGCAAACATACCTGCAACAATCAATCTTGCGTCTAGTGATGCACTCATTGAATATGTTAGCATGACGGCAGACGGAGCAGTTTCACTTTACACTGAATTACATACATCAATTGTTCTCGATTCGACCAGAAGTCCCGCCCCCTAACATCCTGAACGCTTACAACAGACGCTTGTCTTCCCAATACCGCAGCGCCCTGCACCTGAGGAGGAACGCAGACCTGATGAAGATAAGACAAATTAGGGGTGTAATTACGAGTTGTATCTTCTTTAAAGCTTTTATAGCATTATCTTCATCTCTAATTGTATGCGTTGTGGATGATTCAATTAATAGAATGAAAAATTTCTTCGCCGCATGGAATTTCTAATTGCTTCTTTTGCATGGTCCTTTGCTGTAAATTCACTCTAAGTACATATATAATTATTTTCAACTTTTATCTTTGCGTTGAAAAAAATTAGTCACTATGAGGATAATCATGCTTACACTTTTTGTACACTCTTTAAGTTAGATTACTTTCAATGCGTCTGCATACTATTCCTTAGAAACGCAAACCTACTTTGCATGTATGCAAGTGGGCAATTCAAACCTCTTTTACAAAATTTTGCAACTTAATCTTTGTTTACAATTTAAGCAATGAGGACCTTGCTACTCTCAAGTTTGGGGGTGGAAGAGGTTTGAACTGTCAAAGATAAAAATATGAGGAACTTATTTCAAACATGTCAAAAAAAAAAAAAATTCTTTTAAACGCAAAACTCCACTGGCAAGACTAACATATTTATCTTGTTAAGAGTTTAGTTGAAAACGACACCTGCTCGTAGTTGGCCGCCTCCATGCACTCCATAGTTGGTGTGTCAAAACGAAGGTGGGTAATCGTAATCAGCGATGCATAGATAAAATAACAAACTCCAATGTCTAGTGAGGAAACTGAACTTAGATAAGAGTTTAGTCGAGAAGGGCACTTGCTCGTAGTTGGCTGCCTCCATGCACCCCATAGTTGGTATGTCAGAACGAAGGTGGGTAACCCTACTTGACGCATGCTTAATTTATACATAAGAAAACAAGAAAAAAAAAAAAGGAACTTTATATCTTCATCTTTTCAGACTCAGTGTTCAAAAGAAGAAACAAAAATTGTGTGAATAATGAGTTAAAGAATTTTGAAAAGAAAGCTTGCCGCATACAAATTAGACTCGTCCTAAAGAAGAGAATATGGAGGTAGAGAAGTACCATAACTGACGGGTAGCTGATTGAGTATAGCATTCTGAGAGACTAGTCAATGCGTTGAGAAAATGTTTAGGATGACTGTAAGTTTCTTAGATAGAAGTTATGCTTGAGGACAAGCATTTATCTAAGTTTGGGGGTGACAAAATGTCACACCCCCTCCCAAGTTCACCTACTTAACCTGTAAGGGGACGTGAGGATAGTATACATCACCCCTTTTGTGACACATACCATCCATCCCTTCACACACATCCTGAACTATTCACAATAAATTTCACATTCTAAGACATTTAAATATCACATATAGGAAAGTATAGACAAGTCAAACCACTTCTTCAACTCATTCATATGTTCTATTACAACCCATGGTTCAATCTCTTACAATTATACACGTATATCTACATGGCATCTAATAGAGGTTTAACATACAACAACACTTCCACAAGTCAGGGTTTTCTGAATCTTGAAGCTTAAGCAGGGCGAGTGGGAGTAGGCAAAGCACCTGGAACGTCCTTGCTACCTGGAGGGGAAAGAAAACATTGAAAACATGAGCTAAAGACCCAGTGAGTGACCATTTTAACAAACCATTTTGTTCGGAAATCATCAGTGGTAAAATTGAGTTCAACATCAACATAAAACATGCAATTGCTTCCAAATACATTAGTTAAAACAAACTTAATTGCCCTTATACATACAGGATTTTCAACAAATCATAAGAAAATAGTTGAAGTGCAATACTTTTCCTTTAGTTGAAGTGGAGCAAAACTCAACACCCCAACATCGAAAACATATAAGGCTCGATGTGGAGCAAGACTCAACGCACCAGCATATAACCTCTATGTGCACATAGGAACATGGCGGGTTGCCCAAGTACCTTCTCATGTCCCTCAGTACTAGATCCCGGGGAAACTCACTTGCCTTCTCAAGTCCATCAGCACTGAGCCTCTTTTAAACATTTTTCTTTTAAGAAGTAACACTTTATACAAACAAATCGTATGCAATCATTTATAAGAACTCAGGGCAACTATATTTCATCAATAACATTTCATAAACATACTTTTCAATAACTTTAGGAGCATAAAGTATGCTTCATAAATCATTTGATCACAAAAATGTATTCCATTGGAAAATCGAACTAACATATATAACAAAGATTGCTTTAGGGTAAGAAAAGTGTCACTCACAACTCTTTCTAGGCTTTGAGGGGATTATACATCTTCCCTATCTCCTCTTAGCCTGAAATAACAACTTTCTCTTGTTATACTTCTTTTCCATTCATGAAACATAAGCAACAACTCATCATATACTTAATATTTAGAGCTCGGCATGCGATTCAGCTATCATTAGTTCATTCTCAAGCTTTAAGCACTAAGGTATTACTACTAGCTGCTCCTTACCCTTCTGTTGAACTCCAATTCAGAGAACACTTTGTATATAGCTCATTCTTGCTGATAATCCAATGTTTGAACTTTATCTTTCTCTTGACAGAGCTAACTGCTACAGCTTGGATCTCTTTGCTTAAGCCTTGTTAAAAACGCATTTCCAGTTCATATTAAGACTTCTTCCCTTCTACAAACTTGTAAAGAATGGAGTTCCACAGCTTACCTCAACATTTCAAGGCGTAACTCTTTATCGTTCTCTGGTTATGCTAAAATCACTCCGCGTTGCTCCAGATTACATAGCAGTTCTGTAGCTGCTGCTTTTACCTAAGGATTCATGTGATTAACTTCACTTTCAGCCTAACCATCCTTCATAAGACTTGTTAGAAATTGTGTTAACTTACTAACCTCCAAATTTCAGCTTTAAACTCGGCTTTCTCGAGTCGTTCTACTCTAAACATCGACCACTGTTCAATTTGTGCGTCTGCAAATCAAACTTCTGTTTCAGTTCTGATTTTGGCACCAAAACGAGTGGAATTTCGCCCGAAACTATAAGAACACCTTCCTCTACTTTCCTTTGTGATTTCTCTGAAAGATGGGACGGACTTAGCCCTCGAAATGTCTGAAAATGATTAAACTCACCAATATATATACTGTCGACTTATCCTTCACAAGTACCAAGATGATAATGCCGACTTACTCACCCGTAGGCTGGCGCTAGTCTTCTCCTCAACGCAGGGCACTCATGTCTAAATTTTCCTTCAGCGCCTTCAACACTGATCATTCTCAGCGCATAGTGTTCTCGGCGCCTCCTACCACCAACGCATACACACAGTCTTACACACACTAGCTTCATCGCATCAAGACCATTCTGTCTTGGACGCAATGTGGCTCAAGTGCATGGCTGTCTTCGACACATGGTGGCGCCTTCAACGCATAGCTCAAGTATATTTCTTTCCCCCACCAATAATCATTTATCCTGCGATGCGACGACCACTTCAACTCACAACCCCTTTGCGATTCACTCAACAACGCATGATTTCTCAAAGTAATTCAACTTCCACTTCTTCATCAACGCATGGCTTTGGCCAATACTTAACCAACTTTCACCCCTTACTAGCTACTTCTCGGCCACTCTTTCTTCTAGCCACGCATAACCCCAAACGCATTGCTCTCCCCAATGCTGGATATTGCAAGTCAGTGCTTACACAAAAACTTGTTGTTGTTATTTTGTATGTGTAAATTGTCCTAACGCAAAGTGTTAAATGATGTGTTTATGCGTTCAACATGTCATGCTTTGAGCATGCTATGCGTCTTACTACTATGCGTTGGTGGTCTTGTCAAGTTTTCCTATCCTTTACCCAAGTATAAGCAAAGGACTAGGTATTCTCGGTGAGTCCGAGGTCGAACACAGGGATTATATTGATTAAGTTTTTAATTGAATTTTATGCGTTGTAGTGGTAACCAATAAATAGTTCAGAGAGTTGATTTTAATCTAAAGAAAGCGATTGTTTGTACACAGACTAAAAATTGTGGAATATGGAAAGCATGCGACACAGCAAGTTCAGCTGAAGATGTGTGTGAATGGATAAAGAAAGGGTTCGGGTTGATTAACATCTAACATAAAAAACGCACAGTAGTATTCTATTCATACTTGCGACTCTTCTCCTAGTTGTCAGCCGCTATGCGTTATATGTCTATAACGCATAGGAGAGTGTTAAGAACCTAGGTTATCTCCATAAACAAGCAATACTACTTGGCCCTTGTCAATTGAGTTCCACAATCACTTACCCTCTCGAGCAGTTTAATTATTACTACTTATATCGATTTTTCAGATGGACATAAGCATCGGAATAAGCTCGCAGTTGACAAGATAAAATAGTTACACTGTGGTTCCTAGTTAGATGCTAACGCAACCCTAGACCCTAGAGTGATTAGTTACTCATGGTTTGAAAGTAAAAAACGGAAAGTTTAGAGAAATGAGTAGACATGGAAGATAATTATATTGATGAAACGAAACACAACTTTAGATGAGCTCAATGTCTTGACACAAATCTAAAATCAAGATAGAACAATAAGAAAGAAAGCAGGGAAAGGCTCAATGTCTTGAGTCGCCCGGATGGAAGCGTGAGGCTATGCTGTGAAGTGGTCCGGCGGAGGAAAGACTCTTCTCTCTCGAGCTATTCGTCTCCGGTTGAAGTCTGGAGAGAACTTTGCTGTCACTTATGGAGTTCCTCCGAGAATCAACAACCCTTTCTCATCTCGCGGAGCTGCCCTTTTATAGATGATGCGTTCGCAATTAATGGAAAATCTGCTTGATTGGCGGCGAGATTGATACTATGCGTCCATCTCGCCTGATTGCGTGATTCTCGGGTCAATTAAGATCCACCACTTTGGCCACAAATCATGTTCGTCAATCATTCGTCAATTTCTCAAGATTCTGCTTTGATTCCTAGCACCTTGCATTAATGGTCGTCTATGCGTCCATGAATAGTTTGGCCAATGTCAACGCGGCATAGGTTGCTAACGCGTAGTCTTGCGTTAAGTAGTTGTTAACGCATCTTCAGGTTGATTGCGTTCCGTTCAGATCATGCGTCCATGAAGAACAGATTGCTACTGCGTCGTCGTGCGTTAAGACGTCACCAACGCATCGTTTGCATTCCTGCGTGAAAACATGCGTTTTAGGCTCAAAAAATGGTAAAATCATTTATCTTCATAGAAATACAAGAGTATAACGCAAAGGAAGATTTATTAATAAAAATCACATAAACTGCCGCATGCTTCTCTATTTAACCTCTATTTATCTAAGAGAAAGGCTATTATAACTTGTATTTCTACAAGTTATCACAAACCATATTTCAACTCCCAGTAAATGTACAACTAGGTCTACATGCCACCTATATAAGGTTTTACATACATACAACTCTTCAAAACAGAACAATTTTCTGAAACCTCGAAGCTTAAGCAGGGCGAGTTGGCGTAGGCAAAGCACCAGGAACGTCCTTGCTACCTGGAGGAGAAAGAAAAACTTGAAAACATAAGTTAACAGCCAGTGAGTGACTAATTTTGAAACAAATTAATTTTGCTTGAAATCATCAGGATTTAATTAAATTCTGACAACATGAGTAAAACATAGAATCATCTCATTTTTATTGAGTAAATCACGTTTAAATGCCCATATCAAATCATACATGGTTTTTCAACAATTCGTAAGTAAAATAGTACAGTTACAATACTTTTCCTTAGTTGAGACGGAGCAAAACTCAACGCCCCAACGTCGAAAACAAATAAGGCTCAATGCGGAGCAAAACTCAACGCATCAGCATATAACCTCTATGTGCACATAGGAACATGGCGGGTTGCCCAAGTACCTTCTCCATGTCCATCAGTACTGGGTCCCGGGGAAACTCACGTGCCTTCTCCATGTCCCTCAGCACCGAGTCTCCTCTAAAACCTTTTCCTTTAAAGAATGCAATACTTTATACAAAACAGTTCATAGTCAAGCTTTCATAAGAAAACAGGGCAATACATAAATCAATAACATTTCATAAACATACTTTTCAATATTGTTTAGCAAAACGTAAATAAATAAGAAAAATCAAACTGATATGTACAATGGAATCATTGAAACAAGAAAAGAAGTGTCACTCACAACTCTTTTCTAGGCCTTGAGTGAATTATACGTCTTTCCTATCTCCTCTTGGCCTGAAATAAACATTTTTCCTTACATTACGCTTCTTTTACTTGATCATTTAGTTTGCATAATTAAACTCAAATCATAATTCATCACCGAGCCTCCCATTTATCCAAAGTAAACTTAATAAACAAGACTACTAATGAAACTCCCCCATTCCAGCAAGATTACTAGCGGTACTACCAACAGGACACGACACTAACGACACCAGTATAAGCGAGACTAGCGTGATTTACCTGACGAGTGATACCTAGCGAGAGTCAGCGAGATTTGAGAGACAAAAAGCTCTGCAATACCACCAGCGTGATTTGTCTTGCTACTCACTCTCCAATTCTCCAGGATATCAGCTTCCTAGCGACACCCGACAGTAGAGTTCCCTCTTTTCCTTTTGTTCTTCACTTCTATCGATTAAAAGTCATATTTCCAGTCAAAATTAGAACTTCTTTCCTTCTACAAACTTGTAGAGAAATATGTTTTCTAGCTTACCCCAAATTTTCGTAGCTTAACTTGTCCTTGTTCTTTAGATATTGCAGGATTTCTCCGCACTACTACAGATTGCACAGAAATTCCTTATTAGTCACTTCCAGCCAAACGTTTACATGTTTCTATTCCATTTCAACTCAAACATCCTTCATAAAAGTTGTTTAGAATCGAGTTAACTTACTAACCTTAAAATTTCAGCCTTAGACTCGATTTCCTCGATTCGTTTCACTCCAAAGATTCGATACTGCCCAGCTTGTGCATCCGCTAATAACGTGTTGTTCTAGCTTAGATTTTGATACCAAAACGAGTAGACTTCTATCTGAAATCCACAAGAACACCTTCTTCTTCTTTTCTTATAGTTTGTGTGAAAAATGGAACCGACTTAAGCTCTCGAAAATGTCTAAAAATTATGAAATATTCAATCTACTCACCTATATATATTGCCGACTTAACTCTCTTATGCAGCTGGCGCGCGGGATTTTCCTTCCTCAATTCAAAGTAAGGCATTCAACACAGCCTACTATCAATATCCTTAATAGACAGCCAACACATGGTGCCCTCAACGCCTCCTACCTTTAACGCATATAACTCAGTCAGTTATATCCGTCTCCAACGCATGGAGATTTTAATGCATGCAACCTCGCCAACGCATGGTTGTTCAAAAACATTTCCTTCCCCGCCAATGATCAATTCCTCTTCCAACGCAAGTGACTGCTTCAGCTCATAACTCTTCGTGATTTTCACCTTCAACACATGGTCACTCAAAAGATCAATACACCTCTCTGTTTTCATCAACGCATAGTCTTGGCCTATGCTTAACTCTTCCACTCTCGACTACTTTTCTCTAACAACGCATTGCCACATTTCACTTGCCTTGTCCCAACACTTAGTATTATAAGCCATTGCTTACACATAATATATAGCAATAGACAAGAGAATCCAGATAGACTTAAGCATGAAAACAGGTGCGAAAGTTTCTTTATAATCCACTCCCTCAACCTAGGTATACCCTTTGCCACCAGTCTAGCCTTAAAGGTTTGCACCTTTTCATCTACACCTCTTTTCCTCTTGTAGATCCATGTGCAACTTATAGGTTTTACCCCATCAGGTTGATCTACAAGTTCCCAGACTGAATTGAAGTACATAGACTCCACTTCAAGATCCATACCTTTAACCCATTCATTCTTGTCTACATCATCCATTGCCTAATTATAAGTCAATGGATCCTCAACTTTATCATATGGTATGATGTATTGAGTTTCAGTTAAACCCAAATATCAAGTAGGTGGGTTTACAACCCTCTTACTAGGACGAGGCTCCCTAAACTTTTGAGGAGGATGTGTATGACTTAATGAAGCCCCATCAACAACTCTTGTTTATGTACTACTTTACTGCGCGGTATATGCTCCCTTATGTGATCTTCTTCCAAAAATGTAGCATTTGTCGATACAAACACTTTTTTTAATTTTGGATAAAGAAAAAGACATCTCTCATTTCCTTGGGATAACCTACAAATAGGCATACTCTTGAACGAGGTTTCAATTTCATAGGATTTGTCTTAAGCACATATGTTAGACAACGCCAAATTCTGAAGTGTTGTAAACTACCTTTACGAGCTCTCCATAATTCAGAAGGAATTTCTTAAACACTTTTGGATGGAACATTGTTCAAAATGTATAATGTAGTCGTTACTGCATCACTGCAAAATGAGTCTGGTAATTGAGTATAACTCAACATAAACTTAACCATGTCTAACAGGGCTCTGTTTCTCCTTTCTGATACATCATTCTGCTGAGGTGTACCAGGTGCTAAGAGTTGGGATGCAATTCCATGTTCTGTCATATAGTTTTAGGAATTTTAAATCCATATACTCTCCACCTCGATCTAATCGAAATGTTTTAATGGTCTTACCTAACAAGTTTTCAAATTCAGCCTTATACTTTTTGAACTTTTCAAGAGCTTCAAACTTGTTTGCATTAGGTAAAGATATCCATATCTTGAATAATCACCTATGAAAGAGATGAAATATTCATACCCTCCTCTTGCCTTAACACTTAAAAGATCACAGAGGTCTGAATATACAAGTTTTAGGGGTTTTTTGGCTCTATAGCTGATAACTTGTAGAAATACAAGTCATTATTGTCTTTCTTTTAGAAAAATAGTGTTTAAATGGAGAATCATGCGGTAGTTTGGGTTAAATTCCGTTGATAAATCTCCCTATGCGTTTTACTCTTTGGAATTGATGAAGATAATTGTTTTGAAGCATTTTGAACCTAAAACGCATGCTTTAATGCATGAACGCAAGCAACCCATGATGCGTTATCAATCTAAAACGCAAGGCAGTAGAAAATCAGACGAGAATCTTGAGAGATTGTTGGGAGATTGATGTGTTTGATCTGCGGCTAAAGTGGTTGATCTGAATTGAACCAAAAATCATGCAATTAAGTAAGAAAGACGCAAGGCAGCAATTTAGCCTCCAATCATGCAGAATTGCCAGCTATTGCAACGCAACATCTATAAAAGGGTAGACCTGAAGGCTGAAAAGGTTGTGGGATCTCTCGGAATAATTCCTAAGTGACAGCAGAGTTCTCTCCAAACGACAACAGGAAACAAATAGCTCGAGAGAGAAGAATATTCCCTCCACCTGACCATTTCATAGTAGAATTCATGCTACCATCCTGGCGAGCTCAAGAGATTGAGGAGCCATTTCATGCTTTCTATCCTTTTCTTAGTTTTGTTTTAGTTTATTGATAAGAGATTGTATTTTCTAAACAATTTATTTCGTTCATCAATTCATACATCTTCTATGGCTATCAATTTCTTATCACTTTCCATTTGCTGTTTACCATCCATGAGTAACTAACTCTCTTGAGGGTTGCGGGTTGTGTTATCATCTAAATAAGAACCATACTTTTCCATCTTGTCAATTGCACTTTAATATAATGCTTATGTTCATCTAGCTAATCGATATAAGTAGTAATAATCAGACTGCTCGAGAGAGTAAGTGATTGTGGAACTCAACTAACAAGGCTAAGAAGTGTTGTCTAGACGTAGAAATAACCTTGGTACTTAACACTCTCCTATGCGTTATAGACATATAAGCATAGCGATTGACAATCGAAAGAAGAGTTGCGGGTATGAAATAGACCTCACTATGCGTTTCTGAATTTAGATGATGACCAACCCAAGGCCTGCTTTTACCATTCACATAATTCCATTAGCTGACTTTGCTGTGTCGTATACCTATCCATTCCATCACTTTACGTAGTTTTACTGCTTTGTATTTACTTAAACGCATCACTTCTCACCACCTTCTTGAAACACATAACTTAAATAATCCAACGAATTCTAGAATCTACGTAGTCCCTATGCTCGATCTCGGACTCACCGAGATAACCTCATTTTTCGCTTATACTTGGGTGAAGAATAGGAAAACTTGACAAATTCATATCGCATATATGTAGCACGTTAGACACACAACAAATTTTTGGCACTGTTCTCGGGGACTTTTGTTTTGATTCGTTTTCTTGGTTTATTTTTGTTATAGGAATTCTTCAGTCAAAGGAATATTGTGAGTTTCTCCTCTGCTAGAAGCTCCAAACAGTATATGAGTGACAGGGGTAGCCTAGCACTTGATATTGACCCTGAGATTGAGAGGACCTTCAGAAGAAGGACAAGGCAGAATTGAAGAAGGACCAATCATAGCACAAAAAGGAATATAGCTGAACCACAAAACCCTACTCAAGGCGGAGTTCGAGAAAATGCAACGCAGAACAGCATGCAAACCCATTCTTTTGGCACACGACAGAAATAGGCCTATGCGGGAGTATGCATCGCCGAATTTGTACGATTTCTCGTCAGGAATCTTATGCCCGACCTTCGAAGGTAACAACAGGTTCGAAATGAAGCCTGTGATGCTGTAAATGCTACAAGCCGTAGGGCAATTTGGGGGTTCATTGAGTGATGACCTCGCATGCACACTTGAAGAGCTTCTTGGAGATATGTAACACGTTCTCCATAGCATGGGTATCGCAGGATGGCATCCGACTATCATTATTCCCATTTTCTCTCAGAGATGAGGCAAGACAATGGGCATATTCGTTCGAACCAAGTGAGATTACAACTTGGGGGTAGATAGTCGAAAAGTTCATGCAAAAATATTTCCCTACGACGGTAAACGCAAGGAGGAGGCGATAAATCGTCACCTTTGAGAAGAAGGACCCGGAGATTCGCTCAAACCCGATTCAAGTGGCTAGTGAGGAATTGCCACATAATGGCATTCCTGATTGTGTGCAAATGGAAATCTTCTATAGAGGATTGAACAGACCGTCACAATCAGTAGCTGATGCCTCTGTAGCAAGAGGGTTAATGGATAAGACTTACACACAAGCCAAAGATATGCTCGACAGGATTTCGAGGAACACTGATGAGCGGGTGGATGATGGGTATGGATCCCGTTCCACTGATAGAAGGAGAACGCAAGCTGGAATGCTTGAAACCAATGTTGCCACCAACCTCTCAGCTCAGATGGCAACCATGACATCTCTGCTGAAGACTATAACTTTGAATAATCAAGGTGGATCAGTTGCTGCGGTGAACGTGACGAGCGCAGTGAGCCCAATAGTAGCTGTGAGTTATGTGCAGTGTAACCCACAGTCGGCCTGCTATGTTCAAAACAACCCATACGGTAAAACGTACAATTCGTGTTGGAAGAACCACCCTAACTTCGGATGGAGTGGAAATCAGCAACAAATGTAGGGAGCTGAGCAACAACTGCAGAGAGCAAACCCTCATGGTTTCAACCAAGATAATCAAAGCCAGCAACATCAGTCACAGAGAAATCAGCAAGCGCCTGCATCATCATCGTCTTCTTCCATCGAATATCTGTTGAAAGAATATATAAACAGAAATGACACAATGCTTCAAAGCCAAGCCACTGCAATTAGGAACTTGGAAGTTCAAATGGGCCAAATTGCAGGTGAGCTCAAAAATCAACTGGAAAGAGCATTGCCAAGTACAACTGAAGTTCCAAGAGGGAATGTAAAAGAATAGTGTCAAGCTGTGACATTGAGAAGTGGGAAGAATATTCCCACAGTAACACAAGATTAGGGGATGCAAGGAAACTTGCAACCTCTAAACGCTCCAACAAAAAAATCAACTGATGCAGAGTAATATACATGAAATCAACCAACCACCATCTTCCGCAGAGACACAAGAACAGGAAAATAGAGAAAGGAGAGAAAAAGCAACGTAGGCAGAACTTGCGTCTGTATATAAAGATACCGCTCCTACAATGCGTCTGTTGTTGCAGTGCAATGCAATGCTAAAATGTAAAACTTGTTACTGCGTCTATCTATTATGATTAAGCTTCCTATGCATTTAACATACTATGCGTCTTACTTATGCTTAATGCTATATGTTGGTGATCAGTCAAGTTTTCCTATCCTTTACCCAAGTATAAGCAAAGGAGTATGTTTTCTCAGTGAGTCCAAGGTCGAACACAAGGATAATGTTGATTCTTTATTTAAGTGGATTATATGCATTGTAGTGGTAACCAAGAATAATTTGAGAGAGGTGTTTGTTTCTAATCTAAAGAAAGCGATAACATGTACACTAAACTAAAATGTGGAAGATGAAAACGCATGTGACATAGCAAAGTCAGCTAGGTGAATTTAATGAATGGGTAAAAACAAGGTTACAGTTGGTTAACATCTAACATTAGAAACGCATGGTGATATTCTATTCATACTTGCGACTCTTCTCCCGATTATCAGCCGCTATGCGTTTTATGTCTATAATGCATAGGAGAGTGTTAAGTGCCAAGGTTGTTCTTATGTCTAGGTAACACTACTTAGGCTTGTCAATTGAGTTCCACAATCACTTACCCTCTCGAGCAGTCTGATTATTACTACTTATATCGATTAGTTAGATGGACATAAGCATCAGATTAAGATTAAAATTGACAAGATCCAATAGTTACACTATGGTTCTTATTTAGATGCTAACGCAACCCTTAACCTGTGATGGATTAGTTACTCATGGATTCAAAGTAGAAAGCGAAAAGTGTATAGAAATAAGTAAACATGGAAGAAATATAGATTGATGAACGGAATAAAACTTTAGATAGCTCAATGTCATGACATAAATCTAAAATCAAACTAGAAAAAACAAGATAGAAAGCAAGAAAAGGGCGTCAATGTCTTGAGTCGCCGGGATGGAAGCGTGAGGTTCTGCTGTGAAGTGGTCAGGCGGAGGGAAGACTCTTCTCTCTTGAGCTATTTGTCTCCGGTTGTGTTCTGAAGGAACTCTGCTATCACTTAGGAATTCTTCCGAGAATGAACAACCCTTTCTCATCATGCAGGACTGCCCTTTTATAGATGTTGCGTTTGCAATCAATGGCAAATCTGCTTGATTGGTGGCGAAATTGATATCATGTGTCTATCTCGCCTAATTGCGTAATTCTCAGGTCAATTAAGATCCACCACTTTAGCCACAGATTATGTATGTCAATCTTCCAACAATCTCTCAAGATTCTGATCTGATTTTCCCCTCCTTGCATTTTTGGTAATTATGCGTTCATGGAGAAGTTTGGCCGAAGTCAATGCGTCATAGGTTGCTAACGCACAGTCTTGCGTTAAGAGGTAGTCAACTCATCGTTTGCATTCCTGCGTTAAAACATGCGTTTTAGGCTCAAAAAGTGGTAAAATTATTATCTTCATAAAAATACAAGAGTGGAATGCATAGGAAGATTTATAGTAGAATTTAGCTTAAACTACCGCATGCTTCTCTATTTAATCTCTATTTTTCTAAGAAAAAGGCTATAATAACTTGTATTCCTACAAGTTATTAGCGTCCACCCTTTCCCCAGCGTTTAAAGAAGAAAAACGATGAACGAAAATTTAAGAAGTTCCTGGATGTTCTCAAACATCTTCACATCAACATTCTGTTGGTGGAAACCTTGGAGCAGATGCCGAGCTACGTAAAATTTCTTAAGGATACACTATTCAAGAAGAGGATGCTCAGGGAGTCTGAGACAGTGGCATTAACGCAAGAGTGCAGTGCGTTATTCAAGAAAAATATACCTGCAAAAATGAAGGCTACAGGAAGTTTTACCTTGCCATGCTCAATTAGGGGAATGGATGTAGGTCAGGCACTATGCGATTTACGTGCCAGAATCAACTTGATGCCTCGTTCCATCTTCAAGAAGCTGGGTATAGGGAAGCAAGGCCTACTACAGTCACATTGCAACTGGCTGACCATTCTATAAAGCATCCCGAGGGCAAAATAGAGGATGTCCTTGTAAAATGGACAAATTCATCTTCCCAGCCGATTTCATAATCTCAGACTATGAAGCCGATAGAGAGGTGCCTATTATCTTGGGAAGGTCTTTCTTAGCTACTGGACGTGTTTTGATTGAAGTCCAAGAAGGAGTATTAACGATCCGAGTGGATGATCAACAGGTAAAATTTAATGTGTTTAACGCATTGAAAGATCTTGATGATTTTCAATCTTGTCAGATGATCGAGGATATCACCTACAAAAAGACAAGACCTACGAACGCATCGTCGAAAGATGAAGCAATCCTCAACGAAAATGAAGATGGTGAAGAGGAAGAAATCAATTTAATCTTTGATCAGAATTTTGAGCAATTAGATCAGAGTAACAGATCCACGACAAAGATCAAGCCATCATTAGAAGAGCCTCCAACACTTGAGCTAGAAACCCGACTGACGCATCTCAAGTACGCATACTTGGGGCGACGAGAATGCTCTGCCAATCATTATCTGCTCTGCGTTAAGCCCTAAATGTGATAAAGGCTCCATTGACCCACGCAAGCATAACAACTGAGCTTGCGTTGGAAGGTCCCTGCGTTGCTGAACTGCTATCTTTCCATGGACGCTTTCTTTTACTCTTGCTTTCTTTTATTCTTACTTTTCAGTATTTATTTTTCTTTCTTTGAATTCAGTTTTAGAAGTAGTGTAAAGTAAATAAGCATAAAACTGTGTTGTGGATTTTCATTGCCAATTGTTTGATTTCACCACATACTCTGTTGTTCATCATGCCTGCGTTCATCGATAAACAATATCTGCTTTTATCGAGTTAAATTTATGGGTGTGGTTAGAGTTGTATCTTCTTTAGATTTCATCGCAGTTATTTTCTATCTTCAACTGTATGCATTTGTGGGACAAAATTAATAGAATGAATACTTCTTCACCCAATCGACTATCTATTTCACTCTTTGTGTTTCTCCTTGCTTTTATTTTCTATCTGAGTACAATTAATTAATCCCAGCTTTTATCTTTGCGTTGATAAGTTAGTCACTATGATGATAATCATGCTTACTGTCACACCCCCTCCCAGATTATCCTCCATAACCCGAGAAAAGGTGTGAGGACAGCAACCTTCACTCCTTTGTGAGGTTCACTGTCTAACTACTAAACACTAAAGACGGCCCAGACGAGATTCTTGTGTAGGCTAAGCACCCCCAAACTCGCTCGCTATCTGGAAAAATAGAAAAATAGGAAAGTATGAGCTGGGTTGCCCAGTGAGTGACTAGTTTTGTAAACTTACCTTTGTTTTGAAAATTAATCAAAGTAGAAACATTTAAACACATTGCGTATAAAACACTGGTTCAAGTCATATCTATTGTAAATACATGCTTAAATACCCTTGTCAAATCATATATGTTCATTTCAGGAAAAGATAACTCAAGAAATCAAATTATGATCAAACATAACATTTATATACAACTCCTGTTAAGCCTTGAGATAAACCATAAGCCAGGTCTTTTAAATAAAACAGTTTACGAACGCATCAAATCTTCTTTTGTATTAAAATTTCCCTTAGTTGAGGCGGAGCAAGACTCAATGCACTCAACGTAAAAAATGAATATTTCCCTTAGTCGAGGCGAAGCAAAACTCAACGCACCCAACGTCGAAAAAAAATACTTCCCTTAGTTGAGGCGGAGTAAAACTCAACGCACTCAACGTCGAAAACGAATATTTCCCTTAGTCCAAGCGGAGCAAAACTCAACGCACCCAACGTCGAAAACAAATATTTTCCTTAGTTGAGGCGGAGCAAAACTCAATGCACCCAACGTCCACAATCTCTATGTGCACATAGGAATATCTCAAGATGCCCAAGTACCTTCTTCGAGTTCATCAGTACTGGTTATGTGCACATAGGAAACTCAAATGCCTTCTCAATGTCCCTCAACATTGAGCTCCGGTTAAGTCACAGGGTTGCCCAGATGCCTTTTCAATGTCCCTCAGCATTGGGTCCCTTAGAAAACATTTTAAAAATAGGTATGTTTTGTATAAACAGTTCATTGTAAAACCTTTTGTGGAAAATAGGGCGTTTCTCAATAAATAGCATCTTATAAACCTGTTTTTCAACAACGCCTTAAAATCGAGTATAACCAGCCATCATGCTTATCTTGTGATAACTTGTAGAAATTCAAGTTATTATATGTCTTTCTCCTAGAAAAATAGAGTATAAATAGAGAATCATGTAGTAGTTGATGCTAAATTCTATTGATAAATCTTCCTATGCGTTCTACTCTTGTAAATTGACGAAGATAATTATTTTAAATCTGTTTGAGCCTAAAACGCATGTTTTGACGCAGGAATGCGAGCAACTTGTAGATGCGTCGATAACCTCTTAACGCAGGATTATGCGTTGGCAACTCTTCAACGCAGGTTGATGCGTTAGCAACCCATGGATGCGTTGGCATAATTGAACACATGAACTCAAGTTATCTGTGGACGCATATCAAGAAGGCAGCGGAAAATCAGATAAAAATCCTGAGAGATTGTCGGGAGATTGATATGCTTGATATGCGGCGAGAGTGGTAGATCAAAATTACACCAGAAATCACGCGATTAGGCGAGATGGATGCAAGGCAGAAATTCAACCTCTAATCATGCAGATTTACCAGCGATTGCAACGCAACATCTATAAAAGGACAAACCTGAAGACGAAAATGTCGTTGGACCTCTCGGAAGAATTCCTAAGTGACAGAAGAGTTCTATCCAGACGACAACCGGAGACAAATAGCTCGGAAGAGAAGAGTCTTCCCTCTGCCTAACCACTTCACAGCAGAATTCACGCTATCATCCCGGCGAGCTCAAGATATTAAGAAGTCATTCCATGTTTTCTATCTCTTTTCTTACTTTTGCTTTAGTCTATTAGCAAGGAATTGTATTTTCTAAAACAATTATTCCATTCATCAATCTATACATCTTCCATGGCTATTCATTTCTCATCACTTTCCATTTGCTTTTTATCATCCATGAGTAACTAACTCTCTCAAGGGTCACGAGTTGCGTTATCATCTAAATAAAGAACCGTAGAAGACTATTTCATCCTGTCAATTGTATTTTTAATCAAATGTTTATGTCCATCTAGCTAATCGATATAAGTAGCTGGTAACTTGTAGAAATACAAGTTATTATAGTCATTATTTGATTTAATTAGAGTAACTTTGGAGTTAAACGCATGATTTTGGTAGTTAAATGACGAAAAATGTATCAACATGAGTTGGCACTTGCAAAAAGAAAAATGCCTGAAAAATGATAAGCTTCTGTTCCTAACGTAGGGTTAAGAAGAAAAGAAGTGGGAACCAAGTACGAAGAGTTGAAGCTGCTGCGAGAACATGCGTCGAGCCTATGCGGTGAGGTCATGCGTTGAAGACCATGCGTCGAAGAAGAAACTCAAGCATGCTCAAGCAGATGTCATGTCATTACGAAAAATAGTAGCAACCTATCAAGATTATGGCAGAACAAATAGGCTGACAAATCTGAAAAGTCTATGCAGCATGGGTGAAATTTAATGCAAAGGTGTCAGATCATCATGATATCAACCTTTTGACGCCTATAAATAGCCCAAAAGCTTCTTAAAATAAGGGAGGAGACGAGTTCAAGAGGCGAAAGCTCTGCACTATTTCTCCCTCACCATAACCAGCCTCCATTTCGAGCTCTTTTGAGAGAAGGATTCTGAGCATTTTCAGAGTCATCTCCCAGTGAGTGAGAACATTCACCTTATGGAATTTATATATCAGATAGCGACCATCTCAAGCCTCTATGAAGCAAGACGTTGCCAGTGGCGGCTTGACGCCCTTCATTTCTGTTTTATTTTCATTTTTCTCCTTCTTGCTTATATTTTGTTAATGACATTCGAGAATGACTTATTCGCTTAATATGAGTTTGATTGACTATTCTCTTCCATCTATCTTTATACTGAACACCTTACACCATGCTTGAATGAATGAGTTGATGTTAAGAGTTAGTTTTCTTGAGCAATTCTGAGCATATTACATCTTGATTAATGCATATCTTTAGCTTGCATGACTTTGTCTGACAAACACAAGTAGTAAGCATAACTATCGAGCTTGAGAGAGTGGATAGTTAATCTTTAGCATTTATTAAGACTAGATGAGTTTCAAAAATGTAGTTCATCTTTTGCCAACGCAAACTTACCATGCGTCTTAGAAATAAGATTAATGTGGCGTCGAAACATCGAGAGATGAATTCACAATTGCAGTTTGTAGGTATGAAGTTATACTCAGAAGGTTTAGGTAACAACTAACTCTTGCATTAACTCCTATCGCATGGTTCCATTCATTCTCAATGCATGCAATCTGATACTAAATGACATATGACTAACCTTCACTGCATCCACCTCATTATTAGTAGTAGGAAATTCTTTTTATTCTTAATGTATAGTTTTACACAACAAACAATTGCATATATTACATGTATAGTTCACCGCATAGTCAGGTTTATAATCTTAGGGCCTAGTTATTACAAATCCCTGCGTTCGACCCTAGACTCACCAGGATACCTATAAATACTTATACTTGGGTCTTTATAGGAAAACTTGCAAATCATGAGCACATTTAGAGTAATTCTCGACGCATCCATGTACAGAAATGCTAAAATCTATTTTGTGCAACAAGCTAAGAAACAACTTAATTCAAATAAGAAATAGCTTCGAACAGTAGCAATAATCAGACTGCTCGGGAGAGTAAGTGATTATAGAACTCAGTTGGCAAAGCTAAGAAGTGTTACCTAGGGATAGCAATGACCTTAGTACTTAACACTCTCCTATGCGTTAAAGACATATAAGACATAGCGGCTGACAACCGAGAGAAGAGTGGCTGGTATGAAATAGACCTATCTATGCCTTTCTGACTTTAGATGATGACCAACCCCATCCCTGCGTTTTACCATTCATACAATTCAATTAGCTGACTTTGCTGTGTCGCATACCTCTCCATCTACCCACATTAGCTTAGGTTTACTGCTTTGTAGTTAGCTAAACGCATCACTTCTCATCACCTTATTTAGATGCATGACTCAAATAATCCAACTAATTATAGAATCTACATAGTCCTTGTGTCCGACCTCGGACTCACCGAAAAAACTTCATTCTTTGCTTATACTTGGGTGAAGAATAGGAAAACTTGACAGATTAGTAACGCATACTATTAAGCATGTCAAACGCATAATATGTTAAACGCATAATAGTAAGCTTAATAAATAAACGCAACAAGTTTTTGGCACTTTAGCATTTCAACAATATCTTGAAATAAATCATCATAAAATTTCATTTAATAAGAAAGCTTGGCTAAACATTTCCAATAAAATCATTTAGAGAAAGAAAAGTGTCACCCATAGAGCTTAATAATTGCTTAAGGGAAATTCCCTTTTCTTCCTTCTAATTCTGTCTTTCCCAAGCTTCTTGGACACACGGTTTTCAAGTCTGAAACGTAAAGCAACTGATTTTCCCTTCGGACAGCTCGGTTAAATACAAACCAACACCTTGAATGCAGGTGATAACTTGAATGCAAGGGGCAACCTTCCAACAAACTCTTCTGGCTTCACCCCTTGGATGTACAGATCTCCTTGAATGTAGGGTCTATCTTGAACGCAGGGTAGATAATTTCCTCCTTTTGGTAGCATTGTTGGACGCAAAGCCAATTCGATTTTCCTAAGTACCAACAACTTGTTGAACGCAAGGTAGTTAGGTAGTTAGAAACACCTCGTCTCTTGGCCGCAGACTTCCACTACGGATGAAAGGATTGCTCTTTTTAGCCTTCTTTCTCCCTTTTCTCTCAAGAACTCAAACTTAAGGATCATCACCTGCTCCCTTTCCCTCAAGGTCCTATTTATAGCTTTGGGATAGAGGGCTTGTCATCCAACTTCTCTCTATTTGCCACTTGTTTGCCACCTATCACGCTGCATGGCACATCCGACATGCAACCTGACACCTCCTCCTTATAAAGTGTTAAGTCTAAATGAAACCACATAACCATTATAAACTCATCTTGTGCGTTTGACTCGTTCCGAGATACAAATCATGCATCCAACTTAGTGCCCCTATGCGTCCATTTAACTCTCTTTAAGGTTTTAGCTTTGTTATTCTCTTTTCTTCCTTCCAGCCTTCCTACTTTTGACTAGGTTTCTTGTAAGCCTCACATTTAGCATTGGAAGTTAACAATTTATAAAGAATGATTATGTAAGATGACAAGCTGAAGGAAGTAAGTAAATAGCGGCCGAGAGCCTTAAGACATGAATTGTTAAGTGTTGAAGGTGTGCCTATGCATTGGTTGATTGAAGCAAGAGTTCATGAGAGTGAGCATGGGCAATGGCTGAAAATAGTGAAGAAATTGTGTAGCCAAGCCAAAGCATGAAGGTTAAAGTGTTGGCTTCTTTGGGGGGATGCGTCCAACTTGCTATGCGTTGATAAGGTTGTTAGATCAGCAGCTATGCATTATGTTGGCATTGGCGAAGTATGCGTTCAACGGTGCTATGATTCAGACGCATGGTGTGATGCGTCCAAGCTAGCATCCAGACTTGCGATGCGTTCAAGCTAGCGTCCAGACTTGCAATGCATCCAAGTTTGCTAGGCGTTCAAGCCAGTATACAAGTATGTTAGCAGTTGTGTTATTTTGTTTAGCGAAAAATAAAATAAAATAAAATAAAAGAGAAAGTGGAGATAAGTCGTCAGTTTGTTTGAATGTGTCAAGCTAAGTTTTCAATCATTTTCTCCGTCTCAAAAGCTTTAATTGATTCCATATTTCAGCTGAGCGACGAAGAGAGGTAGAGGAAGGAGTCTAGGGAATACTTGTGCAAAATTTTGATCGATCTTGTGGTGTAATTGGAACTAGAACAGAAGGATTGATTGCTGTCGTGCAATCTGAACAACGTTCGATCTTTGAAGGATAGCTTTTGTGGAGATCGAGTTTAAGGCTGAGAATTTGAGGTTGATAAGTTAACTCAATTCTTAGTAGCTTTTATGAAGGATGTTTGAACTGAATTAGAAGGGAAGTATGTAAAATTTATGGTGAAAGTGACTGATATAGATTTGCTAAGCAATTTGGAGCAACTCGAAGTTATTTCTGAACATCTATCAAATGAAAGGGAATTATGTTCTGAAATCTTGAGGTAAGCTAGGAAATACGTTTCTTTACAAGTTTATAGAAGGGAATAAGTTCTAAATTTGGCTAGAAATACAATTTGTAACAGATAGAAGTGAGAATAAGAGGGAAGGCAGAAGCTGTGGAAGATGAGTATCGTTGGCACGACAAAAACATTAGTAAGAAAACTCTATACGTCGGCCAGAAGGTCTTGTTATTTATTTCAAGGTTGCGTTTGTTTCCAGGTAAGCTGAAGTCTCGCTGGTCGGGTCCATTCATAATGAAGAAAGTGTTCCCGCATGGTGCGGTCATGCTGACAAACGAAGACGGAACCACTTCCTTCAAGGTCAATGGACAGAGGGTAAAACCCTACCACATTGGAGAGTTCGAAATTGACAAAACCTCCATTCACCTACGCGAATGTAATAACTGAGCTTGCGTCGAAAGATCCCTGCGTTGCCGAATGCCTACTTTTCCAGGGATGCTTTCTTTTACCCTTGCTTTATTATCATTTGAACTTGTTCTAGTATTTATTTATTTTTATTATTTTATTTTTCTTTCCTTCTTCTGTGTATATTTTGTTTTTAGCATTTATTGATTTCTTTAATTTCAGCTTAGTAGTATAAATGGGATATGAATGAAATTAGGCATTGAGTTTTTAATATAAACAATTTGATGTCATCGCATACTCTATTATTCATGCATGCGTCCAACGCATAAGTAAACTATGCGTTCATCGATAAACGATTGTTGTGTTTGTCGAGTTAAGGTTAGGGGTAAGGTTAGAGCCGTACATATTTTTTTCAAACGCATAATACTTAACCTACAACGCACAATCTAACCTGAGAACCAGGCGTTCATCAGCTATGCGTTTATTACTACTCATTGCATTATCTTCATCTCCAATTGTATGCGCTGTGGATTATTCAATTAATAGAATGAAAAATTTCTTCGCCGCATGGAATTTCTAATTACTTCTTTTGCATGGTCCCTTGCTGTAAATTCACTCTAAGTACATATATAATTATTTTCAACTTTTATCTTTGCGTTGAAAAAAATTAGTCACTATGAGGATAATCATGCTTACACTTTTTGGACACTCTTTAAGTTAGATTACTTTCAATGCGTCTGCATACTATTCCTTAGAAACGCAGACCTACTTTGCATGTATGCAAGTGGGCAATTCAAACCTCTTTTACAAAATTTTGCAACTTAATCTTTGTTTACAATTTAAGCAATGAGGACCTTGCTACTCTCAAGTTTGGGGGTGGAAGAGGTTTGAACTATCAAAGATAAAAATATGAGGAACTTATTTCAAACATGTCTAAAAAAAAGAAAAAAAAATTCTTTTAAACGCAAAACTCCGCTGGCAAGACTAACATATTTATCTTGTTAAGAGTTTAGCTGAAAACGACACCTGCTCGTAGTTGGCTGCCTCCATGCACCCCATAGTTGGTGTGTCAAAACGAAGGTGGGTAATCGTAATCAGCGACACGTAGATAAAATAACAAACTTCAATGTCTAGTGAGGAAACCGAACTTAGATAAGAGTTTAGTCGAGAAGGGCACTTGCTCGTAGTTGGCTGCCTCCATGCACCCCATAGTTGATATGTCAGAACGAAGGTGGGTAACCCTACTCGATGCATGCTTAATATATACATAAGAAAACAAGAAAGAAAAAGGAACTTTATATCTTCATCTTTTCAGACTCAGTGTTCAAAAGAAGAAAAAATTTTTTTGTGAATAATGAGTTAAAGAATTTTGAAAAGAAAGCTTGCCGCATACAAACTAGACTCGTCCTAAAGAAAAGAATATAGAGGTAGAGAAGTACTATAACTGACGGGTAGCTGATTGAGTATAGCATTCTGAGAGACTAGTCCATGCGTTGAGAAAATGTTTAGGATAATTGTAAGTTTCTTAGATAGAAGTTATGCTTGAGGACAAGCATTTATCTAAGTTTGGGGGTGTGATAACTTGTAGAAATACAAGTTATAATAGCCTTTTTCCTAGATAAATAGAGATTAAATAGAGCAGCATGCGGCAGTGTATGTGATTTTTACTAATAAATCTTCATTTGCATTATACTCTTGTATTTTTATGAAGATAAACGATTTTACCACTTTTTGAGCCTAAAATGCATGTTTTAACGCAGGAATGCAAACGATGCGTTGATGACTTCTCAACGCAAGACTACGTGTTAGCAACCTACGCCGCGTTGACATCGGCCAAACTATTCATGGACGCATAGACGACCATTAATGCAAGGCACTGAGAAACAAAGCAGAATCTTGAGAGATTGACGGATGATTGACGAACATGATTTGTGGCTAAAGTGGTGGACCTTAATTGACCCAAGAATCACGCAATCAGGAGAGATGGACGCATAGTATTAATCTCGCCGCCAATCAAAAAGATTTGCCATTAATTGCGAACGCATCATCTATAAAAGGCAGCTCCGCTGATAAGCACTTGAAAATTGCTTTCTATTCTCTCAAATTAAGGGAGTTTATATTAGATTTCACTTGTTTGCTAGTGGTTTTCAGGTTAAAATGAGGAAAATTAGAAGAAAAGACTAAAAGATCAAAACCGAGCAAGAATACTGCGAAAAAGAGCTGAAAAACCCAAAATGGCAGAAATTGGGGCAGCACCGCGGCGCTTGAACAGCGCTGCCGCGGCGCTAAAACCCGAGAGCTAGCTTTTCTGATTGCAGCCCTAGCACGCGACACTCTCCAACAGCGTCGCGGCGCTGTCCCAGATTTTTCAATAGCGCCGCGGCGCCAGTTTTCCTTAAATGAAAAATTGTTATTTTTGGTAAATTTTTGGGCGGCCAAACTTTATAAATTTGGGGGTTTCTAGCAGCCCTTAGGCATCAAAATAAAATCAAGGAAGTGCAGACCTAAAGAGGCACAAAAAGGAGAGAATTGAGTGAGAGTTCAAAGAGTGAGTTAGTTGCAAGGAAGAGGAAAAGAGTTCGAGATAGTCGTGGTGCCCTTCGAATTCCGACGTGAGAGCCAAGGAGATCATGACGGTGCTACCTCAATCAAGAGCCTCTTTTCAGTAGAGTTTCCCTTTCTTTACACTATTTCTTTGTTTATTTTGCTCAAACATGTTGCTTCAAGCTATGGGTGGCAAAGCTCTTTAGTTTTAGGGTTTTGATGATTTGTTTATGAAATTATGTCGATCTTGTAGACTTTCATGGTTTTGTTGGAATGATTATGCTTTTCATTGTTATTGTGTTTAATTCTTGTGGATTGGCCATCTTCACATGTTAGGTTAGATGTATGATTGAGAGATTGTATGGTTAACTTGATCCATAACAATGAATTGTTGTTAATCTATCACGAGAGTAGTTAGGTTGACAATAAAAGTTGTTAAAGACTATTTTTAATGCCATGTAATTTTGTATTGGTTTTAAGAGATTAATAATCAATCGAGTTGCATGAGAAAGGGTTGTTTTCTAGAGAAAATAACTTGGAATTAAGTTTCTAGACTTAGGCATATGAATGACAATAAAATCCATGAAATCTATAATATTGCATGATGAAATAAACAAGGATTCATTACCCTAGAACTCTCCTTATTTGATTTATATTTTCCATAACTCATAATTTTCAAATTCAATCCTCAAATAAAATTGATTCAACTCTAGAATAGCTAAGTAACTTAAACCTTCACAATTGGATCTCCAGTTGAACGATATTCGGACTTAACCGTCTTATATTATAACTTGACCCGTACACTTGCGGTTAACACTCAAAGTGCGCATCAAGTTTTTGGCGCCGTTGCCGGGGATCCAAAGAACGGTTTTTGTTATTTAATATTCATTAGAAGTGATAGATCTTAATTTGAGGTGTATATTATTTGGTTGATTATTTATTTATGTATTGATATTTTATTTTATTGTATTTCATATATATATATATATTCCTTCTTTATTTTATTTTATTTTGATTAATTTGTCGGTTTATGCCTCGTGATAATACTAACCTCCTCCCTCTTGATCCCGAGATTGATAGGACTTATAGAAGGAATCTAAAGGCTTTACTCAATCAAACTGAGGAGATGGCGGAGGAGATACCCAAGGCAATTAGGGACTACTTTCAACCCATGTTACCGGCAAATCAACCCGGAATAATGAATGTGCCCATCAATGTCAACAACTTTGAGTTGAAACCGGGATTGATCCACATGGCTAGAGAGCTAGCCTTTGGAGGAAGAATCAATGAAGATCCTCATAAGCACTTACGATCTTTCTTAGAGATATGCGAGATGGTAAAGATGAATGGTGTTTCTAACAATGCAATTAAACTAAGACTTTTTTCCTTTTTTTTTACAGGACCGTGCTAAGGATTGGTTGGAAACCATACCTCCGGATAGCATCACAATGTGGGAGATCTTAGCTCAATCTCAAAGACTAAGGACGGAGATTGGAACATTCCGCCAACTTGAGGATGAACAATTATATAAGGCTTGGGAGAGGTATAAGGATCTCTTGAGAAGGTGCCCTCAACATGGTTACCCGGATTGGTTGCAAATTCAACTCTTCTACAATGGATTAGCAAGCTCAACCAAATCCATACTAGATGCAACCGCCGGAGGCTCAATCTTTTCAAAGAATGCTCAAGAGGCCTATACTATTCTAGAAGACTTGGCCACTACATCGTACAATTGGTCATGTGAAAGGTCTTCTCCAATCATCCCAAAAGTCACCGGACGATATGAGATGGATGAGGTAAGCTCTCTAAAAGCTCAATTGGCTTCTCTTACTAATGCTTTATTTAAATTTTCTCAAGGAAGCCAAGTTCAAGCAAGTCCATCATCCATAGCTTCCCTTGCGGCCATGACAAATCAACAAGAGCAAAGTGAGTTTGAGGTAGCCAATTATGTGGATAGAGGACAATACCGAGGTCAACAACAACTTCCAACTCACTATCATCCCAACTTGAAGAATCATGAGAATTTTTCATATGCTAATAACAAGAATGTATTGCAAGCACCTCAAGGATTCAATGGAGCGGGGAATGCAAAGACATCATCACTAGAGGACATAATGCTTGACTTTGTCAAAGAGTCAAGATCAAGGACAACCACATTGGAGAATTCGGTCCAAGCAATTGCAAGCACCGTTCAAACCCAAGGTAAGGCACTTCAAAACTTGGAGGTTCAACTTAGTCAAATGGCAACTTCCTTCCAAACAATGCAAAATGGTAAGTTCCCTAGTTGTCCCGAGATAAATCCAAGGGAGGAGTGCAAGGCCGTGACTTTGAGGAGTGGGAAAAAGCTATCCACTCCCTTGATCAATGATGAAGATGATGAGCTTCCACAAGAAGAAGACGGAGCCATCATAGAGGATATTCAACAAAAAGAGAGTGCATCTAAGGAAAAGGAGAAATCAAAGTCCAACATAGAGAGTACTTCTAACTCTACTTCTTTTATCCCTAATACTTTACCTTTTCCTCAAAGACTTCAAAAGAAAAAGATTGATGCTCAATTTTCAAAATTCTTAGACATATTCAAAAAGTTAGAAATTAACCTTCCTTTTGCAGAGGCATTAGAACAAATGCCCAAGTATGCCAAATTCATGAAGGATGTATTGTCTAAGAAGAAAAGGTATGGAGATTATGAAATGGTTGCACTAACCGAAGAATGTAGTGCGGCACTACAAAAGAAATTGCCTCCAAAACTAAAGGATCCAGGGAGCTTCTCTATCCCTTGTCATTTAGGCAACAATAAAGTTACTAAAGCACTTTGTGATCTTGGAGCTTCCATTAATTTAATGCCCTTATCCATGTTTAGGAA
>QLSR01000127.1:2821407-2859574 GCA_031780015.1 Citrullus colocynthis
GAAGTCAACATCTTCAAGTAAGTCATCTAACATTCTACCTTTTGTATCTAACATTTTGCCTTATCCTCAATGCTTTAGAAAGAAAGAAATAGACTCCCAATTTTCCAAATTCTTAGAATTATTCAAGAAACTTCACATTAATATGTCATTTGCTAAGCTTTAGAGCAAATGTCCAACTATGCTAAATTCATAAAAGATGTCTTGTCTATGAAAAAGAGGTTTAGGCAATATGAGATGATTAGCATGATAGAAGAGTGGAGTGTTATGCTACAAAAGAAGCTACCACAAAAACTTAAAAATCCAGGGAGTTTTATTATACCTTGCACTATTGGTTCTTTAAATGCTACTAGAGCTCTTTGTGATCTTGGTGCTTATATTAATTTAATGTCTTTATCTGTTTACAAGAAGCTTGACATTGGAGAAGTGCAACCTACCTCAGTTGTCAGTCTTTAGTGGAGTGACCGACAGTTAATGAATGAAGATTAATTTAATTAAAGAGTTTAATTAATTAATCTAATTTGTAGGCCCATTAGGTCCCCCTGCTAGCTCAATAAGGTAAAACAAGGAATATTTAGTTTTGGAAGAATTTGAATCGTTCATATTATAAGGGTTTTAAGTTAATTGTATATGATACAATTAATATAATGTATAGAGATACATTACAATATAAAGTTATTTTTGAATTAGATTCAAAATTAACTATATATTATGAGAGTATTAATGTTTGAATAAGATTCAAATATTAAATTAATATGAATAAGCTTCATATAATGAAGAAATTATATGTTAATTGTATATGATACAATTAATATAATGTATATAGAACATTATATTATAAAGTTAATTTTGAATTAGATTCAAAATTCAACTATATAATATGGGAGAATAATATATTTGAATAAGATTCAAATATTAAATAATATGAATGTGATTCATGTTCAAACTATAGGTTAAAACATAATATGAATAAGATTCATATTTAAACTATAGGTTATGAGAGGGAAATACATTTGGATTTGATTCAAATGTAATATTAATTAAATATATGATATTTAATTAATTTAATTAATTTAATTTTGATTTAATTTAATATTTTAACTCCTAAGGGGATTTAAAGGATGGTTAAAGGGAAATTAATCATAATTAACTTCCTCCCTCTCCATCAATTGATTATTCATTCATAAAAAGTAAAAAAAAAAAAAAAAAATTGGGATGATTGGATAGAATTCTCTTTCAATCTCTCAACACTCTAAAGTTTCAAAGAAAACATTTCTTTGCAAAAACCCTTCCTAATTTTCCAAAAGAGGTTCTTACAAACCTTTTCCTTGTCAGAGAATAGTACGGAGATCTTGGTGGTGGTGTCCTGTTCGTGATTGAAGAGATCGTGAAAACACCGAAAAATTGGAGAAGATTAAAGAAGCCTTCAAAGGTATTTTCTTTCTTCTTGAATTTCTTCACTATAAAACATACTTAATTAAAATATGTTCAAATTTCTCTGTATTTTCTGTAAGTTCAAAACGTAAATTAAAAGTACACACGTTCATGCGCTTCTGCACGAAATTTGATTCCTTCAATTCGTATCAAAGCTAAATCATGCTTTTAATTCTGTTTTGGATTGAAAAAATAGAGAAAATGTGGGTTATTTTCTGCATAATGTATATGGGTTTGCATAATAGATGTTTACAAATATTGGCACTTAGATTTACAACTTTTTATGTTGATTTGATCAAAATAAGGGCGCGTTGTTTTGGGCATTTATTTTGTAAATTGAGTCTGTTAGTCCGGGTTATTTGTGACGAAGTGTTTGCTATGAAAAAGACCAGAAATGGAGGCGAAAGACGGTTTTTGAAGTGCAAAGTCGAGAGCTTCTGTGTAGATTTTTGTTGTTCATCATCGTTTGTGCATCATTAAAAGGTTCACACTGCTGTCTGACATTGTTTGTGCGTCATAGAAAGGTCATGGCAGTTTCAAAACGGTTTTATTCCAGCAAAAAAAGTGGCAGTTTTCTTCTACCTCTTGAAGGCAGTTTTTTGTATCTTTAAGTTATATTAATGTAATTTAATTTCATGTTTTTATTAGGGTGCCAATATTTGGTCTATTATTGCTATAATATAGTTTTACTATGCATGAGATGTATGTTTAATTATATTAATTATATGTTGCATAAAATATGTCATATAGTTTAAAAGTTCACCTTAGGTTAAACATATTCATGCATCATATCTTAATATAAAAGTTATATTATATGGTTGCATATTATTTAAGTATGTCATGCATCATTTTAATATAAGTGTTATATTATTTGATAGCATGTTTGTTGTGTTCATTAGTATTAATATAAGAGTTATATTAATTAATGAAAAGGCATGATCATGCATCATATTAAATATAAATGTTATATTTAAAGTTTAGGTTAGTTCCTAAAGTATGTACATGCATGATTGTACTATATAGTTTGCATGATTATAATATAAGTGTTATATTATATGTTTTAATGTATAATTAAAAGCATGCCTGCTATATAGTTTTTCATTAACATTAATATAAGAGTTGTCACACTCCCTCCCAAGTACCCTCTTAAACCAAGAGAAAATATGAGGACAGCAGACACCAACTCTCTTACTGCATCCACTGCCAGCCTTATACCTTGACCAAGACCTAATAAGCAGATATACACAATAATTGAACATCCAATATAATCAGGGTTAAGCTATCATACAGACATTGATTTACATTCAACCTTTAATTTACACAAGTTCACAAACTTCCGCCCTTAACCCTCTATATGTACAACACAGGTTTAAGATCAAATATTTACAATTCTCAAAATTTCAGACACTAATGGTGGGCCCCAGACCCTAGACTTGCTCGCTACCTGAAAAACAGAAAAACATAGAAAACATGAGCTAGGTTGCCCAATGAGTGACATGTTTAGTAAAAATAAAAAAATAGGCAGTAATAATTCGCTATTCCATATCCAAGCAAATCATGCTAAGATAATGTTATCAAACCATATACGTTTCATTTCCGAAAAACCATAAAAGTACAATACATTTCAAAAACATTTTCCTTAGTTGAGGCGGAGTTGAGCCCAACGCTGCTCAACGTCGTAATCATCCTTAGTTGGGGTAGAGTAATCCCGATACACCCAACGTTAAATATCCTAAGCTGTGTGGAGTAATCTCAACACAACAACGTCAATTATACCTGTACGTGCACATAGACATTATATCCTGGGTTGCCCGTATACCTTCTCGAGTCCTTCAGTACCAGGTCCTATATACAAGATTTAGGTCACCCACATGCCTTCTCCAAGTCCAAGCATTGGGGGCTATCTCTATACTCAAGTTACCCATATGCCTTCTTCGAGTCCTTTAGCATTGGGAACCATTTCTATATCTCGGCTACCTACATACCTTCTCCGAGTCCTTCAGGATTGGGAGCCTTTCTTTTAAAACATAATTCAAAAGCAACATGCTTTGAAAATGACATAATAAAAACTCACGAGTTTGTAACATCTCGGACTTTCACAAGTTCCTTAACAATGATCATGCTTCCATAAAATCAGAGATTAATATATAGCATGCCTTTCGTAAAACTCAGTTAACAACTAGCATGCTTCGAATATTTCCAATGCAAAACCATAATATACATTTACATGGAAACACATGCTTCCTTAAAGTAAATAGTCATCATACCGTATTTAAAACCCATGAAAAGCATAAACATAGGAACATGGTTCCAAGCAACGGTAAATAGCATGAAAACCTTGTATATAACTACTAAAAAATAAAAATACTCATACATTAGTCTACTAGAAAAAATAAGGGTCAAATGAAAAATTTCTTCATTTTGGGAGACAAGTGAAACATAATACAAAAAACACTTATCACAAAAAAAGAATATCTTCCTAAAACTCAAGCGTATTAATCCAATACGAGCAAAACAAATATTAAATTTAAATACTCTCAAACCAACATAAAAAGTACTTGAAAGTTTTCTACGAAACAATTTAACTCCCCAAACAACCAAAATAGTTCATATGTGCACTTTGATTATCAAAACAAACTATAAAGTTTCCAAAAAAATGTGTAAATGACCCTTTGTTTCTCAAAACAGCCCAAATGCCACTTTAGCTCTAAAAACTAACCTAACAATTTACAAAAAGTGTGTTAGTGACACATTGATTCTCAAAACAACCTAAAATGCTTAAGTGCAACTTTTACTCTCCAACCAAACCTAAAAACTACCTAAAAAGTGTCTAAGTGACACTTTTTGTCACACCCCTTCCCAGATTTCCTTCCTAACCTAGGAGTAGGTGCAACCTACACACATACACGTCATCTTATATCTTGAAACACAATTCAATACCACATCAAATGTACAAACTTTTATACTAGTGGAACATTATAAGGTAATCATAAGTTTTACATAAGGTTTCTCAGCTCATAATTTATCATACAAGTGTATTTGTTCAGCATACAATACAAAACCCACATTCGTTATGCCACAAGGATTATATATATGACAAAACATGTACTTAGACTGAGTATTTACAACTATCCCAGAGAACTAAAATCAAGTAAGCCCAGACGAGGATCTTCTGTAGGCTAGGTGTCCCGGACACGCTCGCTACCTGAAACGAACAACAATAAACAAGAAAGCGTGAGCTTAAAGCCCAGTGAGTGACTAAATTATCAATTACAATTTCATCCTTGAGTTAATGCTGATCATAAAACTACTATATATCTTGTTAGCACAGATTACTGGGTCACTCATGCCATTTAACAAGATAGCATAAATATTTTTCTAAGAAGCAGCGGAGCAAAGCTCAACACTATTAACCTCATAATTCAATTCCTATTATTCATATATTCATATGCCTTCACATTTCGTCCCTTGGCGTTTCAACTCTCAAGTGCTTTCTCATATTGTCCCTCAGCACTGAGTTTCATTAATAAGTCACTACATAAGTGCCTTCACTCATGGTTCCTCAGCACTGAGCCATCATGTACTGGTTTCCATATGCCTTCTCAGAAGGTCCTTCGGCATTGGAAACTATCTCAATCAATTTCACTAGTGCCTTCACTCGTGGTCCTCAGCACTATGTATCATATATCATATCTCCATAGGCCTTCACACATGGTCCTTCGGCCGTGGTTGGCATTTAGATAAACATACAGGAGTTCATATGTTATCCTCATTTTCACTTGTGCAATATTAAACATAATCCTTGGATAAATTAGAAAGTCACTCACGATATGTCTTAGGCCCTGAACGGATTATATGCTTTCTCGAGCTCTTCTTGGCCTGTAAAAACACATTTCTCACATTAGATTTCCTTTGAACTCCTTTTTCATAATCATTAAGTATGCATATTAATAACTAGCGATACTCTATGTCACTAGCGAGACTACCAGCGAAATTCACAGTACTGGGTACTGCATTAGCGAAACCGGAGTCAATTAGACTAACAATATCACCTTAAAGAGCGATACCTAACGAGACTTCAGCAAGAGTTGTGAGACGCAGAGCTTCTTTGCATTTATCAGCGACACTCGTTCCGCTGCTCACTCTCCAGCTCCTTAGCGATACCACTGTTTAGCGACACCTGATATCACAGTTTCCTTTCTTCCCTTCTAACTCTTTCTTTACCTTGCTAAAAACCATATTACAGCCAAAATCAGAATTTCCCTTCTTCTACAATCTTATAAAGTAGTAAGTTTCCTAGCATACCTCAAAATTTTAGACCATGACTCGTCTTCGTTTGAGAATTATTCCCAAATAACTTCGGCTGTCTCGATTTGCTTAGCAGTTCAACTTTGCTTACTTCCTCCTAGAGATTAACACATTTTTGCTTGAATTTAGCTTAAACATCCTTCATAGAAGTTGTTAAGAATTGACTCAACTTACTAACCTCAAGATTTCAGTTCTAGCTTCAACGTCCTCAGTTCACTCTCATTCCAGATACCGATTGGTGTCCAAATTTATCAGTAACAACAAGCTTCTAGTTCCAGCTTCAAAATTATCATGAAAATGATCTGATTTCTACCTGAATTCGATATGAATACCTTCTTCTACCGCTCCTCATTGTTCGTTTGCGAAATGAAGTTAATCTGAGTTCGAAAATATGTCCAAAAAGGCTTAATTATTCGATGCGCTCCTTTATATGTCAATATAAATCACCGACTTACCAGCTCTAACATCATCTTCCTTCTGGAATTAGCCAACGCAACCTTCCGCGCATGGCTTCAGCAACGCATAATCTCAACTTACTATGCCACTGATTGCTCAACGCCGAATAGCCGATTACCCATGGCCCTCTCGGCCACTTTTCTATGCCCGACGTATACCATTCTTCAATGCATAGGCCTTTCCAACGCATAGTTATGCCAATTCCTAGCACTTAGTAGCCTTCAACGCGTACTTCTATTAACGGATATTGCACCCTTCTTCCTTCACATCAACTTCCACGTCGAGCTGCCTTCTTCAACGCATGCCTACTAGTGGCCACACATGTCAAGCTTAAACATACCCTCAACGCATGGTCACCCATCACTTGACCAACACTTAACCATTTTTACTCTCCCACAACTTGGCCAATTTTCTTTACTCGCCTGCCCCATAATTTCTTCTTACTTACCTTCTCCCAGTAACAAGTACAGAGCTTACAACATTACCACCTCCTTATAAAGATTTCGTCCCCGAAATCAGAAATGGTCGACTCCTAGGCAAATAAATGTGGATATTGTTTCATCATTTGCTCCTTTGGTTCCCATGTTGCCTTTTCTATCTCATGATTTCTCCATAAAACTTTAACCAATGGAATTACTTTAGTTCTCAACACTTGTTTCTTTTCATCTAATATCTGCACAGGTTTCTCTTCATAACTCAAATCTTCATGAAGCTCCACTTGTTGTATTTCTAACACATGACTAAGATCTGGAACATACTTCCTTAAGACTGAAATATGGAATACGTTGTGTATCCTAGACGTTTCCATTGGTAGTGCTAGTCGATAGGCCACGGGTCCCACCCTTTCCAAGATCTCTAAGGGTCCTATATACCTAGGGCTCAGCTTTCCTCTTTTCCCAAATCTTAGGATCCCTTCCATGGTGATAGTTTTAAGAATACCTTTATCACCGATCTCGAATTCAAGATCGTTCTTCCTTTTGTCTGCATAACTTTTCTATCGGTCCTTGGCCGCTTTAAGAATAGCTTTAATCAACTCCACTTTTTCTGTTGTAGATTGCACAATTTCTAGTCTAATCAACTTCTTTTCACCCACTTCTCCCAGCACATCGGGATTCTGCATGGTCTACCGTATAGTGCTTCATATGGTGCCATTCCAATACTCGCTTGGTAGCTATTATTATAAGCAAATTCCATCAAAGGCAAATATTCATCCCAGCTACCCTTTAACTGTAGTACACAGGCTCGTAACATATCTTCTAAAGTCTGTATCGTCCTTTCTGACTGTCCATCAGTTTGAGGATGAAAAGCAGTATTAAATTGCAACTTGGTCCCTAGCGCCTTCTGCAAACTTCCCCAGAACTTAGAAGTAACTCTAGGATCTCTATCAAATACTACAGTTACTGGTACACCATACTGATTCACAATTCTATCCACATAAAGCTGTGCTAATCTATCCAGGCTAAATGTTGTCTTAACTGGTAGAAGCTGGGCTGTTTTAGTCAGTCGGTCTACTATTACCCATACAGTCCATACCTGCTGGTGTTCTTGATAATCCAAATAAAAAGTCCATAGTAATATGTTCTCATTTCCACTTAGGAACAGGAAGCGGATGTAGCAATCCTACTGGCCTTTGACGTTCGGGTTTGACCTGTTGGCAGATTAAACACTTGGCCACATACTCAGCTATCTCCTTTTTCATACTCGGCCACCAATAGAATCTCCACAATGTTCTATACATCTTGGTACTACCAGGATGCATAGCGTATGCCGAACTATGTGCTTCTTCCAAGATTAACTGTTTAATTTCTTCATTCTTTGGCACACAAGATCTACCTTGCTTCAAAAGCACACCATCAGACCTGAGCTCATAATCTGATCTCCGCTGTGCTCTTACTTCTTCCATCAACTTCTTCATTTCGAGATCTTCTGACTGTTTTCTTATCACCTCATCCACAAGTTTGGGTCTCAACTGGAAATGTGCTAGTAAAACTCCTGTTCTAGTTACACTCAAACTAGCTGCATTATCTCTAAATTCCTGTAATACCATCGCTCTGATTGCATTTACTCTTCCGGCTATACTTCTGCTTTTCCTGCTTAAAGTGTCAGCTGCAACATTTGCTCTTCCTGGGTGATAATTTATGGTACAATTATAATCTTTGATCAATTCTAACCACCTCCTTTGTCTCATGTTGAGTTCTTTCTGATCAAAGATGTATTCCAAACTTTTATGATCCGTATAGATATGGCACTTCTCTCCGAACAAATAGTGTCGTCATATCTTTAGTGCCAACACCACTGCTGCCAGTTCCAGGTCATGGGTAGGGTAGTTAACCTCATGTGGCCTCAACTACCTAGAGGCGTAGGCTTAACTCTACCTTCCTGCATCAGTACACAACCTAGCCCCTGATGAGAGGCATCACAATACACTTCAAACTCCTTTCCCGTCTCTGGAAGTGCCAAAATAGGTGTCGTTGCCAATCTTGTCTTTAGCTCTAGAAAGCTTCGTTCACAATCCTCATTCCACTCAAATTTAATATTCTTCTTAGTCAAGTGGGTCAGTGGCAATGCTATCTTAGAAAATCCTTGCACAAAACGCTGATACCCTGCGAGTCCCAGACAACTACGAACCTCTAATACTGTCTTTGGTTGCTCCCACTTGGTAATTGCTTCAGTCTTCTGAGGATCTATACATACTCCTGCAGCTGAAACAATATGCCCAAGGAACATTACTTGTTTCAACCAGAACTCGCATTTGCTAAACTTCGCATATAATTTCTTTTCTCTCAGAACCTGCAAGACAGTTCTAAGATGTTCCACATGTTTATCCTTGTTTCCAGAGTACACCAGAATATCATCAATAACACAATTACAAACTGGTCTAGATAAGGATGGAATATCCTATTCATTAAGTCCATAAAAACTGCTGGGGCATTCGTCAGACCAAAAGGCATCACGAGAAATTCCTAATGTCCGTATCTCATTCTAAAAGCTGTTTTCGGTATATCTGTCTCCCTGACCTTCAATTGATGATATCCAGATATTAGATCTATCTTTGAGAACACCGATGCCCCTCTAAGTTGATCGAACAAATCATCAATACGAGGCAAAGGATATTTGTTGCGCACAGTTACCTTATTTAATTGACGATAATCAATGCACAGTCTTAGAGTGCCAACCTTTTTCTTCACGAACAACACCGGTGCACCCCATGGGGATACACTTGGTCTAATGTACCCCTTATCTACTAACTCCTGTAACTGCACCTTTAACTCTTTCAATTCTGATGGTGCCATACGATATGGTGCCTGTGAAATAGGTGTTGTTCCAAGAATTAAATCTATAGTAAACTTCACATATCTATCAGGTGGTAATCCTGACAATTCTTCGGGAAACACATCAGGGAACTCCTGCACTACTGGTACATCTTCTAGTTTCAGTTTTTCTGACTTAGCTTCTATTACATAAGCTAAATATGCTTCACAGCCTTTACTCAATAGCTTCCTGACCTTTACTGTAGAAATTACACAGGTAGAAAGAATTCGTCTCTTCCCTTTAAAAACTACCTCGATCCCATCAGATTTCACTAACCCCACTTCTTTCTTGAAGCAATCAACTTTCGCATGGTATTTGGATAAAAAGTCCATGCCAAGAATAGCATCAAACTCTAATAATGCTAGATGTAATAGATTAGCGAACCACACCACATCATCAATCACAATTTCACACTCAAAATAAGCATGTTCTATCACAATAATTTCCCCAATAGGGGTATGCACTAACAATGTTTCAGGCAAGGCTTCTAGTTTTCTATCTATATGCACAACAAATTCATGAGACACAAATGAATGGGTAGCCCCTGAATCTATCAATACATGCGCATTTTTAGAGCAAATAGTAAGCATACCCGTGACTACATCTGGTGCCGTCTCGGCCTCCTGCTGTGTCACAGCAAATACCTGTCCTTGTTGTCTTGGTCTCCCTACATGACCTCTCTGTCGACCTTCTCTATTTCCTTCTCAAGCTTCCATTTCTCGTCTAGGCTGGTTTACTATCTGTGATACAGTTCTCTGTGTTGCTTCTCTTCCCTTTTTAGGTTGAGGACAATCTCTTTTGAAATGCCCTGATTGTCCGCAATTAAAACAAACATCAGACCCTGCAAAACACTGCCCCCAATGGTTATTACCACAAGAAATACAGTATGGTTTCTGTGCTGAGCTTGCCCCAGATTCATTGGGTTGATTGGACTGTGATCGTCGTGTAGGTACAAATGTCTGAGGAAACCTCCCACGTCCCCTCTGCGGATTCCCTCCTTATGGTCCCCCTGGAAAGAATGAACTACTAGATCGGGCTTTAAACCTTCCTTTACCAGAGACTCCTGGTGCAAAACGTCGTCCCTCACCTCGATAAGTCTACTCCCGAGATGAGTAATAGTTCTGCCCGGTCCTATTTCCACCTCTACCAGCTCCATCTCCTGCCAAACTCTTCTCTACTCTCATGGCTGCTTCTACTAATTTTGGAAAATCAGTCCATTTTGTGCTTGCTGTCACTGGGGTTCGAATTTCACTGCACAAGCCTTCCTCGAATCGCTTGCACTTATCTGCTTCTTCTGCTACTAATGCCAGGGCATACCTGGCAAGCTCGAAGAATTTCTTCTCATATTCAGCAACTGACATATTCCCCTGTACTAGATTAAGAAATTCCTTCCTTTTCTCGCCGCAATAAGACTTAGGATAGTACTTTTCCTGAAAAGATATCTTAAAGTCTACCCATGTTAAAGAGCCCAGATTTAAGTTCCGATGCTCAGTCAAACGCCACCAATCTTCAGCCCTTTTTGGAGCATGAAAGTGGATAAATCAAGTTTCCTGTCTTCCGGACAATGCATAACTCTGAAATATTTCTCTATCTGATTTAACCATGCTTCAGCTTCTGCAGGATCTGTGGTGCCTTCAAACACTTGGGCACCCAAGGCTTTAAACCGTTCTATCCCAAACTTCCTCTCAGGATCTCCCTAAGCTTATTCCATACTGGTTATAAATCTCTGCGCTATTCTGCTAAAGATTTGTTCTTCCATATTAATACTCGCCTGAGGATTACTAGATTCTCCTTCAGACGTTTGCCTCTCCTCTCCGGTAACACGCGATGTCTCGGCGCCTTCCCGCCTACCTCGTCTGGTTCCTCTGGGCATATTCCTATAACATAGTATGTAATCAATTTACTATTGCATGTTCCTAACTACTATGCATGATCTCACAGCCCGAAATTTTATGCTCTGATACCAAAATGTCATACCCCCTCCCAGATTTCCTTCCTAACCTAGGAGTAGGTGCAACCTACACACATACACGTCATCTTATATCTTGAAACACAACTCAATACCATATCAAATGTACAAACTTTTATACTAGTGGAACATTATAAGGTAATCATAAGTTTTACATAAGGTTTCTCAGCTCATAATTTATCATACAAGTGTATTTATTCAGCATACAATACAAAACCCACATTCGTTATGCCACAAGGATTATATATATGACAAAACATGTACTTAGACTGAGTATTTACAACTATCCAGAGAACTAAAATCAAGTAAGCCCAGACGAGGATCTTCTGTAGGCTAGGCGTCCCGGACACGCTCGCTACCTGAAACGAACAACAATAAACAAGAAAGCGTGAGCTTAAAGCCCAGTGAGTGACTAAATTATCAATTACAATTTCATCCTTGAGTTAATGCTGATCATAAAACTACTATATATCTTGTTAGCACATATTACTGGGTCACTCATGCCATTTAACAAGATAGCATAAATATCTTTCTAAGAAGCAGCGGAGCAAAACTCAACGCTATTAACCTCATAATTCAATTCCTATTATTCATATATTCATACGCCTTCACATTTCGTTCCTTGGCGTTTCAACTCTCAAGTGCTTTCTCATATTGTCCCTCAGCACTGAGTTTCATTAATAAGTCACTACTCCAGTGTCTTCACTTATGGTCCCTCAGCACTGAGCCATCATGTACTGGTTTCCATATGCCTTCTCACAAGGTCCTTCAGCATTGGAAACCATCTTAATCAATTTCACTAGTGCCTTCACTCATGGTCCCTCAGCACTATGTATCATATATCATATCTCCATAGGCCTTCACACATGGTCCTTCGGCTGTGGTTGGCATTTAGATAACACACATACAGGAGTTCATATGTTATCCTCATTTTCACTTGCACAATATTAAACATAATCCTTGGATAAATTAGAAAGTCACTCACGATTTGTCTTAGGCTCTGAACGGATTATATGCTTTCCCGAGCTCTTCTTGGCCTGTAAAAACACATTTCTCACATTAGGTTTCCTTTGAACTCCTTTTTCATAATCATTAAGTATGCATATTAGTAACTAGCGATACTCTATGTCACTAGCGAGACTACCAGCGAAATTCACACTACTGGGTACTGCACTAGCGAAACCGAAGTGAACTTGACTAGCGATATCACCTTAAAGAGCGATACCTAGCGAGACTTCAGCAAGAGTTGTGAGACGCAGAGCTTCTTTGCGTTTATCAGAGACACTCGTTCCGCTGCTCACTCTCCAGCTCCTTAGCGATACCACTGTCTAGCGACACCTGATATCACAGTTTCCTTCCTTCCCTTCAAACTCTTTCTTTAACCTGCTAAAAACCATATTACAGCCAAAATCAGAACTTCCCTTCTTCTACAATCTTGTAAAGTAGTGAGTTTCCTAGCTTACCTCAAAATTTCAGACCATGACTCGTCTTCGTTTGAGAATTATTCCCAAATAACATCGGCTGTCTCGATTTGCTTAGCAGTTCAACTCCGCTTACTTCCTCCTAGAGATTAAAACGTTTTTGCTCGGATTTAGCTTAAACATCTTTCATGGAAGTTGTTAAGAATTGACTCAACTTACTAACCTCAAGATTTTAGTTCTAGCTTCAACGTCCTCAGTTCACTCTCTTTCCAGACACCGATTGGTGTCCAAATTTATCAGTAACAACCAAGCTTCTGGTTCCAGCTTCAAAATCATCATGAAAATGATCTGCTTTCTACCTGAATTCGATATGAGCACCTTCTTCTACCTCTCCTCATTATTCGTCTGTGAAATGAAGTTAATTTGAGTTCGAAAATACGTCCAAAAAGGCTTAATTATTCGATGCACTCCTTTATATGTCAATAAAAATCACCGACTTACCAACTCAACATCATCTTCCTTCTGGAATTAGCCAACGCAACCTTCCACGCATGGCTTCGGCAACACATAGTCTCAACTTACTATGCCACTGATTGCTCAACGCCAATAGCCGATTGCCGCATGGCCCTCTCAGCCACTTTTCTATGCCCGACGCATACCATCCTTCAACGCATAGGCCTTTCCAACGCATAGCAATGCCAATTCCTAGCAATTAGTACCCTTCAACGCGTACTTCTATTAACGCATATTACACCCTTCTTCCTTCACATCAACTTTCACGCTGAGCTGCCTTCTTCAACGCATGCCTAACAGCGGCCACTCTTATCAAGCTTAGACATACCCTCAACGCATGGTCACCCATCACATGACCAACACTTAACCATTTTTACTCTCCCACAACTTGGCCAATTTTCTTTACTCGCCTGCCCCATAATTTCTTCTTACTTACCTTCTCCCAATAACAAGTACGGGGCTTACACTTTCACTCTCAAACCAACATTAAAAGTACTTGGAGGTTTTTCAATAAACAATTTAACTCCCCAAACAACCAAAATAGTTCATATGTGCACTTTGATTATCAAAACAAACTATAAAGTTTCCAAAAAGTGTGTAAATGACCCCTTTTTTTCTCAAAATAACGAAAAAATGCCCTAGTGTCACTTTAGCTCTAAAAACCAACCTAACAATTTTCAAAAAGTGTGTAAGTGACACATTGATTCTCAAAACAAACTAAAATGCTTAAGTACAACTTTTACTCTCCAACCAAACCTAAAAACTATCTAAAAGGTGTCTAAGTGATACTTTCACTTTCAAATCAACATAAAAAGTACCTAAAAGATTTTCAAAATACCATTTGACTCCCAAAACAACCAAAATAGTTTATATGAGTCATTTTGATTATCAAAATCAATTAAAAAGTACCTAAAAACTGTCTAAGTGACACATTATCAAAACCAACTCAAACATATAATAATGACACTAAATGGATGAATTGGCTACCGTAACTGCAAGATAACCACACATAATATACATGCATCTATAAACAGAGTTTGAACTTTGATTTTAAAAAATACCTAAGTGTTTGAAAGTCTATCCCCTTTCTGTTCTTGCCCCAATAATTTTTTAATGATATAAGAATGCAAACCCAACAATCACCGACTTCAAATAAGAGAAGTTGGTCTTTCGCATCTAGGAATGAAATTTCGTTAGTTACAAGGTGGCACACATGAGGAAAAAGACTCTTTACTCCCAATCTCTCCACTTTTACAAGTGCCTACAAGTGCTCATATATATATATATATATATATACCCTCTCACCATTCCTAAATTTTCCAATGTGGGACAAAGGTGAAGTGAGTCATTCCCAACAAGTTTTTTGAAGAACACTTTTTTCTCTAGTCGAACATGCCCTCAATTTATCTAACACTATAACTAGTATTTTCTGTTTTAATGTTTGTTAATGATAATTAATACGAGTATTAGATTGATGACACAAAAATATAGTCAAAAAATTGAAATATTAAAAAATATTAATGACTATTAAAAACTATCGCTTTTTAATGACTGCTAATTTATAATTATAATTTGGTGACACAAAAAAATGTCAAAATAGTTGAAAAAAATCTGAAAATTCACGTCTTTTTCCATCAAAACTGCACTTTTTCATTTTCTTACATTTGATGATGGTTTTTTTTAGTCATCAATTAATGATACAAAAAAAAAATCATCAATTCCAAAAAATCCAAAAAAAACCTCCTTTTCCTCGCCACAAACGCATGATTTTGGCTTTAATGACTATTTTTTCTCTTTCTCCTCTATTTCTACTACTGTACAAGAGTCATGGAAGGTGAAATTTGTTATAGTTATGGTAGGCTTATTGAGTTGGCGATTCAAGCCACTCTCATCCATAAAAATGAAAGGACAAGCCCTCATAGGTAGGAGTCCATAAGATTCATATCGAGTTACATATGATCAGCTTGTGAAATATTAATCTCTTTAGTCAATGGTGTTACAAAGAGAGACTAATTATTTTGTAGTCCAATCTTATACAAACTCTTTGAATAGAATACCCCTACTCACACATTTTCACATGAACGATTAAGATCCCATTGTTTGTAATGATTACAAAGTGGGTCGTATCCATAGTGTTACCAGGATAAAACACCCGATCTTATCCATATACTACTGACCATTTAGATTAATACTTGAACATTATCCACCTATATGTCAACCACATACTGTTCAAGTTTCATTAAATAACGTCGAATTTTGGTTGATTGGATTTGAGTTATGCTATACTAAAAGTCATAATAAAATAATAGTTGTTTTATTGATAAATAATATGTTTACAAAATTACAAACCACCAGTTTAGGGTACAAAACCCAATAGTTTCATATCTAAATTCATGGTTTGGTTAGATTATAGTTGTTGTCCAACGAGTTAAGGAGCATTTAGATCACGTTTTGATTTGAGTTGTTGGCATTGAAATTAAGCTGATTTTGGTCAAGGAACTTTTTGGCTTTCGAAGGGAGGTTCCAAAAGCTAAAGGAGGTTTATCTCGTGAGCAAGTAAATAGCTCTTTCGGAAATGGCTTTAGGGCCTAGTGGTTATGAAAATTAATGATTGATAACTGACTATGTGTTAATGTGTTATGTTACATATGCATGTGTATGTTCCACTATTTCTACTTTGTTCATGCATGTATTGTGCTTGAATTCGATGCATTGCAATGTTAAGTCTTTTATTGGTGCACACATATAATTTCACTTTATTTTGTTTGCGAGACATGCTCATTACTTGCCTACCAGACATAAATGTACATGACTAAAATCGATGTGATGCGATGACAAATCATTTACTAGTGCACACATGCGATTATATTTTGTGTTCTTATATATTACCATATTTGCACTGTTCATACATGTACTATGCTTGAAATCTATATGGTGCGATTACAATCTTCGTAGGTGCACACATGTGATTTTATCTTGATTTTTGTTTGCAAGTCTTGCATAACTGTCTGTCTGTGTGACTCGAATGTGCATGACTGACCTCGTCATAATCGTTACTTACTGAGTATTTTAAATACTCACCCTTTTAATATTTTTTTCAAGTAACGACAAAGGCATATGAAGCGGGGGATGAGTTGTTGCTAGTTGTGTAATGGGGCTGTATCGTATTGAGCTTCTGCTTTACAAATGAAAACTCTCCAATTTAATTCACCTTTGACTAGCCTTGTGATAACTTGTAGAAATACAAGTTATTATAGTCACTATTTGAATTAATTAGAGTAACTTTAGAGCTAAACGCATGATTTTGGTAGTTGAATGATGTAAAATGTATCACCATGCGTTGGCACTATTTACAAAAGAAAATACTTGAAAAATCTTGAGCTTTTCTGTTCTTAACACAAGATTAAAAAGAAAAGAAGCACAAATAACCCAAGTACTAGAGCAAAGCTGCTGCGAGAACAAATGGAAACCCATGCGTCGAGACTATGCGTTGAGACCATGCGTTGAGAAAAAGTAGATACGGACGCCTGGGCAAAAGCTGTCATGTCATTATGCAAAAGGATAACACGTTATTGAATCATGGCAGAACTAATGGGCCGACAATGTGAAAAGACTACGCAGCGGGGCAGGGAATTTAATGCAAAGGTGTCAGGTAATCATGAGTTTCAACTTTTTAACGCCTATAAATAGCACAAAGCTTCTCCAATCGAAGAGAGGAAAAGGGGGAGAAAAGAGAGAGAGAAATGAGTTTAAGGGGCAAAAGCTCTGCATAAATCCTCCCTCACCATAACCAGCCTCCGTTTCGAGCTCTTCTAAGAGAAGGATTCTGAGAACTTTCAGAATCGTCTTCCAGTGAGTGAGAACCTTCACCCTATAAACTTTATGTATCAGATAGCAACCATCACAAGTCTCCATGAAGCAAGACATTGCCAGTGGCGGCTTTTGACGTCTTCCATTTCTGTTTTATCTCCATTTCTCTCATTTTTACTTATGTTTTGTTAATAACATGCGAGAGAATGGTTTATTTTCTTAATATGAGTTTGATTGACTATTATCTTCCATCTATTTCCATATTAAATATCTAACACCATGTTGTTTGAATGCTAAATGAGTTAGACGTTAGAGTTAGTTTTTTAAGCAATATGAAGTATGTTACATCCTGATTAATGCATATCATTAGTTTGGATAGCTTTGTTTGACAAACAAATGTAGTAAACACGACTGTCTAGCTTGAGAGAGTAGATGGTTAATCTTTAGCATTTATCAAAACTATATGAGGTGCAGAGATGTAGTTCATATTTTGCTAAGGCAAACTTACCATGCGCCTTAGAGATGAGATTAATGTGGCGTCGAAACATCGAGAGATGGATTCACAAACTCAGTTTATAGGTATGTACTTATACTTAGATACGCTTAAGTAATAACTAGCTCCTGTGTTAACTCTACTTTTATCGCATGGTTCCACATTCTCAACGCATGCTGACACTAAACGACATTTGACTAACCATCGCTGCGTCCACCTCATTGTTAGTTGTAAAAAATTTTATTCATTCTTCATGTATAGTTTTAGATACATACAACCAACTCATGCACATATTACATGTATAGTTCACCGCATAGTCATGCATCTATTCTCAATGCCTAGTTATTACAAATCTCTGCGTTCGACCCTGGACTCACTAGGAAACCTATAAGAGCTTATACTTCGGCTTTTATAGGAAAACTTGCTTAATCATGATCATACTTCAGTAATTTTCGACGCATCTTTGTATGAAAATTATCATATCTATTTTTGTGCAACAAGCTAAGAAACTCAATCTAAATCAAAAATAGAAATCCAACAAACACCTTGCCGTTCTTTCTTAAATTGAAAAATTATTTGTTTCTTTCAAAATTACAATCATGCTTATTTTATGCTTTGGTGGGATCTCGAAAACAAAACACTTATTCATTGTTATTTGATAGCATTGAAAATGTGTCATATTGCTCTATTTAATTTGAGGTTGATCCTATGTTTTATATGTCTGTTTAGCGATTTTGCGGGTTTCCAGCACCTGAGAGGTAGAGTCAGACGTTAAAGTTGAAATTGAACTAAAATGGGCTAAAACGAAGCTCAAATGCATCAACCGAAAAAGAAGATGTGAAAATTATCGAATTGCCCTAAAGGCATGGCATGGTTATTCCCAAGAGCAATGATGCATCGAGCGCTACGATGCTACAGAGATGAGATGCGTGCACAAACACGGTAGTGCTGCTGTAAGGATTTGAATCCTCTTGGTGGAAGCGTTTAATCGCTTTGCCCCAACATTGATTTATTAATTTGTACAAAACAAGAATAAAAACATATGCTTTGAAACACACCACAAGATTCAAGGAAAGGAAGCTAAATACCTTGGTTGATCTTATCTTCGAAAGGTAATAATCTCTCTCGATTCTCCAAAAACACCACCAAATGATCTTATCTAGTATACTCTTTGGACAAGGTGGTTTGTGGGAACCTTTTGTGAAAGAGGGAAAAAGTAGAGAAACTTCTTGAGAGCAAAAGGTGAGGAGGAGAAAACCAAACTCTGTGAATTTTATGTAATTTTCACAATAGAGATTTTATCTCTATTTAACGTGAGGGAAGTTAACTTCCCTCCCCATTTACCACTTCCCTGCATTGCAGGGGAGTTTGTTGAAAATAAAAGAGGATATTTGGGAATATTTTTAGATTTTGTATCTTTTATCTTTTCCTTTTATGGTCCCTAATATTATTTCCTTTTATGGAATAGGGCTCACTAGAGTCTTTATATATTTTTCCCTCCTTGTAATATTGCAATGTATCAAATTAATAAAAAAGAATTTCTATCGTGGTTTTTTTTCTCCCTGTACTATGATTTTCTACGTAAATCTAGTATTCTTTTTTCTTCTTCTTTTCAACATGGTATCAGAGCATGGTGATAAAACCCTAACCACCATCGACAACAACCAACCAAGGGTCCAAAACCCTAGATCTACTGCTAACAAAACCTCCCGTCGGCCCTACTGCTATCGACCGGTACCTACTGTCCCTAAACCCTAGAGCCGTCGCTGCTGCCATCCAAAACGCCTTAGATCGACAATTAGCAAGATCGGCAGCCATTGAGTTTCTGTCGTCCAATCCTTTCCCTCTGACCAGAACACCATAGATCAACGATCTCTAACTGTTCGATAACTGGTGGACCTTCGACCCGAGCTCTATTTGATGCCGCTGGATCCTTCTTTTCTGACAGAATAGGTGTCGCACCTCCCGCTGCCGACAGATCTGGTTTTGTTGGTTGAATGGGTGTTGCACATCTACCAGCCGCCGGATTTTCCTTTGCTGACCGAACAAGTGCAGCAACCGTCGCCGGTGAATTCGTAAGTCCCTTTTCTGACACCTTTCCTTTGCCTCCAAATGTTGTCACCGCCATTGGAATTTCCAACCATGTTGTCGGCTCGCCCTATGAAGAGTACGGATCAGTTGGTATGTCTTCAATGATGATCCAACAATAACTGGCGAACTTTCAGGCAAGCTTTTAACAACAAGTCGCTGCCCTTGGGGGCTCCATCACCCATAATCACAGTGTAGTGAATTCCGGTATCCAGTCAGATCCACCGATGTATCCAGAGCATCTGGTAACTATTTTTCCAACCCTAACTCATGTACCTTATTTGTCTAGACTTAAGGGGAGTTCCACCAATTTAATTGTTGGTGAGAAGTTAAATGGCCAAAATTATTTCTCCTGGTCTCAGTCTATTAGAATGGTTCTTAAAGGGCGTCACTTTTGGGTTTTATGCCCTAAAATTTGTAGATCGTAAATGTAATTATTTGACCGTAATTAAATCATTAATAAAGAGTTATTGATGTGTTACTTCAATAAACGTTATTGATTGTTTTTTGTTTGTTTTGTCTTAATAACCCTACATTCATTAAACCAACATCCTAGGCTGTTCTATGAGTCTTGAACTCTATGTGGGGACATATGAAGATCAATGTTCAAGATACAGTCTAAAGGGTCTATAGTATAGTGATAAGGTTGGGTACCTTATCCTAGTGACACTATGGATACAACCCACTTTGCATTTGATACAAACGCAATGATCTAACGCGTTTGTGTAGGTGACATGTGAGTGGGAACATCCTATGCAATGAGTTTACATAAGACCAAACCACGAAATAGTAATCACTAGATGTAACTCCGTCGACTAGTTAGGTTTCTATTTCAATATGATGACCTAGGCAACTTAGTCTTAATCTTGAGTATATTATGAACTCATGTCCACGAGGGATTGTCCTTTGTTTTGTATGGGTGAGAGTGGCTGTTTGCTGACTCAATATGTCTACCATCTTAGGGACAAGACCAAGTGGGGAGCTGGAGACATAATTAAACAAGATGGAATTCACTCATTCCCAATTTTAGGTTAAGTAGATAAGTGTTCCCTTAAGTGATGTCTCTGGGACTTGAACAAAGGGCCCTACCCTCTCACTGGCCCGAAAGGGGTTTCTGTTTAATGGTTGGACCATAAACAGGTTGTTCATTAGAGACGCACTAGTACTTAAAGGATTTAGAAGTAACCAAGGGGTAAAACGATACTTTTACCCAGCTGGTGTTACGAACACTTGTGAAGGACTAATTTGCTATTATTGGTCTATATCCATGGACACATAAATATATCTACAGTGAGAAGAGTGCAGTTGTGGGTCTTTAGTGGAGTGTACCTACAGTTAACGAATATTGATTAATGTGGTTAGTGAGTTTAGTTGATTAATCTCATATTGTTGGAGCTTGTGATCCGTAGGTCCATAAGATCCCCTTGCTACCTCACTACGGACCGACAATGACCAACTATGTTGAAAGAAAAACTTGAAATTTTCAAATGAGAGAAAATATTAATTGTATTGGATACAATTAATTGCATGAAATTTTATTTGAATGTGATTCAAATTATAACTTTATAATATGAAGAATTAATTTATTTGAACATGATTCAAATAATTAATTATTTATTTGGATAAAATCCATATAAATAAATAGAGGGATAATTAATTAATTAATTTTAATTGGATTCCAATAATTAATTATTTAATTTGGATGAGATCCAAATTAAAGATTCTCCAGAAAATAAATAGAGAGAGAATTAATTAATTGATTTGAATTGGATTCAAATAATTAATTATTTAATTTGGATGAGATCTAAATCAAAGATTTTGTAGAAAATAAATATTTAAATAAGATTTAAATATTTTAAACTATTTAATATGAGATATTATCTGGGTAAATATTTATTAATATTGGATATTATTAAATATTTGATTTAAAATATATGCAGAGGGTTTATCCTAATAGGATTAAGAGTAACCCATAGAGTTCTATAAATAGGACCCTTGGGAGCCTTCATAGAACACGCTCTCTAGAAGAATAATCTCTACAATTACTCTAAAAATCTTCTTCTACTAATTCTCCCAATTTTCTTAGAAAAATTCTAAGAAAATTCTTCTTCCCATTCTTTCAAAGAAGCAGTTCCCACAAATTGGATTCTTGCTAGAGTCATAGCGAGGAAGATCTCTTGGAAAGGAAAACTACAAGGAGAAGACTATCGGTTCGAGAATTATACATTGGTAAAGGTACTTTTTTGTATTTTTAATTCTTTCAATAAATCAAACAACGTGATCACACGCTTCCGCCGGGGTTCAATTCTCTTCAGTCACAAGTTTGGATATCTAACTGGTGAGATACAAAAATCCAAACCAGGAGATCCTTAGGAGCACATTTAGAAGGGAGAGGACTCCTTACTTTGTTCTTTGCTAATTCACAGTATGAAACCTCAAATTGGAAAACCTCTATTGTATGCTGCCACTGCTCAGGATACCTGGGATGTAGTTTAGAAGTTATATTTCAAGAGACAGAATGCATCGCGACTCTACACCTTGTGGAAACAGATACACAAATGCAAGCAGGGAACTGTGGATGTCACATCATATTTTAACAAATTGTCCCTTATTTGGCAGGAAATGGATCTATGCCGAGAACTCATCTGGGACTGTCTTTGTGGGGGAGTTCAATATTATAAAATTGAGGAAGTTAACCGTGTGTATGATGTTTTAGCAGGTTTAAATTCCAACTTTGATGTTGTACGAAGTCGGATACTGGGATAGAGACTGATACCGACCGTTATGGAAGTCTGTTCCGAGTTCTATCTTAAGGAAGATAGATCCAGTGCTATGAACATCATAACCACTTCCATGATTGACTCTGCCGCCTTCAGTACTAAATCATTTGGGTCTACTAGAGATAAGCAAAATGGAAACCCCCTCTAGTATGTGAACACTGCAAGAAACCCTGGCATACGAAGGATCAATGCTAGAAGTTACATGGTCGACCACCAAATGGGAAACGACGTCTTCCAAATGACAATCCTAATCCTGGTCAGGTTCTTGTCAGTGAAACTACTAGTGGCTCTCATCCACAACCTCAGGTGAACTTGGTGAACTGCTTAACTGACCCTAGTGCCTTCTCTTTTGAGGCTATTGCCCAATCAGGTACGCCTTAATCCTTGATTTTCCTCAGTGTAGGCAAGAAGCCCTGGATCCTTGATTCAAGAGCTACAGATCATTTGACTAACCCTCTGATAATTTCCTCTCATATTATCTATGGTGCTGGTAATGAAAAAATATGGATTGAAGATGGTTCTTTTGCTTTTGTTGCAGGCAAGGGTCACATTTATCCTTTTGATGCTTTGATATTACAGAATGTGCTACACGTACCTAAAATATCTTATAATTTATTGTCTGTTAGTAAGATAACTATAGATCTAAACTGTTGTGTGGCGTTCAGGACTTGAGCTCGGGGATGATGATTGACATGGCCCAGCATAATAGCATACTTTATTTCCTTAATGATGATACTTCTTCTAGGCGTAATTGTAGGACTAGTTTGTTATCATCCTATTTCTCAACTTCCGAAAATGATTGTATATTGTGGCATTTTCGTCTTGGCCATCCAAATTTCCAATATATGAAATATTTATTTCTTCATTTGTTCCATAAAGTTGACATCTCTTCTTTGTCATGTGACGTGTGTATTCGGGCGAAACAGCATAGGGTCTCATTTTCGTCCCAACCATACATTTCACCCTTATTTATAGTGATGTTTGGGGTCCTTCGAGGGTTACTACATCTTTGGGTAAGCGCTGGTTTGTGACATTCATTAATGACCACACTCGTCTTACTTGGGTCTTTCTACTTACTAATAAATTTGAGGTCTCATCCATCTTTCAACAATTTTACACTACCATTAAGAATTAGTTCAATGCCAAAATTGCTATCCTTCGGAGTGACAATGGTCTTGAGTTCCTTACTAATAACCTTTGTGAGTTTTTGTCGACCAAAAGTATTGTTTATCAGAACTCGTGTGCCTATACCCCTCAACAGAATGGAATGGTTGAAAGAAAAAATCGTCATCTCCTCGAGGTTGCCTGATCCCTCATGTTGTCTACCTCTCTTCCGTCATACTTATGGGGGAGGGGGGGGATACAATTCTGACTGCCGCTCATCTTATTAATCGGATTCTTCCCGTGTCCTCCACTTCCAAACTCCTCTTGACTGCCTCAAAGGGTCTTACCCTACCACCCGTTTTATTCCTTATGTTCCCCTTCCAGTGTTTGGGTGCACTGCATTTGTCCATAATTATGGCCCTAACCAGACTAAGTTTACCCACTGCTCAGAAATGTGTCTTTGTTGTATATCCTCTCCACCAACGTGGTTACAAATGCTTCTATCCCGCTCTCCAAAAATACTTCATCTCTATAGATACCACCTTCCTTGAGGATAAACCCTTCTTTTTTTGTTAGTCCTCTTAAGGGGGAGCGTCATAGTGAAAAGACTAACTATCCATCACCTTCAGTCCCTATTGATCTCCCTGATCTCCTTCCTGAACCCATCCTGAGTACCCATGACAGTGTTCTACCTACCAAACAGGTCCCCTTGATAACTTACTACAGGAAGAATCTCATAAAGAAATTGGTGTTCCTTATTGATTCATCGACTTCGGTCCGAGCATCTGAACAAACACAGGATCAAGGTACTACTAACCTTGATAATACTACTATTTGTGTTAAGGATGATTCTGTTGATTCGACAAAAAAGTTGGCTGTGAATGACAGGGATGATGTGTCAGAGGACAACAGGGTTGCAAGGAGTGGTGAGTTGTCAACAGAAGCATAGGAGGGTGGGATCCTGTCTTAGAAACCAACTATTGAAGGGGAATCAAACAAACTAAGAGATTATGATGCTTCCCTTAACATACCCATTGCTCTGAGAAAGGGCACCAGGTGCTGCACTAAGTATCCCATGTATAGCTTCCTTTCTTCTTAATAATCTGTTTTTTAAATTCATGGTGTTTACTGCCAACCTTGACATAGTAACAATGCCAAAGAACATATATTTGGGTATGGAAATTCCTGAGTGGAAGACTATTGTCATCGAAGAGATGAGGGCTTTTGAGAAGAATAATACATGGGAACATGTAACCCTTCCTAAAGGGCATAAAACAGTTGGGTGCAAGTGCGTGTTCATGATGAAGTACGAATTTGATGGAACTCTTGACAGGTACAAGGCCAGACTTGTAGTAAAAAGATTTACTCAAACTTATGGGATAGACTATTCTGAGACTCTCTCCCATTGCAAAGTTAAATATGATCAGGGTTCTTCTTTCAATTATTGTCAACAAAGACTGGCCTGTTTGTCAACTAGATGTGAAAAATGTATTTCTAAATAGTTATTTAGAAGAAGAGGTGTATATGAGCCCTCCTCATGGCTTTGAAGCCTAGTTTGACCGTCGAGTGTGCAAACTTAGAAAGGCCTTGTATAGGTTGAAACAGTCACCAAAAGCACGGTTCCAAAGATTTACTACCTTTGTTAAGTCCCAAGACTTCACTCAGGGATACTCTGATCACACTCTGTTCACAAAAAGGTCAGTATTCGGCAAAGTTGCTATTCTAATTGTGTATGTGGATGATATTGTCTTATCAGGAGACCATACGACTGAGATAAACAAGCTAAAACAGAAAATGGCTGATGAATTTGAAATCAAAGACCTAGGAAATCTAAAGTACTTCCTTGGGATGGAGGTGACAAGGTTAAAAGAAGGGATCTCAATTTCACAACAAAAATACACTATTGACCTTCTAAAAGAAACAGGTATGACTGGATGTAAGTCAGCTGACACCCCTATTAAATTCAATGCCAAACTGGGAGTGTCTATTGACAAAGTCCCTGTTAATAAAGAAAGATACCAACGTCTAGTTGGAAGACTAATTTACTTAGCTCATACTAGACTAGACATTTCTTATGTTGTCAGTGTTGTTAGTCAATTTATGCAAACTCCCTATGAAAAACACATGGAAGCGGTGAACCGAATTCTGAGGTATTTGAAAAGTACTCTAGGAAAAAGTTTGATGCTTAGAAAACCGACAGGAAATGCATTGAGGCCTATACCGACTCTGACTGGACAAGATCAGTGATTGACAGAAAGTCCACATCTAGGTACAGTACTTTTGTTTGGGGTAACCTTGTAACATGGAGAAGTAAGAAGCAAAGTGTGGTTGCTAGAAGTAGTGCTGAAGCTGAATACAGAGTTATGAGTTAGGGCATTTGTGAAGGAATCTGGTTGAAGAAAGTTCTATATGATCTCCACCAAGATAGTGACTTACCGATGAAACTCTATTGTGATAATAAGGTGGCTATTAGTATTGCTAACATCCTGTTCAACATGATAGAACAAAACATGTGGAAATTGATAGACACTTCATGAAAGAGAAACCGAAAAATAGAAGTATATGTATTTCTTATATTCCATCTAGCCAACAAGTTGCTGATATTCTCACCAAAGGGTTACTTAAGTAGAGCTTTGCTCATGGGTTAGCAAGATGGGTCTCATTAATATCTACGCCCCATCTTGAGGGGAGTGTTGAAAATAAAAGGGGATATTTGGGAATATTTTTAGATTTTGTATCTTTTATCTTTTCCTTTTATATTTCCTAATATTATTTCCTTTTATGGAATAGGGCTCACTAGAGTCTATATATTTCCCCCTCCTTGTAATATTGTAATGTATCAAATTAATAAAAGAGAATTTCTATCGTGGTTTTTTTTCCCTATATCGATGTAAACCTAATGTACTTTTTTTCTTCTTCTTTTCAATAGAGTTATTCATTATTCAATAATAATAATATATTTAATTAATATAAATTAATAAATCAAATTTAATTCATTTGTTTATATAATAATTAAATAGTCACTAAATAACCATTTAATTCATAAAATCTTATTTATTAATTAAAGGAAATCAAATATCATATATTTGATTCAATGTGTCATAATACACATATACTCTCATAACCTATGGTTTTAATATGAATCCAAGTCATACTAATTTAATATTTGAATCCTATTCAAATATTAATATTATCATATTATAAAGTTTATTTTCTCACAATATAAACTCTATGATATACCTCATACATAATGTTAATTATATCATATACAATTAATTTCGTTGCTTATTTGAACACTCAAATTCTTTTATCACTTTATTTCCTTATTTTTACCCGTTGTGAGCTACCAGAGGGGCTTAATGGACCAACAGTTTATAAGCTCCAATGATTTGAGATTAATAAATTAAACTCATTAATTATATAAATCAACATTCATTAACTTGGGGCATACCACTAAAAACCCATAACTGCACTCTTATGAACTGCAATATATTTATGTATCCATCAAATAACCATATTTTGTAAGTCAATCATTCACAGGGTGTTCGTAATTATAGTTGGATTAAATTACTGTTTTACCCCTGCAATTACCTTTTGCACCTTAAGTCCCACTTATTTTTTAATTAACAATATTGTTTATGGTCCAACTATAAACAAAAGTCTCTCCCAAATTAGTGAGAGAGTGATGCCTCATTGTTCAAGGCCTAGAATCAGCACTTAAGGGAACAACCTATCTACTTTTCCTGGAATCAAGAAGGAGTGAATTCCATCTTCTGATGTTATGTTCCTAACTCCTCACTTGGCCTCATTCCCAAAATGGTAGGCATATTGAGTTGGCAGCTAAAACCACTCTCACCCATACAAATCAAAGAACGATACTTATGAATAGGAGTTCATAAATCACTCAGGATTGAGATCAAGTTACATGGTTTTCATTTGAAATATAAAACTCTTCAATTAACGTAGTTATAAAGAGAGATTTAATTTCATGGTCCAGTCTTACTGTATAAGATACCCCTACTTACATGTCATTACATGAACGATTTGGATCAAACCGTTTGTAACACTTACAACATTTGTAACACTTACAAAGTGGGTCATACCCACAGTGTTACCAGGATGAGGCACCCAACCTCACCCATATATTATAGAACTTTTAGGTTACTTCTTGAACACGATCCAATTATATGTCAACCACGTATTATCCAAGACACCTTAAATAACCTAGGATCTTAGTTTATTGGATTTTGAGTTATACCACAATTATTATATAAATAAATAATACTTTATTTATTAATTTATTTATAGATTTACAGATTACAAGGTTTAGGACATAAATCTCAATAGCTACGGCACTACCCCGACGATGCGGCATGGTGCAGCTCCTTAGCGTCATAGCACCATGCCGATTTTTATAAATAGATGTTTAGCCGCCTAGGGTTAAGAGGTCTGCCATAGTTGAATTTTCTATATTTTTTCTCTTTATTTTCTTCTGTCTTTGAGCTTGGAATGGATCAAATAATTCCCTTTGATTGCCATGTTGTTTATGGGATAAGGTATTTGTTCTAGCTTAGGTTCTTAGGATTTTCCCTTTTTCATGTAAACTTGTGAAGATTCAAATTTGGTTTCTATAAGTTTGTGGCTTCTTTCCTCTGAATTAATAGATTGTGATTACTATCTTGCAATTGTCTGACAAATGTATTGTGGATATGAAATCGATAGCTAGGGGTTGAATTACTATATGTGACATATAATTGTGGTTTAATCCCAAAGTATCCATAGGTTAGGTTAGCTTGTGATCCGTTGTCTATAAGGAAGAATATTAGTCTAATCAACTTGGGAAGAAGTCGTATGACTACTTAATCACGACTTTTCCTGATTCAACTTAACTTTACTCTAGATCATAATGCAATTAGGAAAAATTGAATTCACATGCTACTCATTGATCTATTCGCTTTGGACTAATTAGTTAATTAGGAAGATTAACTAGCTTCTTTAATTAATTTAGTTAAGGGCAAACAAAAAATTGAAACCAAGCAAGGAGAATTCTATGATCAAGTAAACTGAAAATGGAAAATCTAAATCAGACCCAAACTAGGCATTTTTCTCATTGATCATCACCACTTGTTTTATTTACTTTTTATGCAATTTGCTTGCATTCAAACCCCACTCTGGTTACCAAGGACTGTGAGCATTTTATTAAAGGAACTACTTGGTTCCATATGCTCGACCTGTTTACCACTATTACACTTTTTTGGTAAGAATGAAAATTTATTTGATCCAGTGTGTGCGACAACTTTGCCTCAATCGTTATTCCTTAAAGATGTTTTATTTATTTATCTTAAATATTTGGTTTTACCATTTTAACCAATTTTTCTTTAAGCATTCATGAGTAACACTTATGGTAATACCTTTGAAATAGTCGAGTCATTACAATCTTGGAATCTAAATTCCAATGAATTTCTTGTTTACATTGTTTTAGCTTAGATTGGAACTTGAATGTGTGGGTTAGTAACAATAGTTCAATTTATTATCTACCATCTCTAAGGACAATATTCGCCTTGGTCGTCCACTCATTCGCTTGCGCTTGTTACTCGTGTACCATGTACACAAATTTTGGGGATTCATCACCAACACGGAAGCCCATTTGGAAGCTGATGTGTGAACACCAAACTCATGTATATGAGCTTTTCCTAATACTTAACCACCCCATATTTATCAATAGTTTGCAAGTCCATCCCACAATGCAAATTTCTCTCTCTTTCAAAATATATATTAGCTTGGGTTTGTTTATGAGTTTTTCCTAATTAATCCATTTGATCATTAAATACAAACATTGATTTTAACTTCTTGTCCAAGCCTAGCCAGATTAATTAGAGAAGCTAATTGACTGTTCTAATTATCTAGCCACCCTGATTTAGATGAAACGCATGCCAAATACGTGTGCTAACCGCATTAAGTTGGGGGTTACGCTAGGATGAATATTTAATCGGAAAAGTTGTCATTGAACATTCAATATGATTCCCTCTAGGTTACTTAAACAATGTTCTTTGATGTCAACTCTCAACTTACAAACTAACCTAATCTTTTGCTTCTAAATTATTAGCATACAATTATATGTTACGTATTATATGCTAATCAAAAGTTTCAAATCATAAAATCGATAAATAGTTTGTTAGACAATCAATATAATATGATAACTAGCAATTATATTAGATTAAATCCAAAGAACAAGAATTTCACTATATTTAAGATAAGAAACAAGTCTCACAAATGCAATGAAAGGGAGAAACATTCTAAAACCCAAGCTAGAACAACTTATTTTAGCTGATAATCATCATTCAAATCAGTGGAGGATGATTGATACAAGTCCGAATTGAGATAAATGAGCAAATTACAGAAGAGAAAAGAGAATAGAAGAGGGAAAATCAGGAAATCGGATCCGCTCCAGTGGTGGCAGCTAGAACAATATATTTAAAAATCATTATAGCACCACAACGCTCTTGCCAAATAAGCCCTCAGACTATAGCATTGTGTCACAATGTCGTTAAGTGTTGTAACGCTCATGAGCGCACATTTGCCTTCGTCAAAGTACCTACCGTCGTGGCGTTTGCCTTATTGCAGCTCTCAGTTTTTTGTGTTGTCTTTAGTGCTAAGGCGCTTTGCTCTCGAGGATATTTTGGTAATTTTACCACGGTTGATGCATTTGAGCTCCATTTTGGTTCATATTAACTGATTTATGCATAAGGATCCATTCTACCTCTAATTTGATGCTCGATACTTGCAAAACCACTAAATGAACACATTAAACTTAGGAACGAACTAGAATTAAATTGAGCAAGATAGCACATTTCAGATCCTATCACGTAACATCAATACTTATCATTTCTACATATATATATATATATATATATATATATATATATATATATATTTTTAGGTAATGCCAAAGGCATGTGAGAAGGTGATGAGCCGTTGATAGTTTTGCAATGGGGCTGCGTCGTATTGAGTTTTCGCTTTACATACGAGAACTCTCCTAGTTAATTCACTTTTGATTTCAAGCGCTAGCCTTGACATTATAAATTGGAAATTTTTTTGTTTCTTTCAAATTCAGAATCATGCTTATTTTATGTTTTTGATGGGATCTCAAAAACAAAACTCTTATTCATGTTTATTTCTTATAGATATTTTTCTTTATCTTAAATCTCTGGTTTTACCCGAGCGTGGACATTGGAATCATAGAAATTAAATTGAACTTAAAAAACAAATCGGAGCGAACCAAAATATCAACAAAATCAAATTATTCAATGCGGTGCGGTTTACCGCATTTTAGTTTCATTCTAAAATCGAATTGTTCATTTCGATTCAGTTTCAATTTTCAAAATCAATTTGAAAATCGAATGGAACCAAATTTATATATATATATATATATTAGAACTTAAATAAACTATTGGTTGGCTATATAAAATTAGTTGGTTAGTAATAATAGTTAAACAATTTATTATCACCAAATCTTTAAGGATCATAGCCTCCTTGGGCGTTAAGATTGTGCTTACCCTTGTCACTAGTATACCATATACACAAATTTTGGATATATATATATATATATATATATATATATTAGAACTTAAATGAAATATTGGTTGGCTATGTAAAATTAGTTAAATAGTTAAACAATTTATTATCACCAAATCTTTGAGGACAATAGCCTCCTCGAGCGTTGAGATTGTGCTTACGCTTGTCACTCATATACCATATACACAAATTTTGGATATTTGTGGAAGCCCATTTGAAAGTTGATGTGGATGCCAAACTTGTGTACACTGTACATGAGTTTCCTCGAATACTTAACTATCCCAAATTTATCATTAGTTTGCAAGTCGACCCCAAAATTCAAATTCTCTTCTTTTTTTTTTTCATTTATATTATTAAAATTATTACTTTTACAATTACTCTATATTTGTCAGTTTTTTTGGTTAAAATATCACGTTGGTCCTTGTACTTTAGAATTTGTTCAATTTTAGTCCCCATAGTTTTTGTAGTCTTGTACTCTCAATAAATCTTAAATTTAGTCTCTATTATGTTCACGATAAATTTTAAATATATATTTACATATTATGTTTATTTGCAAGAAAATTATTATGATTATTTAATCAATTTCGATAAAAACTAATTTTAATGGACTAAATTTAAAATTTACTAAAAGTACAAAGATTAAAATTAAAAATTTAAAAATTCAAAAACTAAAATTAAATAAATTTTAAAGTACGTCGACTAAAATAGTATTTTATTATTATTATTTTTTAAGCTACATATAATTAAACTTACCTTTTAGTCTCCCATATTAATCAAGACTACCCCCTCATCAGGCAACGCTAGTTGTGATGAACGGAGAAGGAAAAGACACGACACTCCGTATTCCAATCTTTATACTAAAAGATAGCTAATAATAATCAAACACGTGGCGTACTTATCTTCGTTAATTCAGAACGGGTTTAAAAGAAGCCTTCGGAGTCAAAACCAAACCAAACAACCAAACAAAACAAAGCAACCCCAGAGGCAGAGCTTCCAGAATTGCTTCGACTTGAACAGAGGAAACAGGACGCGGCGGAGAGAGAAGGATGGCACTAGCAGTTAAGGCTTTTCCGTTCACTGTGGTGAGTCACGTGCTGGCAATCGTGGCGCTCATTCTTGTCCTGGTTTGGACCATTCACTTCAGAGGCGGCTTCGCTTGGGAGGCTGTCAATAAGAATCTCATCTTCAACGTAAGTCTCTCTCTCTCTATAAATCGAATTTTTCGGAAGATTTGTTGGAAATTTTGAATCTCTCCTCTCCCGATTCCTTTTGGGGTTCTTTTTTCTTTTTAATTTTATTATATATTGCTAAATTAATTACTAATGCCGTCTCACCGACGAATTTTATTTTTGATTGATTGGGTTTTTATTATTATTTCAGATTTTTCTACTTTGATTTTTGAAATTTTACGTCAAAAATGGGTTTTAATAGTTGTGGCTTACATTTTATTATATTATACTTGATTCGAATTTTGGATATTGTCAATTTGTCACATCAACTCTTTTATCGATTTAATCAATTGAATTGGATATAATAATAATAATAGAATTCAAAAATAGGTGGTCGGAAATTTAATCAAGGATAAGGAACTGGGAAAAGTTTTTTTTTTTTTTTTTCTAAAGACTTGTGAATTCAAATTCTACATAAAATAAACCGGAAATTTGAGGTAGCTTTCTTTAAAATAATACGTTTTCTGTGATTTATTTTATAATAGTATTAATTTATTATTATTTTATGGTTAAATTATTCATTCAGTCTGATGATTTAATTTTAATTTTAATTTTAATTTTATTTAAATGTTTTAAAAATTATAATTTGAATCATATGACTTTGACTTATTCAATTGTTCATTGTAATTTTTAAAATTTTTGAAATTGTAGTTATTATTTGGTCCATTTTCACTAATATTATTGCACTTGCAAACAATTGTCATGTTACTTCATACTATTTATAATTTTACGAGAAGTCTTTAATGTTTAAGTACTTTTAAGTCTGAGTTAAAAATCTATAAGTTTATATTTGTGATATATTTGAATTTTTTTTAAATTAATTGATTTGTTTGATATAAAATCTGTTTTAAAAAAAAATGATATAAAATCTTCCTTTTGTGTGTTGGGTAGGTAGGTCTTTAAAAAAAAAAATTAGTTTAGGTTAAATAAGTGAAATAGATAATATAAAGAAAAATGTTCAGAATTAGCCTCCTAAAACTTCTATCTGTAAAAAATAGTACCTTTTTTAAATTTGAAAACTAGTTTTATTTTTCTCAATCCATCTTGGCTAAAATCGATCATGGAGATTTAGTTAAAAAAAAAAAATTAACTAATCCTCTCAATTGTTTTGGCTTTCTAGTTGAAATCTAGCTCAATATTAACACATTTTCTACTAATTTTTCAAATATAACCTTTCCAATTTTCATATCTGTTCAAAATTTCTCTTATCTTTATCAAATCTTTGTAGTTTTTCAAAATTTTCACCCAATTTGTTTTTCACAATTATTTGAATTTCCAAATTTCGAGATGGATTTAGTAATTATCAAAATTGATTTTTCAAATTGATTTTAGATGATTGCATTGACAAATTATTTAGAATCTCGATGTTAATCCTTGAGATTTCACTGACAAAACCCAAATATATAGAATCTTTGTGTTATTTTGTCTTGGGTTAACATCGGGATCCACATTAATTTTTTCGAATTATATGCAATCTCTCCAAATCTTATACCAACTTTTACCTCTTTTCAAATTTTGTCTACTAATCTTCCCAAATCTTATATAAAAGTTTGCAAATCGAAACCCCAATTATGTTTACACTAATTTCTAAATTGATTTACTGATATTTGAATGATTTACCAATTATCTTTTCAAATTTCTCCAAATTATGTGATTTTTAAATTTTAGAAATTTTAGAAAGATCATAAAGATTAAGTGAGATTTGGTAAAATGATGTGAATCTCAGTTCATTCTAGCCGAGTTTCCACCAAGAAAGCCTAAAAAAATCTCTAGTTTGGATATAATCATATAAGTTAAAAAAACAAACTTTTTATACAAATCTCGGTGGTTGATCTTGATCGAGAAGCACTAGAAATACTATTTTAACAAGTTAACAAAAAGTGTGCTAATTTTGAAAAGTGAGATTTAAAAACGGTTATTTATGACAATTTCCCTAATAGAAATGAAATTGAAAATAAATTGTTTGGAGGATAGGATTCAGATTGGGTGAGTTCAACTAATAAAGCCTAGTTTGATAACCATTTGATTTTTTATTTTTTGTTATTGAAAATTAAGTCTATAACCACCACTATTTGTTATGTTCTATGTTTACATTTTAGGAGTATTCTCAAAACAAAATCATAGTTTGAAAACTATGCCTCATTTGATAACATTTCATTTTTTAAGTTTGATTTTTTTAAAAATTAAGAATATTTTCCCTCAATTTCTTAGAATGGTTTGCATCTTATTACGTAAAAGAGTTAAACTCTTAGTCAAAATTCTAAAAATAAAAATACAAGATTTTAAAATGGCTTTTTTCAAATATAAGAAAAGTAACAAAAATATTTACAAATTTCAAAGATAAGAAAAGTAACAAAAATATTTACAAATTTTAAATTTAGCAAAAGGAACAAAAATATTTACAAGTTTCAAATATAGCCAAAGGGACAAAAATATTTATAAATACAGTAAAATTTCACTGGCTATCTGCTTGATCACAATAGACTACTATCTGTATCTAGATAGTAGTCTATTGCAATCTATTGCAGATAGACAATGTATTTTGTTGTAAATATTTTCAATAATTTTGCTATTTAAAATAATTTTTTTTTTTAAATTAATTTTAAAAAAGGCTTAAATTAATAATTTGCCTTAAAAATTAAATTGGAATTTTTATCTTATTTTAAATCATATGGATTGGTGGGGACAGGGAAGCATTTAAATTTGGGCTATTTGAATCGAGGGTAAATAATGTATAAAATATTTAAATATAAAAAAATGGGTGGTAGTTTCTGAGTCCAAACAAGAAACTTCAATTGGCATATTTTCAAATGAAAAGGGTTAATTAGCAATGAGAAATCTATTCCCTTTCTTAATGATATTTCGATTTCCCACCTTTTAGGTCCTATTTGCCTTTTTCCACCTACCTCCACTAAAGCCGAACCCTTTCCTATTTTTCTTTCATAGACTATAAATTATAAATATTCATTTGAAGATTTTTTTTCTTTTTTTTTTTTCGTTTTGTATTTATATTATTATTTATGCACAAAATAACTAATTTTGTATTCTTTATATTGTTTCCTTGAATGGAAGTTTGTTTATTTCATTAAAGAAAAAAGAAAAGAAAAAAAAGGGACAAACATGAATGTATAATTTTAGTCCATTAACGATTTAAATTTTTACTTTTAAAATTTTAAAATTAATTTCATGTTTTTTATAATTAAAGTTTGTTTAATAATGATCTTGTTTTAAATTTTTTGTTTCGAATTTTATACTTGTAATCTCCCAATTTCTTTGTTTTCGAATTTTATACTTGTAACCTCCCAGTTTCTTTATTTTAGTTTTCTCATTTAAATTCATAGTGAAATTTCAAAAATATAAATAAGCTTTCAAAAATTGCATTATTTTAGTTTTCAAAACTCGACTAATTTTTAGAAATAATGGTAAGAAGTGGATAACCAACTAAATAAACTTCTAAGCCAAAGTGGTATTTAAAAACTTATTCTTCAAACATCAAAAACTAAAATTCAAATGACTATTAAATGAAATATTTATTTTTCGGTAAGTGAAAACTCGAACACACGTCATATTTTTAATTAGACTTGGGGCTAGATAGTTTTTTATTTTTGTTTTTTTGAAAATTATATTTATAAAAACTATTTTGATGTACGAGGTTTTTTTTTTTTTTTTCATCTACTATTTGAAAATATTTTTAAAATAACATAATTTTTAAAACTAAAAAAAGAACATGTAGTTTAGGGTTCAAAATATCTTTAAAGAGTTAATAACAATAGTTTAGAAGTTGTAGAAAAATAAATACAATTTTAAAAAAAGTACATATATATAAAATAAAAGCCGAAATTGATGCTCATGAAATAGGCAAAACTTATGGTAATAAAATGATATTTGACTTTATGTTGTTAGATAGGTTTATTTGGTTAAAATACTATTTTGATCTCTATGTTTATAAATTTGTTTAATTTCAAGTTTTATATTTTTAATTTTTTAATCTTAATTTTTATACTTTTAATAAATCTTAAATTTAGTCCCTTAAAATTTTTTTTTTTTTGAAAATTAGTTAAATAATGATATGGTAATAGATAATAATATTTTTTTGAAAAAATTAACAATAAGTTAGAGTGGGGACACAGTCTAAAATTTATTAATAGTATAAATGTTAGAATTGGACAATTAAAAATACAAAAACTAAAATTGAATCAACTTTAAAATATAGAAACTAAAATGATATTTTAATCCATCATTTATTTTATAAAATAAATGTAAGGTGTCAATGTCCAACAATAGCTTTATTTTTAAGAAAAAATAATTAAAAAAAAAAAAAAAGAAGGCGGCAAATGTTCATTCAATGTTGAACATGATAAATGATAGGAAAGAATGTGTGCGATTGAGCTGTAAATAGATTCCATGGATTATGGAATAATTACAATGTTGCAAGTTGAAAGGTTAATTATTTCTTATTTCTTTTGGTCCATGGAGAATACAATATTCTTATCTTTCTTTCTTTTTGAGACACATTATTCTTACTCTATCTTTATATTTCTATTAATGTGTATGGGACAACGTTTTAAACCACGTTCTACCCAATAACGCAATTGAAATTAAATAAAATAATGGTGGCGTTATCTGTAAAAAATAAAGTACTGCAGTATAATATTAAGAGTTATTTCTAAATATAGTAAAACAAGCTAAACCATTTATTAATATAAAAAAATTTTAGTGTTTAGTGATAGACTTTTATTGATGGAGCAATAGATAGTGAATTTTTATATATTTATAAATAATTTGATTTTTTTTATTTATAATAATTCCCTTGATTTTAAAAACATTATTAAATTTTAGAAAAAACTTATTTTATACTATAAACTTAAGATGTATATCAATTAAAATGCACATATTTAAAATATAAACTTTTATAAATGGATTGATTTAGGCTATCATCATGACCAATTAGAAGAAAACTAAACCTATTACATTTTATCTTGTTTGAGAGAAGTAGTCTTTATTTGTTAATGTAATGTCTACTTTGAAATATTCTTAAACTTTGCCCGACATTTTAAAAATATCAATATTCTTTGATAAGTTACAATATTTTTCTTGATATTTGAGAAACATTTCGAAATTATCATTCAAGTAGAAATTTATTGGATGACAATGATTCGAAACGGAACTTGGGTCACACTCATATCTACTTGAATGGTGGTTTTGTAAAATTTATGAAAGGTCAAAGTTGGAGAATATTTTGTATAGTTCAACAATTTTTTTTTGTTTTTAAATTTTCAAAAAAAAAAAAACTTTTTTTCTAAAAAAACTTTTAAAAACTTTTTTTTTTCTTTTACACTATGTGGAGTGGAAAAATTGACCTCTAACCGTAAAGTTGATATCATAATATTTATGTTAGTTGAATTAGACACTATATTTGATTCAAATTAACTAATATTGGGCAACGTTTAAAGTAATAGAATTCCTTTTTTTCTTTGAAAATATAATGATATTAACTCAAAGCGTTCTTAGTTATAGATTAATTTATAAACATGAATTTAAATGGGCGTAAATTTCAATGTTATCTTAAGTATTAATAAGTTTTCAAACCTAACGTGGGTGCATGAAATTCAACGTTTTTTTTTCTCTTTTTCTTTTTCTTCTTTTCTTTCTTTTTTTTCTTTTTTCTTTTTTCTTTT
>QLSR01000127.1:2859970-2918576 GCA_031780015.1 Citrullus colocynthis
AGAATGTAAATGAAATTCAATTTTTAACTTTAGGAAAGTTGCTGTTTTAATAGAAAAATGATTCTATGAAACATTCCATTCAACTTTCAACATTTGACATTTCACATAAATTTTTTCACTTCTTTACTTGATCAACATCATCCTTTTATTCAACATAGCTAGTGAAAGAAAATGTTGAAGAATCAATTAATTCGATCTTGGACTCTATTGCTTAATTGCATTTAAGAACTAGGATAAAGGCTACCCTTGGAATTTCATAAACTTTTAAGGTCAAATTAGAGATTAGCTATTGGTAATCTTTTTCATCCAATGTGTAATATTTTGATCAAACAAGAATAAATTGAAATTATGAACTTTTACCATAACAAAACATTCTAACTTTTTTCTCTCAATAGATTCATCCTGTTCTTATGCTACTGGGATTGATCATCATAGGAGGTGAAGGTAATGAACTAAATCTATACTTTGGGAATTCATTAAAATTAATTTCCTAATTAACTGATTAGAGAAAATGGTTTTTAAAAAATGCAGCAATAATTAGTTATAAATCACTGCCATTAAGGAAAGAAGTGAAGAAAGTGATTCATTTGGTGCTACACGGCGTCGCATTGGCACTGGGTATTGTGGGGATCATCGCCGCTTTCAAGAACCATAATGAGAGTGGGATCGCTAATCTTTACAGCTTGCATTCTTGGATTGGAATTGGCGTAATCAGCCTTTATGGTCTCCAGGTATTTACATAATTGCCCCTTAATCCTTCATTTGGTTTTTCTTCCTACAATTTTCCAAATTTTATAATTGTGAGTGTCATCCTCAATTGTGAACTATATTTGATTTTATAATTTAGGTAGCCTTTCACTTTGTTTTAATATAAGACCTTCTCTTTTGTTTAATTTTAGTTGATGTGGCTCTCACGGTTTAATTTTAGATCTAGATCTATGTACTTTTAGCAAAGTTTATATTTAGTCTTCAAAATTAAATTTTATCATAAAATAAAAAAAATAATCAACAACCACCAAGTAATGGTGAGTAAATTAAGATCTATTAAAAATATAAAGATCAAAATTAAACAATTTAAAATATAAAAATTAAAATTGAAAATATTTTAAAATATAGAGATCAAAATGATATCTTAACAATGTTTTATTATTATTAGTATTTTAATTATCTTGTTTTAAGATAGTTATGTTTCGTGACTTAGTTCTTTTGATTATTTCTAAGTCAGAGTAGTCACATGCGTCTGTAAAATTTTTGTATTTTATTTTATTATTTTTTAAAATTAAGAAGATTCGCTTAAAAGTATTAAATAAACATGCATTAAATTTTAAATTGTTATTGATTTGGTTATATAGTTTGGAGGTTAGAATAAACTTGGTTCATATTATTTAATAACTTTAACATTAAAATATCACTGTGACTTTTATACTTTGAAATTTGTACTCCTTTGCTTATAATCGTCCAATTTTATTTTTTTTACTTTCAATAAATCCAAATTTAGTTATTTAAAGGTTAATTTATACTGAAATTGGTTAATAGTAATAGTAAATTCTAATGGATCTTTCTACCTCTTGACATATTTCATAATTCACAAACTTACTGAACACACAAATGAAAATTTACTCTTCTAGTGTTTATCATGGTGAGTTCTCGTTAATAAAAATTATTAGGAAAAAAAGTCTTTTTGGTCGTTTTCATTTGGTCCCTAGATTTCAAAATTTTGATAATTAGTATTGAAGTTTTGATTTTGGTTTTAATTTAGTTTTTCAATTTCATCAAAATGTTACAATTTTACCTTTGGAATTTGTGTTTTGTTTCCATTTGGCTTCAAAGTTTCAAGATTTACACTTTCAACCTCGAGTTTTCATCACTACTAAAATCTTGAATTCTAATTAATGAAGTGTTTAATGAAAAATTGAGATTAAAAGTGTAAATTTTGAAACATAAGGACTAAATTGAGACAAAATTCAAATTTAAATGGAAAAATTGTAACATTTGAAATTTGGAAACTAAATTGAAACCTAAATTCAAGGACTAAATATCTAATATATACTGTATGGAAATTAAACTAAAAACCTAGAAAAAAAGGAAAAAAAAAAACCTCGTTTGGTAATCATTTTGTTTTTTTAAAAAATTAAACTAAAAGTTAAAAACCAAATAGCTATTGAGGGAGCCTAAATTTTCCAAATTATTATTATTCTCCCGTGAGTCTAGTATATAGAAGGCACATAAATCAAATTTAGAGATATAATAATATTTTAACCATATATTATACACTCTATTTTGTACAATAGATACTGAAATATTTAAAATATTTGCAATGAAATGTACAGTGGGTGTACGGGTTCGTGACATTCTTCTACCCAGGAGGATCCGCAGATCTCCGACGAGCGTCACTCCCATGGCACGTGCTTTTTGGGATTACTATATACATATTGGCCGTCGGCAACTCGGCATTGGGTTTCCTTGAGAAGCTCACATTTCTTGAGAGCTCCGGCCTCGCTAAATACGGCAACGAGGCCTTTCTCGTCAACTTCACCGCCATCACCACCGTCATTTTTGCACTGTTTGTGATTTTGTCTGTTATTCCTCAGCCTTGCGTTCAAGAAGACAACCATGGCGATTATTCTGCGATATGAAATCTCCTCATGCTTTCCGTATTTGTGATTTTGTCTCTTTTCTCTTGCTTGCCGTATTTGTGTTTTCCAAAGTATAAGCTTGGATGTTTATTAACTACACTTGTATTATATGTCGTGAGTGTTTAATGAATATATATATATATACTATCCATAAGAGGTTTAAGGAATAACTCGGAGATTTTTCATTTGTTTGTCTTTTAGTTATTTTAAGAGAAATTATATATCTTAAATAGCAAAATTGCTAAAAATATTTACAACTAATAACAAAATAGACAGTCTAGTTGCGATAGATGACTACTATTTGTGACTATCTGTGTCTCGATATAAATAGTAGTCTATCATGATATATCGCAGATACACAGTAAAATTTTGCTATATTTATAAATATTTTGGTTCTTTTTGCTACATTTGAAAAGAGCCCTTATTTTAATGGTTAATGTTAATTTAACGATAGAATGAAATTATTAATTATCGATTTAATTTATGGAATCTGTTTTAAAATTTAATATTGAGCTTCATTTGAATGATTTTAATTTTATGAGCCAAATGAGTTTAGCTCAACGGTAATCGACATGATCTTCCCTAAAAGTGGAAGGTTCAATGCCTTATCCTACTAAAATAATACCTTTTTTTTTTTACAGATATATTGATTAAATATCAATATCAACAAATATTTTTGTAATTAAAAAAACACCTAGTTTAACAAGCGTTGCAGCGTTGCCCTTTGGCATAATAACGCTCACCCTTCAGGCTCGTGCATGATGATTGCTCAACGCTGCAACGCTCCACGACGCTTCGACAAAGGGCTTTAGTGCTGTGATGCTGTCCCACAACACAACGACGCTCCTTCAATTTCTATAAAACCCACTTTATTTTTAGGGCAAAAGAGGGAAGGATTGAGAGGGAGGCGCCATTCCGAGCTATGGGCCTTTTTCTGAGTTCTTCTTCACCTTCTTCTCTCTTTTTTTAGTTTTTAGGTTGTTTCCTTTAATTTGTAAGAGGCTCGATGTTTGCAAACCTCGATTGCTACTATAGTATGTAAATATAGCTAGCTTGTTTAGTTTCACTATTACAAATTTGGCTTTTCTTGACACACAATTTTTGTGTTCTTGATGGTCATGGCAAAAGACCATCAAAAAAACCTTAATTTAGAATTTTAAAATTAATATTAATTTAAAATTATATTTGTTCATGATTTTAAAACATCAATAAATGTTTATTTTAACTTGACATGCATGTACATCAAGAAAAATACATTTCTTGAAACATGAATACAACAGTTTTGTCAAAATAGTGAATTCTCCATTTTTGCATTCGTTGATGGTTCAAAATTGTCAAGAAAACTCTTTCTTAATTAGCATAGCCCATTAAGGAAGATGAATAACTTGATGGGCAATGACCATCAATGAATCTATCCACACAATCCAATATTTAATTTACATACAACTTGGAAATGTGGCGCGCGGATGTATGATTTGACCATTAGGAAAAGGTTGTTGAAGTTAATAAGTTGTATTTAATTCATTTGTGCATATGTTTGATATAGATGAAAACGTTGTTGAAGTTATAATAAACTTCTATTGAAAATTTAATTAGAAATCTCTTTCTAGATGAAAATGTGGCTAAGGATTACTAGTTATATAGTTGGTTGTTAGTAGGTGCTCGCTAATTTGAGATGCTGTTAACTTAGCCATGTATGAAAAAGATTCTAGGATTGTAAGTTGTAATAGATAACTTAGCCATGTATACCCATCTAAGAACCTCATATACTTATTGCAATGATGGTTTGAGATGTTGTTATCTTGACAATGTGATTGAAAACTTGGAGTTGTGTAGTTTTTTGTTTGTAGGTGTGCTTGTTAATTTTTTATAATACATTTGGGACATTCACTGGTTTTGTAAAATACAATTTTGAACTTGTACTCAATTTTGATTTCGATTTAATAATATCATATGTTTGATTAAAATATTTGTTTTTCTTCTAACATAGGTTGAAATATATGTGTACATATATAGTGTGCTCAACAAGCTGGTAGTACGGAGTGTGGGTACTATACTATGAAGAATATACACGACATAGTAACTCGTTGGAGCACAATAATTATGGACATGGTACACATTTACTTACATCATCTTCTTTAACTATAATTTTTATACTTCGTATAATTATTTTTAATCAATATAATTCACTTGTTCATTTGCAGTTGATGAGACAAACACCTTACAATCAATTGGAATTAGATGCAATGAGAGTTGAGTATTGTGACTTTATAGGATGTTACATTTTAATATTGTGACTTTATAGTAGTTAATTTTGTTAGGTAGAAGGACATGTGATATGATGTCAAGTTTGGAAGGGTTAGACCTTATATGTTTCGGTTTCAAGATACTAATTGTTTGTCGAAAAGTTATTTTACAAGTTAATAAATGAAAATTACTTGATTCATTCATTTGTGTTATGATGTTTCAATGAGATGGTTTGATGCTGTCAATTTAGATATGTGATTGAAAGTTTGGAGTTATATCATTGTTGGAGTTGCGTAGTTGTGTAGTTCCAGGTAGATGGTTATGTAATTGTTGGTTTTAGGAAAAATGGTACATTTTGTAATTATCCGATTCTAATGTTGTACAAAATGTTGGAAAAATTGGAGTTGTGTAGTTGGTGGTTTGTAGAAGTTGCATAAAGTTGTTGTTTTGCAGGAATAGTGTGAAATTATTGGGTTTGTAGGAGTTGTGTAGTTGGTTGTTTGTTGAAGTTGTGTAAAGTTGGTTCTTTGCAGGAGTTGTGTAAAGTTGTTGGGTTTTCATGAGTTGTGTGAGATTGTTGTTTTTGCTTGAGTTGTGTATAATACTTAGGTTTGTGTAAGATTGTTGCTTTGACCTGAGTTGTGTATAGTACTTGGATTTTGTAAGCCCTAACTTGTAAGACATGCTTAGGCTTGGGAGAAGACAAACTAAGAAGAAGTCATGTGTTATGCGTTGTAAAGAGGAATGGTGGCCGAGAGTAAAGGAGCAAAAACTGTTTAAGTGTTGGCCACGGCTATGCATTGATAAGGTTGAAGAGTTGTTATATTTTGATAGGGCTACTATGTGTTGAAGGTGTCACCATGAAAAAGTTACTATGCGTTGAAGGTGTCACCATGTGCTGAAGGTGTCACATGCGTTGGAAGTGAAGTTGGAACTTGGGCGAGAGAAGTTGTACTTGACCTACCATGTGAAGGTTGTTACTATGCGTTGGAGAGTAGCTGTATGTGATGGACTGCAGCTATATGTTGAAGGTTGTTGCCATGCGTTGAAGGCAGTTGTGTGTGGATAGCTGCTGTGGGTGTTGGAGATAGGTTGCGTCGAGGGTTGCTATATGTTGGGGTATTGGTGAAAAAGTCTGCGCCGGCCAACTTATTTTAAAAAGTAATGGAAGTGGAGGTTAAGTCGGCAGTATATATATATATATATATGAGTGGGCTAAATATTTAATCATTTGAAACACTTTCCAGAGCTCGAGTCGATTCCATTTTTTAGACAAACAAAGAGAGAAGGTAGAAGAAGGTGTTTATGTCGAATTCGAGTAGAATTCTATTCGTTTTGGTGGTGTAACTAAAGCTGAAACAGGAAGTTTGATTGTGGTTGTGAAATCCAAGCATGGTCTAGTGTTTGGAGAAGTGCGAGCTGAGGAAGTTGAAGCTAGGGCTAAAATTTTGAGGTTAGTAAGTTAACTCAATTTTTAACCATTTCTATGAAGGATGTTTGAGTTAAATTTGAGGGAAAACATGTAAAATTGTAGGTGGAAGTGATTGCTATTGATTTGCTACTCGATTGAGAGCAACTCGGTGTTAGTTGAGAATATCTCTCAAACGGAGAAGAATCATACTCTGAAATTTTGAGGTATGTTAGAAAACCTATTCCTTTACAAGATTGTAGAAGGGAAGAAATTCTGAATTTGGCTGGAAATGTGATTTTTATTAGGAAGAAGTGAGAATGAAAGGAAAGGAAGGAAACTGTGGCTGTCGGGTGTCGCTGGAATTGTAGTGTCGCTGAGAAGTTGGAGAGTGAGTAGCGAGACGAGTGTCACTGGTAGCGCAGAAGGTTATGCATCTCCCAAATCTCGCTGAGTGTTGCTAGATATCACTACTCAAGGTGAATCTCGCTAGTCTCGCTCATTATGGTCTCGCTAGTGTTGTATATTTGTAGGCCAATCTCGCTAGTAATCTTGCTCATTATGAATTATTTTGGGGAAAATGAGTCTCAGTGATGAAGCATGATTGGAATTTAATTATGCAAACTTAATGGTTATGGAAAGGAAGTTTAGGAAAGCCTAACACGAGAAATGTGTATTTACAGGCCAAGAAGGGCTAGGAAAGGCGTATAATTCGTCAGAGCCTAGGACAAGTAATGAGTGACACTTTTCTTTCTTTAAAAATGATTTTATTGAGAATGTGTAGTTTGGTTTTCTTATGATGATTTGAAAAGCATGATGGATGATTGTATTGATTATAAGGCAGGCTTTCCTGTTAAAATATAATTTTATAATGATTTGAAAAGCATGATGGCTGTGTATACTTGATTTTATGGCATGAAGGCATGTTTTATCTGTTTTCCAAGAATTGTTGAAAAATATGTTTATAAGATGCTGTTTATTGAAAAACGCTCTGTGTTCCATGAAAGGTATTTACAATGAACTATTTATGCGAAACATACCTACTTCTAAAATGTTTTCTAAGGGACCTAATGCTGAAGGACATTTGAGAAGGCATGTGAGCAACCCTGTGACTAGGGACCCAGTACTGATGGACTCGGAGAAGGTACTTGGGCATCTTGAGATATTCCTATGTGCACATAAAGGTTTTCGATGTTAGATGCGTTGAGTTTTGCTCTGTCTCAACTAAGGAAAATATTCGTTTTCGACGTTGGATGTGTTGAGTTTTGCTCCGCCTCAACTAGGGAAAATATTCGTTTTCGACGTTGGGCGTGTTGAGTCTTGCTCCACCCCAACTAAGGTTGTTTTCGACGTTGAGAGCGCTGAGTCTTGTTTTTCCAATAATTATGATTTGAATCCATATTTTATACATATTCTGATAACGATTTTACCATGTTGGTTTCCGAACCAAAGACAGTTTTACAAAACTAGTCACTCACGGGGCTTTTAGCTCATGCTTTCCATGTTTTCTTTTCCACCCAAGTAGCGAGGACGTTCCCGATGCTTAGCCTACTCCAGCTTGCCCTGCTTAAGCTTCGAGTTATCATAAACAGTTAACATTGTGGTTGTTATATGTGTAAATAACCTTATATAGGTGGTATGTAGACCTAGTTATATATATGTTGGGATGTGAGATAGGTTGTTGTATAAGTATATTGTGAACATGTTGGAATATTTAATTGCATAAACATAAGTTCTTATGGCTTGAATCTATGAGTAGATATGTATGAAATAATTTAACAGGTTAATCAGGTATAGATGGACAGTATATGTCATAGGAGAGATGATGTTTGATGTCCTCACATCTCCTCTCGGGTTGAGTAAGGTAATCTGGGAAGGGGTGTGACAGGTTTGCTTCGATTGTTTATGGTTATTGCTTTGCAGGAGTTGTGTACAGTTGTTGCTTTGTAGTTTTGTGAAGTTATTGCTTTGCAGAACTTTTGTGAAATTGTTGCACTGTAGAGTTGTGTAAATTATATGTTAATTTGCAAGAAATGGGTAATTGTTGCTTTGTAATTGTGAGCTAGCTAATATTGTGTAAGTGAGTTGGTATATTTGTTGTTTGTGTACAAGTTGTGTCACACCCCCTCCCAGGTACCCTCTTAACCTAGGAGAAAGTGTGAGGACAGTAGACATCGACCCTCTCACGGCATCCAATGCCAACCTTCTACCTTGACCAAGACCTAATAAGCAGATATACACAATAATTGAACATGCAACTATAACCAGGGTTAAGCTATCATACAAACATTGATTTACATTCAAACTGTAATTTACACAAGTTCACTAACTTCCGCCCTTAACCCTCTATATGTACAACACAGGTTTAAGATTAAATATTTACAATTCTCAAAATTCTAGACACTGATGGTGGGTGTCGTGCTATTTAACATGCTTAATATTAAGAAATATTATCTATCAAGTCTTCCTATTCTTAACCCAAGTATAAGCAAAGAAATAGGTTTACTCGTTGAGTCCGAGGTCGAACACAGGGACTATGCTAATTCTAAAATTCGTTGGATTAATTGAGTTGGAGTGGTAACTAAAAATATTTAACAAGGGATGCATCTAACTAAAGAAAGCAACTATGCATTTAACTAAAGAAAGCGATAACATGTACACTAGATTAAAAGGTGGTGGATGGTAAGGTATGCGACACAGCAAGTTCAACTAAGTGGTTTAAATGAATAGATAAAAACAAGATTCGAGTTGGTTAACATCTAAAATCAGAAACACATAGTGATAGTCTATTCATACTTGCGACTCTTTTCTCGGTTGTCAGCCGCTATGCGTTATATGTCTATACCGCATAGGAGAGTATTAAGTACCAAGGTTATTCCTATGTCTTGGTACCACTTTTTAGCCTTGTCAATTGAGTTCCACAATCACTTACTCTCTCGAGTAGTCTGATTATTAGTGCTTATATCGATTAGCTAGATGAACATAAGCATCAGATTAAGATTACAATTGACAAGATGCGATAGTTACACTATGGTTCTTATTTAGATGCTAACGCAACCCATGACCCTTGAAAGATTAGTTACTCATAGATTCAAAGTAATAAGCGGAAAGTCTAGAGAAATGGATAGACATGGGAGAATTGTAGATTAATGAACGAAATAAAATTTTAGACAGTACAATGTCTTGATAACAAATCTAAAATCAAATCTAGAAAAAGATAGAAAGTAGGAAGGCGTTTCAATGTCTTGAGTCGTCGGAATGGAAGCGTGAGATCTGCTGTGAAGTGGTTAGGCGGATGGAAGACTATTCTCTCTTGAGCTATTCGTTTCCAGTTATCGTTTGGAAGGGATTCTGCTGTCACTTAGGCATTCTTCCGACAATCAACAACCCTTTTTTAGCTTGCAGATCTACCCTTTTATAGAGGCTGCGTTCGTAATTAGTGGCAAATTTGCGTGATTGGAGGCGCAATTGATGTCGTGCGTCTATCTCGCCTAATTGTGTAATTCTCGGTTCAATTTAGATCCACCATTTTAGCCGCAGATAATGCATGTCAATCTTTCTGACAATCTTTCAAGATTCTGATCTGATTTTCCATTGTTTTGCGTTTCTGGTTGTTATGCGTCCATGGAGAACTTGGGTTCATGTGTTCACTTATGTCGACACATCCATATGTTACTAACGCATCATCCTATGTTGAGCGGTTGTTAGCGCATCCACAAGTTGCTTGCGTTCCTGCGTTAACACAAGCGTTTTAGGCTTAGAAATCTTCAAAACAATTATCTTCATCAATTAACAAGGGTTGAACGCATAGGAAGATTTATCAATAGAATTTAACACAAACTATCACATGATTCTCTATTTAATCTCTATTTTTCTAAGAGAAAGGCTGTAATAACTTGTATTTCTACAAGTTACCAGTAGGCCCAGATGAGTTGCTGTGTAGGCTAAGCACCCTAGACTCACTCGCTACCTGAAAATAGAAAAAACAAGGAAAATAGGAGCTAGGTTGCCTAGTAAGGGACTTGTTTTGTAAAAACTTCCCTGATTCGTAATTAAATCAAAACTGGAATCAAGTTATGAAAATAAATAAGCAATAATAAATAGTTTCCGTACCCAAATAAATCATGCTCATGTAACATTATCAAATCACATTCGTATCATTTTTAAAGGAAAACCATGTAAATACAACACATTTCAAACACAAGTTCCTTAGTTGAGGCGGAGCAGAGCTCAACGCTACTCAACGTCGAAAACATCTTTAGCCGTGTGAGTAGTCTCAACACAATAGAGTCTATCATACCTCTATGTGCACACAAATATCATATCCTGAGTTACTCGAATACCTTCTTCGGGTATTGTATTAGAGATTTAGGCTACTGATAACTTGTAGAAATACAAGTTATTATAGTCATTATTTGAATTAATTAGAGTAACTTTAGGGCTAAACGCATGATTTTGGCAGTTAAATTATGTAATATGTATTACCATGCGTTGACACCATTTACAAAAGAGAATACCTGAAAAATATATGAGCTTTTCTATTTTTAACGCAGGATTAAGTAGAAAAGAAGCACAAATAACCCAAGCACTAGAGAAGAAGTTGCTGCGAGAACAAAAGAAGTGGAAACCCATGCGTCGAGACCATGCGTTAAGAAGAAAAAGTAGATACAGACGCTTGGGCAAAAGCTGTCATGTCAATATGCAAAAGAATTACACGTTATCAGATCATGGCAGAACCAATGGGCCGACGATGTGAAAAGTCTGCGTAGCAGGGCATGGAATTTAATGTAAAGTTGTCAGGTCATCATGAGTTCAACTTTTCGACGCTTATAAATAGCCCAAAGCTTCTCCATTCAAAAGAGGAGAGAAACGAGTTCAAGAGGTGAAAGCTTTGCACAAATTCTCCCTCACCATAACCAGCCTCCATTTTAAGCTCTTATGTGAGAAGGATTCTGAGAATTTTCAGAGTCGTCTCCTAGTGAATGAGAACCTTCACCCTATGCCATTTATGTATCAGATAGCAACCATCTCAAGCCTCCATGAAGCAAGACGTTGCTAGTGGCGGCTTGATGTCTTCCATTTCTGTTTTATCTCCATTTCCCTTCTTCTTACTTATATTTTGTTAATGACATTCGAGAGAATGGTTTATTTTCTTAATGTAAGTTTGATTGACGATTATCTTCCATCTATTTCCATATTAAATACTTTACACCATGTTGTTCGAATGTTAAATGAGTTAGATGTTAGAAGCTGGTTTTTCTTAAGCAATACCAAGTATGTTACATCTTGATTAATGCATATCATTAGCTTGCATAGCTTTGTCTGACAAACAAATTTAACAAGCACGACTGTCTAGCTTGAGAGAATAGATGGTTAATCTTTAGCATTTATCAAGACTAGATGAGGTTCAGAGATGTAGTTCATCTTTTGCTAACGCAAACTTACCATGCATCTTAGAGATAAGATTAATGTGGCGTCGAAACATCGAGAGATGGATTCACAAACCCAAAGTTTGTAGGTATGTAAATATACTTAGATATGTTTAAGTAACAATTAGCTCCTGCATTAACTCTATTTTTATCGCATGGTTCCACCGTCATCCTCAACGCATGCTATCTGACTAAATGACATTTGACTAACCTTCTCCGGGTCCACCTCATTGTTAATTGTAGGAAATTTTATTCATTCTTTATGTCTAGTTTTAGGTACATACAATTCTTGAACATAATACCTGTATAGTCACCGCATAGTCATGTATCTATTCTCAATGCCTAGTTTATTACAAATTCCTATGTTCGACCCTGAACTCACCAGGAAACCTATAGAAGCTTATACTTGGGCTTTTATAGGAAAACTTGCTTATTAATGATCATACTTGAGTAATTCTCGACGCATCTTTGTACGGAAATTATAACATCTAATACACTTTATGCAACAAACTGTGAAACCTAACAGCCACCCACATGCCTTCTCTAAGTCCTTCAGCATTGGGGGCTATCTCTATACTCAGGTTACCCACATGCCTTCTCCAAGTCTTTCAGCATTTGGAACCATTTCTATATCCCGACTACCCACATGCCTTCTTCGTGTCCTTCAGCATTGGGAGCCTTTTCAAAAACATTATTACAAAACAACATGCTTTGAAAATAGCATAATATAAATTTCACGAGTTTATAACATTTCAAATCTTCACAATCTCATTAACAATCATCAATGCTTTCCATAAAATCATAGGTTAATAAATAGCATGTCTTTCGTAAAACTCGTTTAACAACTATCATGCCTCAAATTATTTCCAATGTAAAACACATAATATGCACATATCCTCATAGCACGTTAAAACCCGTGGAAAGCATAAACACATAGACATGTTTCCAAACTTAATCATACAACATAAAAACTTTGTTTAAAGTAGACTCATTTTAAATAAAATTGTCACTCACTACTTGTCTTGGGCCTTTAGTGGGTTATATGCCTTTCCTAGCTCCTCTTGGCCTGAAATAGTACATTTCCCTTGGTTAGATTTTCTTAAAATTCCTTTTTACATAACAAACAAGCCTTAGACAATTCTATTATTCACCACCAAGAGATGAAGAAAACCATCACCGATAATATATTCCATAGAGAAATGCTCAACCGAGGCTACATTTCCTAAAAGAGTTCACTAATGCGCGAGATTCAGGCCATTAGCGAGACTAAACCAACAATTCAAGTGAAACACCAAACTGTACCAGCGATATTGTAAACTAGCGAGATTAGCGAGACTTACTTGATCAGCGAGACTAGCGAGAATAGCGATACCCGCGAGAGTAGCGATGCCCAGTGATACCTAGCGAGAGTTGTGAGACAAAAAGCCACCAGCGCACCAGCGAGACTCGTCTCGCTGCTCACCCTTACACCTTCAGTGTCGCTGCTTTTCCCAACGATACTCGTCTCCCACAACTTCTGTCTTCGCTTTTGTCCTCACTTCTATCTATTAAAATTTGTATTTCCAGCCCGAATTAGAACTTCTTCCTTCTACAAACGTGTAAAGAAATATGTTTTCTAGCTTACCCCAAAATTTCAAAGCTTAACTCCTCTTTGTTCAACAGATATTCTCAATTTACTTCGCCCTACTTCAGATCACTCGGAAAATCGGTATCAGTCGCTTCTACCCAAAATTTAACATGTTTCTCTTTATATTCAGCTCAAACATCCTTCACAAGAATTGTTAAGGATTGAGTTAACTTACTAACCTAAAATATTCAGCCCTAAACTCGATTTCTACAGCTCGCTATCCTCCAAATATCAGACCTTGCTCAGATTGCGCGACAACAACCAAACCTTCTGTTTCAGCTTCAATTACACCACGAAACCGGCCAGAATTCTACACGAATTTGCCCTCGACTTTTTCTTCTACCTCCCCTCATCACTCAGCTGAAAGATAGAGTCGGTTGAAGCTTTTGAAAATGGAGAAAATGATCGAAAACTCAGCTTATACACTTATACGGTTGCCGACTTACTTCCACTATCTCTTTCCTTTTTTTTTTTTTCTCTTTTTTCTTTCCTTTTCTTTTTCTTTCCTTTTCTTTCTTTATAATTCTTTTATTTCTAAAATCTACTTTTTTTTCTTATTTTATTTTATTTTATTTTCATTTTTACATAAATAAAGTAACTCCTAAACTCGATTTATCTCATAATAATTTAGATTTCACTTACCAAAAATATTTCTGGCTTCCTTCACTTCTTCCTTCAATCTACAAGAGGAAAAAAAATTTAGTCCATATTGGTACCACGTACTTATGTTTAGCTCTTAGAAAATGGAAATTGGGTTTACAGGTTGGGTCTAACTTGTTTGAGGCGAATGAAAATTGTAGGTATAAAGTTTGCTTGGGGTCAATTACAAGTTGCATATGAAGGGTCTTAATGGCCTAAATTTTTTTTTTTTTAATTGTTATCAAATTGTTATAGTTGATGGCCGAAAGACATGAACAAAGGTTGATAGTCGACGGCCAAAAACCATCAATAAAAACATACAATAATATTGTTTTCTTGACATGCTAAAAATATCAATAAAAAGGGTTTAATTTGACGTTTTTTTACAAATAGTTAACAGATAAAAATGTTAATGTTTCCTTACTTTACCTTCAAAAAGTATCAATAAAAGTATTTTTCTTGATGGGTTTTTTAATATACTTGATGGGCAAAAATGACAACCTAACCTATGTTAGACGGCCAAAAACGTCAACACAGGATTATTGTTGACATTTTTTGGCCGTCAACCAAATTATCTTTTTTGACACTCCAGCTTTCATGATATGGGTTTATTTTGATGTTTTTTGGCCATCAACATAGGTCTTTCTTGACTTTTTTTGCCATAAAAAAATCCCAAAATTGTAGTAGTGTTTACAGATTTGGGTGAACCCAATTTATTTGTTTAATGAGAGGATTGTGCTATACATACATACATACATACATAGATATTTAGCAACAATTAAACTCAAATGATGAAGCGGTTATCACCAATGGATTCTAATAGGCTAATTAAATCAACCAATATACATATGATAAGGGAAATGAATGCTGATGCGCACTTTAAGTGTTAACCGCAAGTGTACGGGTCAAGTTATAATATAAGACGGTTAAGTCCGAATATCGTTCCACTGGAGATCCAATTGTGAAGGTTTAAGTTACTTAGCTATTCTAGAGTTGAATCAATTTTATTTGAGGATTGAATTTGAAAATTATGAGTTATGGAAAATATAATCAAGTAAGGAAAGTATTAAAGTGAGAAACACAAGAGTCAAAGAGAGTTTTAAGGTAATGAATCCTTGTTTACTTCATCATGTAATATTATAGATTTCATGGATTTTATTGTCATTCATATGCCTAAGTCTAGATACTTAATTCCAAGTTATTTTCTCTCAAAAGCAACCCTTTCTCATGCAACTCGATTGATTATTAATCTCTTAAAACCAATACAAAATTACATGGCATTAAAAATAGTCTTTAGCAACTTTTATTGTCAACCTAACTACTATCGTGATAGATTAACAACAATTCATTGTTTTAGATCAAGTTAAACATACAATCTCTCAATCATACATCTAACCTAACATGTGAAGATGGCCAATCCACAAGAATTAAACACAATAAGAATGAAAAGCATAATCATTCCAACAAAACCATGAAAGTCTACAAGATCAACATAAATTCATAAACAAATCATCAAAACCCTAAAACTAAAGAGTTTAGCTACTCATAGCTTGAAGCAACATGTTTGAGCAAAATAAACGAAGAAAGAGTGTAAAGAAATGAAAACTCTACTGAAAAGAGGCTCTTGATTGAGGTAGCACCGTCACGATCTCCTTGGCTCTCACATCGGAATTCGAAGGGCACCACGACTATCTCGAAATCTTTTCCTCTTTCTTGCAACTAACTCACTCTTTGAACTCTCACTCAATTCTCTCCTTTTTGTGCCTCCTTAGGTCTGCACTTCCTTGATTTGATTTTGATCCCTAGGGCTGCTGGAAACCCCCAAATTTATAGAGTTTGGCCGCCCGAAAACTTTCCAAAAATAACAATTTTTTATTTAAGAAAAACTGGCGCCGCGGTGCTCGTCTATAGTGCCGCGGCGCTATTGAAAATTCTGGGATAGCGCCGCGACGCTAGGGCTGCGATCAGAAAAGCTTGCTCTTGGGTTTTAGCGCCGCGGCAGCGCCGTTCAAGCGCCACGGCGCTGCCCCAATTTCTGCCATTTTGGGTTTTTCAGCTCTTTTTCGCGGTATTCTTGCTCGGTTTTGATCTTTTAGTCTTTTCTTCTAATTTTCCTCATTTTAACCTGATAACCACTAGCAAACAAGTGAAATCTAATATAAACTCCCTTAATTTGAGAGAATAGAAAGCACTTTTCAAGTGCTTATCAAATACTTGTTGATTCCATTATGGATATGCGAAGTTCTTTAAATCAACGTTCTCCAATCCTAATACCATATGTTCTTCAATTCCCCTTTTGATGATGTAAGAACTTTTTAATTCAATGAATTAAACCTGAATTTTAAATTGATAGAGAGTTTGTTATTCTTTTGGAATCATAAATCAGCAAAGATTAAGAGAGCTATGTCAAAGAAGAATTGTCTATCGCGTGGATATATAAAGGCAAATGCCCACACTTTGGGCGACTACCCACCAACCACTAACTTAGGTAACTACCTAACTACCAACTCCCCACTACATTGATAACTACCCATGATAGTTTAGGTAACTACATCTGCCAACTATCAACTTTCCACTACATGGATAACTACCCACGATAATTTGGGTAACTATTCACATTCCAAGTAACTACCAACTCCACTTTACATGGATAACCATCCATGCATGATTAATTCTTCTATTTTTCCAACTTCACATAATATCGCTCAAACTTATAAATTTTACGGTATGGGACAAAGGAATTGACACCCGATAATTGTCTCTTAAATAATACGCTAATCATCACCGTATGTACTATAATAACTGTTATCAATTACTTAAATTATATGAATCAATATTAGAAATAAAAAATTTCTAACATTCTCTCACTTGATTCATATATGACAAGTATACAACATACTAACGAAATTTGAACTCACTTAAATGATGTTATACAAGTCACAACTTCGTAAGAACTAAACCGATCGATCAAGGCAATCAAGGGCCTGACAAACATCCTGACTCCTTCCATGTATCACAAGTCAATTCAATTCAAACAGTCATAATTTGATAAGATAAACACCCAAAATATCTAATCCCACAATGCCTTTATAATCATCATAAAATATGCATAGCTGAAATATGATTCATAGATAAGCCAAATGCAAACAAATATCAATATCTAGAGTTTTAAGTAAACATAAATGTGCTAAACATAAATTCATACATGTATGACCAATCATCTGCTATATAAGGACTTCCACTTCACTAACATGGCTAGTAAATGTCTTAGGAGCTAGTCCTTTAGTCAACGGATTGGCAATCATATCATTAGTGTCAATTTGCACTATTTGAACTCTTTGATTTTGTGCATCTTCTTTAATAGATAGATACTTTAAATCCATATGTTTGGCACCCTTAGAGTATCTATTATTCTTAGAGAAGAATACAACTACTGCATTATCACAATATATCCTCATTGGTTTAAAAATGTTACCAACAATGCCTAAACCACCAATAAAATTGCGCAACCACACCGATTGAACTGTGGCTTCAAAACATGCCACAAATTCAGCCTCCATAGTGGAAGTACCAATGAAACTGCTTACCACTCTTCAATGAGATAGCTCCTTCAACTAGAAGGAACAAATAGCCAAATGTGGACTTTCGGGTATCCGAACATACGACATAGTCTGAGTCCAAATAACCAACAACCTCAAGATTACTAGTTCTTCTATATGTGAGCATGTGATTTTTAGTATTTTGCAAGTACCTTAACGACCCAACATACCGACCCCAAAGTTTATATCTGACCTAGTACAAGTTTGAGCATACATCAAACTCCAACTAGAAAACATAAGGAATATTATCCATTTCTTTACACTCTAAGTCATTCTCGGGACACTAGGACCGACTGAAATTGTCTCCTTTCTGGATGGGAACTAGATGGTATACATGATTCCATCTTAAATCTTTCTATAACTTTGTTAATGTAAGCTTTTTGAGACAATCCCAAAATTTCTGGTGATCTATCTCGAAACATTTCTATTCTAATCAGACAGGAAACCTCACCCAAATCCTTCACCTCAAAGTTGCTGGAAAGGCAATCTTTAACATCATGTAATAACTCACTATTATTAGTGTAAGCCCCGTACTTGTTATTAAGGGAAAGTAAGTAAAAAGAAATTATGGGGCAAGTAAGTAAAGAAAATTTGCTAAGTTGGGGGAGAGTGAAAATGGTTAAGTGTTGGCCATGCGATGAGTGACCATGCTTTGAGGGATATTTCAGATTGACAAGAGTTGCCGCTGATAAGCATGTGTTGATGAGGGCAGCTCGGTGGGGAGAAAGATGTGAAGGGAGAAGGGTGCCATATGCGTTAATAGAAGTATGCGTTGAAGGCTACTATGTGCTAGAAGTTGGCATCGCTATGCGTTAAGATAGCCTATGCGTTGAAGAATGGTATTCGTCGGACATAGAAAAGTGGCCGGAGGGCCATTCGGTAATCAGCTATCCGGCGTGAAGCAATCAGTGGCATAATAAGTGGAGACTATGCGTTGTCGAAGCCATGCGTGGAAGGTGGCGCTGGCTAATTCTAGAAGGAGGATGAAGTTAGAACTGGTTAGTCGGTGATTTATATTGACATATAAAGGAGTGCATCGAATAATTAAGCCTTTTGGATACATTTTTGAATCAGATTAACTCCATTTCACAAACGAACAACGAGAAGAGGTAGAAGAAAGTACTTGAATAGAATTTGAGTATAAATCAGATCAGTTTCGTGATGATTTTGAAGCTGGAACCAGAAGCTTGATCGTTGCAGGTAGACTTGAACACCAATCGGTGTTTGAAGGAGAGTGAACCGAGGGCATCGAAGTAAGAATTGAAATTTTGAGGTAAGTAAGTTGAATCAATTCTTAGCAACTTCCATGAGGAATGTGTAAGCTAAAACCGAGCGAAAATGTGTTAATCTCTAGGAAGAAGTAAGTGGAGTTGAACTACTAAGCAAAGCAGGACAACCAAAGTTATTTGGGAATAATTCTCAAATGAAGATGAATCATGGCTTGAAATTTTGAGGTAAGTTAGATAACTCACTACTTTACAAGATTGTAGAAGGAAGGAAGTTCTGATTTTGGCTGTAATATGGTTTTTAGCAGGATAAAGGAAGAAGTTTGAAGGAAGGAAGGAAACTGTGATATCAAGTGCCGCTAGACAATGATATCGCTAAGGAGCGGGAGAGTGAGCAGCGGAATGGTTGTCGATGATAAACGCAAAAAAGCTCTGCGTCTCACAACTCTCCCTGGAGTCTCGCTAGGTATTGCTCCTTAAGATGATATCGCTAGTCTAATTCACTCCAGTTTCGCTAGTGTAACACCCAGTAATGTGAATCTCGCTGGTAGTCTCGCTAGTAACATAGAGTATCGCTCGTTATTAATATGCATACCTATGATTTTGAAAAAGGAGTCCAAAGGAAACCTAATACGAGAAATGTGTTTTACAGGCCAAGAAGAGCTCAGAAAAGTATACAATCCGCTCAGGGCCTAAGAAAAACTGTGAGGGACTCTTAAATTGTCTAAAGACTATCGTATTAATGTACAAGTGGAAGAGAATATATAATAGGTGAATTCATGTATGTGTGCTATTTAAATGCAAACCATGGCCGAAGGACCTTGTGTGAAGGCCTATGGAGATATATGATACATAGTGCTGAGGGACCATGAGTGAAGGCACTAGTGAGATTGACTGAGATAGTTTCTAATGCCGAGGGACCTCGTGAGAAGGTATATAGAAACCAGTATATGATGGCTCAGTGCTGAGGGACCATGAATGAAGGCACTTGAGCAGTGACTTAATATTGAGATTCAGTGCTGAGGGACAATATGTGAAGGCGTATGAATATATGAATACTAGTAGTCGAAGTATGAGGTTAAGAGCGTTGAGCTTTGCTCCGCCACTCATTAGATAAATGTTTATGTTTCCTTGTTAAATGTCACGAGTGGCCCAGTAAATTGTACTAGTAAGCTATATAGTAGTTTTATGATCAGCATGAATTCGAGGATTGAATTGAAACTGATAATTTAGTCACTCACTGAGCATAAGCTCACGCCTTTTGTTTATTGTTGTTTGTTTCAGGTAGCGAGCGTGTCCGGGACGCCTAGCCTATAGAAGATCCTCGTCTGGGCTTACTTGGCTATAGTACTCTGGGATAGTTGTAGATACTACTCTAAGCACAAATTTTGTTGTATATGATTACTGTGGCATAACGAGTGTGAGGTTTTGTAACATATGCCGAACAAATACACCTGCATGATAAATTATTTGCTGAGAAACCTTATGTCTAACTTATGATTTCCTTATAATGTCCTTATCAGTATAGAAGTTTGTACATTTGAATAGGTTTTCAATTATGCTTCAGTATACAGGATAACGCATATACGTATAGGTTGCACCTACTCCTAGGTTAAGAGGGTAATTTGGGAGGGGGTGTGACAATTAGTGGCTAGAAGAATATCATATATATAACACAAAGATTACAAACTTACTTCCCACAATCTTCATGCAGATGCACCGGTCAACGATCATTTCTTCAAACCCATATGACAATATGGTACCATTAAACTTCAAGTACCATTGTCGGGAAGCTTGTTTTAATCCATAGATTGATTTCTTCAACCTATATACGAGATTTCTTTCACTTGTGGTCATAAAACCTTGAGGTTGATCGATATATACCTCTTCTTCCAAATCTTCATTGAGAAAGGTTGTTTTAACATCCATGTGGTGAAGCTTAAGATCAAAATGAGCCACCAAAGTCATTACAATCCTTAAAAAGTTCTTTCTAGAAACCAGAGAGAAAGTCTCTTTGTAGTCAATGCCATCTTTTTTTGTGCAACCTTTGGCAACAAGTTTGGCTTTGTATCTCTCGATATTGCCCTTGGAGTCTTTCTTTGTCTTAAAGATCCACTTCGAGCCAACTCTTTTAAAATCCTTCGGCAATTCTGTCATTTTATAAACATTGTTGTCATCCATAGATTTCAATTCTTCCTTCATGGCCATTAACCACTTATCGAAAACTTCCCTATTCATGACTTGATCGAAAAAGACTTGGTCATTATCAATGCTCAAGTCATTTTCATGCTTAAGTGCATAAACTATATACTCATTTGAAATAGTTGGTCGTTTCTCTCTAGTAGACTTCCATATTAATGCTATGTCTTCTTGAGGTTGTACTTGCTGATTAACTTGAACATTCTCTTCTTCTTGAACAATGACATTTGTAATTGGGTTTGGAGCATCCATTTGTTGTTCCATATTTGTGCCTTGTGGCTATGCTACAATAATAGGAACAAGAACTTGAGATGAATCACTTGATAATTGTTTGTCCATCAATGACTCTCATATCTCTATATCATGTGCTCTCACACTCCCACTGAGTCTACCATTTTAAAGGAAGCGACCATTTCCAAACTCTACAATTCTCATACTATGGTTAAGACAATAGAATCTATACCCTTTTGACCTTTCCGGATATTTAATGAAATAACCACTGATGGTCTTGTAATCCAACTTCTTTTCATATGGATTATATATCCTCACTTCAACTTGGTAGCCCCATACATGAAGATGTCTTAAATGAGGCTTCCTAGATGTCTACACTTCATAAGGTGTCTTCCGAATTGCTTCACTAGGTATCCTATTCAATATGTATGCAGTTGTCCTCAATGCATGCATCCACAATGAAATAGTTATAGAACTATCATTCATCATACTCCTTACCATTTCCATCAATGTACGTTTACGCCTTTCCACTACACTATTTTGATGTGGTGATTCGGGCATTGTATAATGCACACAAATGCCCTTAGACTTAAGGAGTTTGTTAAATGGACCTGGAATTTGTCCAACTTCCAATGTCTTTTCGTAATATTCACCACATCTATTGGAACATATTACCTTAACCTTTCTATTTAACTGCCTCCCAACCTCTATAATGAATGTCTTAAGGACATCAATCGATTGAGTTTTTTCATGTAGTAAATAAAGGCAACAATACCTAGAGTAATCATCAATGAAGGTAATGAAATACCTTTCACTACCCCAAGATGGTACATCTAAAGGACCATAAATATCTGTATGTATTAAATCGAGTAATCAACTACTCCTTGTGGTAGCCTGTTTTGATACATGTTTGGTTTGCTTACCCTTAATACAATCCACACAAGTATCATTCCAATCAGTAAAATCCAATTGAGACAAAACTTCACCTTTTATTCGTCTCAAAATCCTCTCTTTGAATATATGACGGAGTCTTCTATGCCACAAGTCAGTAGAAGACTCATTTAGTGCATATATTTTCATACCAACATCACTTTCAACATTAAATAGGAAATTAACAAAAGTAGAATTTAGATTAAAACAATACAAAATATCCAACAATAAACTAGTACCACACAAGTTTGTTCCACGATATAATGAAAAACAGCTATGTCAAATCTTAAAATCAAATCCTAAAACATTCAACCTAGAAACAAAAACAAGATTTCTAGAGCAATTAGGAACATATAAACACTTCTCTAGATCAACGCAATCGTCTGTCCCTAACACAATTCTATATATCCTTACATCTTCAATTCTAGCCTTCATCTTGTTTTCCATAAATAGAAAGCTTTCACTTTCTAGTATTTGGTGGTGATTTAGGTAACCCCACATGACATTAGAAACATGCGTGGTTGCACCGGCCAATATCAAGCCATCAAGTAATAGAAGGTACCTCAATCAGATTTGATTCAAAGCATACAAAAACAAAATGTATACATCTCTTTTCAAACCATTCCTTTCTCTTTTGGCAATCAGCCTTCTTGTGCCCAGGTTTGTTGCACCACAAACATTTTAGAATCTTTGCAATTTCACCTTGCCCTTTACTGGGTTGCACCTTAAATAGCTGCTTTCCCTTGTTCTTTCATTTCTTACTTGTAGCTTTGTTGCCATTTGAACCAACGTTTGAATTACCATGATAGACAAAGTTGGCATGGGAAAGTTTGACCTTAAAGTCTTCCCTTTGCCTTACCTTTTCTTGCATAAGCATGACCTTAATATCTGAAAGAAACAAATTTCCCTTTAGTTTGTTATAAGTTCTCCGACATTGCTTTAAATCATCACCCTTACATGATTTCAGCATGAACTCAACCAACACCCTTTTACCAAGATTCACATCCAAACTTTTAAGCCGATTGTAGGTGTTTACCATGTGAGTAATGTGCTTTTCCATTGACTGAACTAAAATGTACTCTCTATTAGATAAATCATTAATAAGAGTAGCAACAACAGACTTATCCATAATGTTTGTCATAGTACACTTCTTAATTTCAGCAAAAAAATTCCCTCTCTTTTCAATCTTGGGCTAAGAAGACTTAACATTAGGCGATATGTTAAGTTTAAGAAAGTTCATCAAAAGCCTATTCGACCTCTCCCAGTTTTCCCACAGTTTCTTGTCTACCTCCAAACTAGTATCTGTCAGTTTAGTGGGCTCATCTATAACTAGAGCTGAATCGAGTCCCAACAACCCAACATTTAACTTGACATATTCAATCCAGTCATCATAGTTCTGCCCATTAAACTTGATACCACTAGGAGTCATATTTGACATGGTAAAAGACCGCTGCAAACGTTTACATCTCACATATTAATTGCTTTGAATTTAAATCACAATACAGACTATAACATATACCAAAATGTGGCATTTAAGTTCACCTTTGGGCTAAATTTAAAAACAACTAATAATCATCATTCATGCATTATTCATATAACATATATAAGGTTAATCACTAAGTTTACTTTACTATTCATGTCATCTTTGGATGTACATTATATATTAATTAAACAAAGTTTATAACCTACTTCAACTGTTATTAACTAAATAAGATCTACCTTTGGGTAATCGTCTAACTTCATGTTAATAACTATAAATATTTATCATTCCTAAATGTCATTTATGATGCTATATCAAATAAACATTTATAAAATAATTTAAATTGTTTAATGAACTCCGAGTGGGCTAATGTCCACATTTCGAGTAACTACCTACCAACCACTAACTTAGATAACTAACCACATCCTAGGTAACTACTAACTCCCCACTATATGGATAACTACCCATGATACTTTAGATAACTACTCATGTGCCAGCTAGCTACCAACTCCCCACTACATGGATAGTTACCCATGATTCATTTCTCTATTTTTCCAACTTTACATAACACCACTCAAACTTATAAATTTCACGGTGTGAGACGAAGGGTTTTACACGTGATGATTATCTCTTCAATACTACATTAATCATCACTGTGTGTACAACAATAATAATTATCAATTGCTTATTATATGAATCAATATTAGAAATCAAAATTTCTAACAATAATAATTACACATGATGATTCTTTAGTATGTTGAATGGTTAGGACTAACAACCCAGATCATTAACCATGTTAATTTCTAGAAATTAACTTGAAATTTGTAATGGTTGCTTGTTAATTGCCAAAGTAGCATGGGCCACGTCTTGGGTACATGATCTTTTGTTCGGAATTATTGGAAGTATCATGTAATTGGCTTGAGTGGCTTAAGGACAAAAAGTAATAGATTGGTTAATTTTCATGGTTTAGCCCTTGAACCTAATGCGTGTGTTTATTAATTATTGAATGTGTTTCATTCTTAATTAATCGACATATAGTTTAATTAGGTGATAAGCACTTGAAAAGTGCTTTATGTTCTCTCAAATTAAGGGAGTTTATATTAGATTTCACTTGTTTGCTAGTGATTTTTAGGTTAAAATGAGGAAAAGGAAAATTAGAAGAAAAGACTAAAAGATCAAAACCGAGCAAGAATAGCTCGAAAAAGAGCTGAAAAACTCAAAATGGCACAAATTGGGGCAGCGCCGTGGCGCTTGGACGACACTACCACACTAAAACCCGAGAGCAAGTTTTCTGGACGCGGACCTAGCGCCGCTGCGCTTTCCAACAGCGTCGTGGCGCCGTTCCAAAATCGTCACTAGCGTCGCGACGCTATAGACCAGCCCTGCGGCGCCAGTTTTCATTAAATAAAAAATTGTTATTTTTGGTAAGTTTTTGGGCGGCCAAACTCTATAAATTTGGGTGTTTTCAGCAGCCCCTAGGGATCCAAATCAAGGAAGTGCAGACCTAAGGAGGCACAAAAAGGAGAGAATAGAGTGAGAGTTCAAAGAGTGAGTTAGTTGCAAGGAAGAGGAAAAGAGTTTGAGATAGTTGTGGTGCCCTTCAAATTCCGATGTGAGAGCTAAGGAGATCGTGACGGTGCTACCTCAATCTAGAGTTCTTAATGCTTTGCTTAATCACCTAGTTTCAAAAAATTAGTAATTAGGGTTTAAGTAAAAGAAAAAATTGCTTTTGAAAGATTCAATCTGGATAAAAGACTTCTAGATCTAGGTGTAGTGTTAATTATTTCAAGAGTTAAGCAATTGTGTTTAATATTTACCTTTAATGAAATTTATTTCCTAAAATGATTCTTAGTTGATAATTTCCATATCTTGATCACTTTTATTTGTTTTCTTATATTAGTTTAGCTTATATGATATTACAACTCGATCCCCTAGATGAAATTAGAAAGATCCCTAAATAGTTAAAAAAATAATCAAACCAATCCCTTGAAGATGATACTCGACCTTTCAAGCCATTATAATTATATTATAACTTGACCCGTACACTTGGGGAATTGTGCATCACCTGGAAAGGTTATAGTTAGGTGTTAGACAACTTGTGATGGTTCAAAAGAGATATGTACACTAAAGAAGGGATGTTAGATGCATAGAACCTAGCCAACAAGGGGAAGTTGGACGTATACCACCTTAATGAGTAGAATTGTGGTTAAGTGTCGAGAGTTAGGAAGAAGTCAAAAGAAGCTTAGTTCAAGAAAATAAGAGGTGAACGCCTAAAGAGAAAGACTTGGACTCATAGGTCATCAGGAATGCATGGTGAACCCTAAGTGGACGCATGGTACTTGTTCTAGGCAAGGTTTGATGCATGACAAGGCTTGGAAATGGCTTGAGGATGTGTCCAAAGGATTGAGAGGGAAGTAAGAGGTGGCGAGCTATTAGTTGAACACCTCAAAAGTAAGAGGTGTCAACATGTATGAAGATGCAAGGTATGATGAGGCCACTTAGGTAGGTTAAGTGTCAAGCCTAGGATGAAAGTTGTGATGACAAGGCTTGAATTTCAATTTTATAAATAAGGCTTGAGATTTCATTTGCATATACACTTAAGTATTGATTCTAAGGACTTTGAGAGACTTGAGAGTGTTCTCAAGAGAGATTTTGAAAAGGACTAGATGTCCAACAACATTCCCTAGCATCCAAAGCATCAGACCATGTGTTCAACATAAGAATTCAAGGTGTCTAGAAGGCAATCTAGGTGCCAAACCTACACAAACAAACATATTAGGCGTCCAGAAGAAGAATTCCAGGCATCTAAAGGAGACTATGGGCATCTAACTTGGTATTTCCATAGCTTGCTGTTGAGTTTTGGGATATGGAAGCCTAGTGGCATGCGCGAAAGCAAAGGGTGAGCTAGGTCTTAAAGGAATAGAGGGTTCGAAGCAAGGAAAAAGGACTCGGAGGACAAAACCTGCATTAACTATTAGTGTTTATAAGTTATTTCCCTAAGTAATATTGTTATTTCCTTACAAAGTTTATATGTTGTGTGATGATGATACTTAATAAGGGAAGGTAAGCCCGCACAGGATGGTCAGAGGATCCGTGGACCTAGTTTCTGATCTTGTGTCAGAGTTAGAACCTCACGGGATGGTCAGGGTTACCGAAAACCTAGTTCCTGATCTTGTGGAAGTATCTCTTGTGGGATGGTTAGAGGATCGACGGGCCTAGTTTCTAATCCCTCAGAGGTAAGTCTATGTGCACATAGTGGATGGACCAAGTAGCTGAGCCAAGAGGAGCTGGCAAATTACAGTACGGTATAGAGATGAGGTTTGTGATTGAGGTTTGAGTAGATAACCTCATTTGCGATTGATTTTAATTTTGGATTATTGCTATTATGTTGAATTGTTAAGGGTCTGATGCGCACTTTCCGTGTTTATTGAAAGTGTATAGGTCAAGTTATAATATACGACGGTTAAGTTTGAATATCGTTCCACTAAGGATCTAATTGTGAAGGTTTAAGTTACTTAGCTATTCTAGAATTGAATCAATTTTGTTTGATGATTCGAATTCAAGTTGTGATTTTAGAAAAACTAGAAAGGAAAGCAAGTAAATAAGAAACACAAGTGTCAAAGAGAGTTCTAGGGTAATGAATCCTTGTTTACTTCATCATGCAATATTCTAGGGTTCATGGAGGTTATTACAATTCATATGCTTAAGTCTAGAAACATTAATCTAAGTTATTTGCTCTAAAAAACAACATTTTCTCATGCAACTCAATTGATTACTAATTTCTTGAAACCAATACAAATGACATGGCATTAAGAGTAGTCTTTGATAACTTTCATTATTAACCTAACTATTTTAATGATAGATTAACAACAATTCATTGTTATGGATCCAATTAGACATACAGTTATCTCAACCATACATCTAATCTAACATGCAAGGATGGCCAATCAATAAGAATTAAGCATAATAATAATGAAACATATTCTCATTACAACAGAACCATGAAGAGTCTACAATATCAACATAACTTCATAAACAATTCATCAAAACCCTAAAACTAAAGAGTTTAGCTACTCGTAGCTTTAAGCAACATGTTCACAACAATATAAGCAAAAAAGAGTGTAAAGAAAGGAAAACTCTACTGAAACGAAGCTCTTGGTTGAGGGGGAATCGTCAAGATGTTGTTGGTCTTCAAATAGGAAACTCGAATGACATCACGATTCTCTCTTGAACTCTTTTCTCTCTTCCTTGTAGCTAACTCACTTTTTGGGACTCTCTAATGTATATCTTGGTGTGTTGGTTGATGACTATGGTTGCTGGAAACCCTCAAATTTATAGAGTTGGCCACCCAAAATTCTTTCAAAAAATATAGATTTTTCAATTAAGGAAAGATCGCGTCGCAGTGCTGACCGACATCAAATGGTGGCACCGCCATGCTGCTAGATGGTGCTACGGCGTTGTGCATCATAAAAAACTACCTTCGATAATGTGCACTTTAAGTGCTAACAGCAAGTGTACGGGTTTAGTTATAATATAAGATGGTGAAGTTCGAATATCGTTCCATTGAGGATCGAATTGTGAAGGTTAAATTACTTAGCTATTCTAGAATCAAATCAATTTTATTTGAGGATTGGAATTTAAGTTGTGAATTTGGAAAAACTAAAATGAAAAGTAAATAGAGAAGAAACACAAGAGTCAAAGGGAGTCTAAGGTAATGAATCCTTGTTTACTTCATCATGCAATATTCTAGGGTTCATGGATTTTATTGTGATTCATATGCTTAAGTTTAGAAACTTAATTCCAAGTTATTTTCTCTCAAAAACAACATTTTCTCATTTAACTCAATTGATTACTAATCTCTTGAAATCAATACAAATTACATGGCATTAAGAATAATCTTTAGCAACTTTCATTGTTAACCTTACTATTTTCATGAGAGATTAACAATGATCTTTTGTTATAGATCTAGTTAAACATACAATCTTTCAATCATACATCTAACCTATCATTCAAACATGACCATTCAACAAGAATTAATCACAATAACAAAGAAAAGTATAATCATTACAGCAAAACCATGAAGAGTCTACAATATCAACATAACTTCATAAAAAATTCATGAAAACCCTAAAACTAAAGAGTTAGCCACTTATAGTTTGAAGCAACATGTTCAAACAATATAAACAAAGAAAGAGTGTAAAGAAAGAGAAACTCTACTAAAAAGAAGCTCTTGAGTGAGGAAACACCGTCACGATCTCCTTGGCCTTCATGTTGGAACTCGAACGGCACCACAACTCTCTTCCTCTTCCTTGCAGCTAATTCACTTTTTGAACTCTCTAATGAACTTTCACTCAATTCTCTTCTTCTTGTATCTCTTTGTTTGTAAATTTGTGATTAGGGCTGCTGGAAACCTTTTTATTTATAGAGTTGCCTGCCCAAAATTCTTTCCAAAAGTACAAAATCTTAAATTATGGAAAGTTGGAGCCGTGACGCTGACTAATAGGGAAAGTTGGCGTCGTCGCGTTGCTGTATGGCGTCGTGGCGCTGACAGTCACTTTTCAAGTGCTTTTCACCACTCTAAACTTAGAGTGCTAGTCCCGAGCAAAGAATAGAATCAAATAGAGGGAGTTTAGAGAGGAAGTGTGCAATCGACTCATGTCTCAGAGAATAGCATTAAGAGCTTGAGTAGAAACATGCAAGCATATCTGTATTGGTATAATCATTTAAGGCCAAATCTTACTATCTCCCATGTGTGTGTGTGCAAGCCTCACTCAATTTAAAATATTAAAACTCAAATTAGTACTTAAGAGAGCTTCTTTAGTTTTCTCCTACTCTAGCTCATGCGCCAATCTTCAAGCATCCACACATTTCAAGTGAGTAATATGTCCTCTGAGGTGCCAGTCAATCATTTATTTTTTTTCATGGGCCCTAAACTTGCATTCTTTTACCTAAGGGCACTAGTTTTCACACATTCACTGTAAGGACTCGTACCTAGTCAATTCCCAGATATCCTTACTAATCACAGCAAAGACAACTCTTTTTACCCCCATCATGCATACTCATGACAAGCTTAATATCTAAAAAGATAGGCATATAAATCTCATATATTTTTTTGTACACTTTTTTTTTTTTCTTTTCTCAAATGCATGTATTCTCTTTTCTTTTCCTATAGTCTAAGATTACAAACCATCATGCATTTCTACTCTCTAACTAGTGGGCCTTTCGAGTGACAACCAAATACACCCAACTTAATCCTCTTTTTAGTTAAAGATTCTAAATTAAGGTGGCTACATGCTCAAGAATATGGGAGATTTTAAGAGGGACTTAAATTAATTTAACTGAAGATAATGCTATTCTATTTCCACAATAAGTCATCTCATGCGAATTCGAATCTCATTATGGGCAATCAACATCAAAGCACATAACCATAAAAAGAAATTCCCATTATCTTTAAAAGCTCCAAAAGTTTTCAAAATTTTTTAAAATTTCATTAGCATGCATATGATCATTAAAACCTCACAAACATGCATAGTAGGATAAGAAAACAAACAAAAGTACGAGTGACACATCCCACCCCAAACTTAGAATCATGCAATGTCCCCAATGCATAATATCATCTAACAAAGGAAGAACAAGCTTGGGAGCACGTAGGAAGCCACCAAACAGGCATGGTGTAAGGAGTACTTTGTGTGATGAATCAAAGTCCTGAAAAATACGAAAGCATATGAGTGACTCAAAGATTTATTGAAAATAAAACTAAAAAGAAAAATAAAGAAAGCAATAAAATTGGGTTGCTTCCCAATAAGCGCTTGGTTTAAGGTCTCTTAGCTAGACCGAACCAATAGATCATCCAATGAAAGCAAGGTTCTCAATTTGGCATTCTTCATCGCCAATGTAATGCTTCAAACATTGACCATTTACTTTGAAGGTTGTCCCATCATCGCTTTGCAATTCCATGGCTCCATGTGGAGACACTTTTACAATGACAAAGGGTCCCGACCATCGTGTCCTAAGCTTTCCTGGAAACAAATGTAAACGTGAATTGAAAAGTAATACTTTTTGTCCAGGAAGAAAGGTCCGTGGGGTGATCTTCTTGTCATGCCATCTAGCGGTGCACTCTTTGTAGAGTTTGGCATTCTCATACGCTTGAGCGCGGAACTCCTCCATCTCATTGAGTTCCAAGAGGCGGTTTTTGCCGGCCTTCTCAAAATCCATGTTCAGCTTCTTGATGGCCCAATAAGCTCTATGCTCGAGCTCAACAAGTAAGTGACAAGTTTTAACAAACTCCAACCTATATAGTGAAGTACTAATTGGGGTTTTGAAAGTTGTACGATAGGCCCACAGTGCATCATTGAGCTTAAGGGCCCAATCCTTACTATTGGTCTTGATAGTCTTTTCCAAAACCTGCTTGATTTTCCTATCAGATAACTCAACAAGACCATTAGTTTGAGGATGATAAGCTTGATAACACCTAAATTGTGTTATCTTCCTCAGCTTAACTCGAGATCATTGTGCTGTTTAATGTGTCTATTTTGTTATTTTGTAGGTTTTGAATACTTAACAGGGTGTTAGCACCAAAATTGGGCCAGAACGAAGTTCCACAGCATCAACCAGGAGATAGAACTAAAAAAGGACAAAATTGCCCTTGAAGCCCTGACACCGTGACGCTGCCTAGGCGCAGCCGCAAAGCTTTTTCCCGAGACGCTTTGTTGAACAAATGTAGCAAGCACCACGGTGCTGCCTTATAGTGTCGCGGTGCTCCGAAAAGTAAATGCGGACAAATTACCATTAGCGCCGTTTTAATTTTGGCTTAAATTACCCTAGCTGCCAGCCATTCGGGAGGGGAGAGCAGCTCGAGTCCCAAGTCTGTTTTTAGAGTTTTTCGCTGCATTTTTCTTTCTTTTCACCTTGAGGAGAGTTTCTTTGAATAATTGTTGGGTAAACAAGCATGTATCGAGGCTAAGGTAACGTTTCCTAGCTTGGGTATTAGGGATTTTCCATTGTAATTGATGTTTCTTTTGAGGTTTTGAACTTAATTCAATGTATGCATGATTTAATTACGAGTTTTCAGAATTTATGATCAATTTGTAACGCTGGTGTTTATTTTGATTTTTGCTTTTGGTTGTATTACAATTCGTGACAATTTGTTGTATGTCAATCATAGGAAGCAATAGGTTGGTTAACTTGCAAATCCAGATGGTGATGCGCATTGTTCTAATCAACCTAGAATTAAATCGATAGGACATTCAATCTAGGTCTATCTAGTTGCATGTCTCGCCTAATTTTCACTTGAACTTAATGCGGTTACGGCAATTCAATTCTGCCATTTCCTGTTGAATTGAATAGGTGCTAGCTTTAATGAATTTAGTAATGACGAACCAATGATAAGAACATCGAACATATGAAATCACGCGTAACCCAAGCTAGAGCTTCTTCCATTGAACTTTTACTCTATTTTACTTTTCGCATTTTATTTTTATGAAATCTACTTTTTCTTGCAATCAACCTTTTTCAAACCCCCCTTTTGCTTACTTTGAATTAAAAACTTTTCAACTGTGAAATTCAAGGGCTCCCTGTGTTCGACCCGGCTTGCCATTACTACTGTGGATAAGTTCGACAAATTTATATAGCGCAGAATTGGGCGACAAATTCTGTCCGTCAAATTGGCGTCGTTGCCGGGGAGCCGAGAAATTTCACTTTTGTGGGGTTTACAATTCCTTACCGCTCTTTAGTTTTTCCTCCTTTGTATGACTCGATCCTCCTAGGATCGAAATAATTTTTTGTATTCTGCAGACATCAATAGAGAGAAAAGGTGAAGAAGGAGGGAAGTTAGAGAACGAAGAGCTTCAGAGGAACCTACTCGTGCAGGAAGCACATTTGAAGAAGTCTTAGAAGTAGAAGAAACACCAATAGCTTAGCCAGTAGAGCGCACATTGCGGGACCTCTCAGCCCCAAATGTTGATCAACAGCCTCTTTGCATTACTTATCCGACCATGACAGGTAATTTTGAACTTAAATCAGGCTTAATTCACTTACTCCCTTCGTTTTCTAGACGTGCAGGTGAGGATCCGCACAAGCATCTCAAGGAGTTCATCATTGTATGTGAGGGGATGAGGTCCCATGGTGTGATTGACGAGCAAATCAACCTTAGAGCCTTCCCTTTCTCTTCGAAAGATGATGACAGGGATTGGCTTTACTTCCTTCCTCTAGGTTCTATAACCACCTGGAAGGAGATGCAGAGTCAATTCCTGGGCAAGTTCTTTCCCGCATCACGTGTTGCACGCATAAGGAAGGAGATTTACGGGATTACCCAGACAACAAGGCAGACACTGTTCGGGTATTGGGAGCGGTTCAAAAACCTATGCGCCAGTTTCCCCAACCACCAGATTTCTAATGCGCTGTTGATATAGTACTTCTATGAAGGGCTTGTCCCTAGTGATCGAAGTACTATTGATGCAGCTAGTGGTGGCGCCTTGGTTAACAAGACTCCCACGGAGGCTAGGGCACTCATCTCTCCATGGTGAAGAATGCATAGTAGTTCGGGACGTGAGCTCCCGACAGTACCACGTCCTTAAGAGAGGTAAGTGAAATAAAAGTTGGACTTTCTGAACTTTCTTCTTTGGTGAAGCAGGTCTTTGCTGCAAGGCAGTAGCATCATAAGCCAATTGAGGTCAGTTATGCTGGGAATTAGTGTTGCGCAACATATCTAAAGTGCAAAACTTGTTGTTGCGTTTATCTATTATTAAGCTTACTACTATGCGTTTAACATATTATGTGTTTAACATTCTTAATATTATGCGTTAGTGATATGTCAAGTTTTCCTATCCTTTACCCAAGTATAAGCAAAGAATGAGGTTTTCTCGGTGAATTCGAGGTCGAACACAGGGACGATGCAGATTCTAAAATTCGTTGGATTATTTGAGTTGGGCTAGTAACCAAAAATATTTAACATGGGATGTGTTTAACTAAAGAAAGCAATAACATGCACACTAGATTAAAAGGTGGTGGATGGTAAGGTATGCGACACAGCAAAGTCAGTTAAGTGGATTAAATGAATGGATAAAAATAGAGTTTGGGTTGGTTAACATCTAAAATCAGAAACGCATAGTGATAGTCTATTCATACTTGCGAGTCTTCTCGCGGTTGTCAGTCGCTATGCGTTATATGTCTATCCTGCATAGGAGAGTGTTTAAGTACCAAGGTTATTCCTATGTTTAGGTAATACTTCTTAGCCTTCTCAATTGAGTTTCACAATCACTTACTCTCTCGAGCAGTTAGATTATTACTACTTATATTGATTAGCTAGATGGACATAAGCATCAGATTAAGATTACAATTGACAAGATGCAATAGTTACACTATGGTTCTTATTTAGATGCTAACGCAACCTATGACCCTTGAAAGATTAGCTACTCATGGATTCAAAGTAATAAGCGGAAAGTGTAAATGGATAGACATGGAAGAATTGTAGATTAATGAACGAAATACAATCTTAGACAGTTCAATGTCTTGATAACAATTCTAAAATCAAAGCTAGAAAAAGATAGGAAGCAGGAAGGCGTTTCAAAGTCTTGAGTCGCTGGAATGGAAGCGTGAGATCTGCTGTGAAGTGGTCAGGCGAAGGGAAGACTCTTCTCTCTCGAGCTATTTGTCTCCGGTTGTCTTCTGGAGAGAACTCTGCTATCACTTAGGAATTCTTCCGAGAATCAACAACCCTTGTTCAGCTTGCAAGTCTGCCCTTTTATAGGGATGCGTTCGTAATCAGTGGCAAATCTACGTGATTGGAGGCACAATTGATGTCGTGTATCTATCTCACTTAATTGCGTAATTCTCGGTTCAATTTAGATCCACCACTTTAGCCACAGATCATGCATGTCAATCTTTCCGACAATCTCTCAAGATTCTAATATGATTTTTCGCTGCCTTGCGTTTTTCGTCGTTATGCATCCATGGAGAACTTGGGTTCATGCGTTCATGTAAGCCCCGTACTTTTCATTGGGAGAAGGTAAGTAAGAAGAAACTATGGGACTGGTATTGAGTAAAGAAAATTAGTCGAGTTGTGTGAGAGCAAAAATGGCTAAGTGTTGGCCATGTGATGGGTGATTATGCGTTGAGGGTATGTCTAAAGCTTGACAAGAATTGCCGCTGGTAGATATGCGTTGAAGAGGACAGCTCGACGTGGAAGTAGATGTGAAGGAAGGAGGGTGCAATAGGCGTTAGTGGAAGTATGCGTTGAAGGCTACTAATTTTACTGTGTTAGAAGTTGGCATTGCTATGCGTTGAGATGGCCTATGCGTTGAAGGATAGTATGCGTCGGGCATAGAAAAGTGGCCGAGAGGGTCATGCGGTAGTCGGCTATTCGACGTTGAGCAATCAGTAGCATGGTAAGCTGAGGCTATGCGTTGTCGAGGCCATGTGCGGAAGGTTGCGTTGGCTAATTCAAGAAGGAAGATGATGGTAGAGCTGGTAAGTCGGTGACTTATATTGACATATAAGTGAGTGCATCGAATAATTAAACCCTTTTGGACATATTTTCGAACTCAGATTGACTCCATTTCGCAGACGAACAACAAGGAGAGGTGGAAGAAGGTGTTTATATCAAATTCAAGTAGAAACCAGATCATTTTCATGGTGACTTTGAAGCTGGAACCAGAAGCTTGATTGTTGCTGATAAATCTGGACACCAATCGGTATCTGAAGGAGAGTGAGCTGAGGAAGTTGAAGCTAGGACTGAAGTTTTGAGGTTAGTAAGTTGATTTAATTCTTAGCAACTTCTATGAAGGATGTTTAAGCAAAATCCGAGCAAAAATGTGTTAATTTCTAGGAGGAAATAATCGGGGTTGAATTGCTAGACAATTCAAGGTAGTCGAAGTTATTTGGGAATAGTTCTCAAATGAAGACGAGTTGTGGTCTGAAATTTTGAGTTAAGCTAGAAAACTCATTGATTTACAAGATTGTAAAAGAGAAGGAGTTCTGATTTTGGCTGTAATATGGTTTTTTTAGCCGGATAAAGAAAGAGTTAGAAGGGAAGGAAGGAAATAGTGGTATTAGGTGTCGTTAAGTCAGTGGTATCGCTAAGGAGCTAGAGAGTGAGCAGCAGAACGAGTGTCGTTGATAACGCAAAGAGCTTTGCATCTCACACCTCTCGCGGAAGTCTCGCTGGGTATCGCTCCTTAAGATAATCTCGTTAGTCTAGTTCACTCCGGTTTCGCTAGTGCAGTAGCCAGTGGTGTGAATTTCGCTGGTAGTCTCGCTAGTGACATAGAGTATCGCTAGTTATGAATATTTTGGAAAAAGAAAGTCTCGGTGATGGAGTGAGAATGGTATATGTATATGCATACTTAATGATTATGGGAGGGAGTTCAAAGAAAACCTAATGTGAGAAATGTGTTTTTACAGGCCAAGAAGAGCTCGGAAAAGCATATAATCTGCTCGGGGGTTAAGACGAATCATGAGTGACTTTCTATTTCATCCAAGGATTATTTCTAACATTGTGCAAGTGAAAACGAGTATGTTATATGAACTTCTGTATGCGTGTTATCTAAATGCAACCGACGGCCGAAGGACCATGTGTGAAGACTTATGGGGATATGATATATGATACACAGTGCTGAGGGACCATGGGTAAAGGCACTTGAGAAATTGATTGAGATGAATTTCAATGCCGAAGGACCTTGTGAGAAGGCATATGGAAACCAGTAAATGATAGCTCGATGCTGAGGGACCACGAGTGAAGGCACTTGAGCAGTGGATTGATATAGAACTCAATGTTGAGGGACAATATGAGAAAGCACTTGAGAGTAGAAACACCGAGGGACTAAATGTGAAGGTGTGTGAATATATGAATAATAGGAATTGAATTATGAGGTTAATAGCGTTGAGCTTTGCTCCGCTACCTCTTGGAAAGATATTTATATTGTTAAATGGCATGAGTGACCTAGGAATCTGTAATAATAAAATATATAGTAGTTATTATGATCAGTATTAACTCAAGGATTTTATTGTAATTGGATAACTTAGTCACTCACTGGGCTTTAGGCTCACGCTTTCTTGTTTATTGTTGTTCATTTCAGGTAGTGAGTATGTCAGGGACGCCTAGCCTACAGAAGATCCTCGTCTGGGCTTACTCTGCATTAGTTCTCTGGGATAGTTGTAAATAATCAGTTTATGTACATGTTTTTGTCATACATGATCCTTGTAGTATAGTGAGAGTGCGTTTTGTACAGTATGTAGAGCAAATACTTGTTATGATAATTTATGAGTTGAGAAATCTGAATTTAGAGATTATGTTTAACTGATGATAATGCACTAGCATAAAGCTTTGTACAATTGATTCGGTATTGATTTATGTTTCAAGATACATTTTAACGAGTGTGTGTAGGTCGCACCTACTTCTAGGTTAGGAAGGAAATCTGGGAGGGGGTGTGATAGTTCACTTATGTTGACGCATCCGTATGTTACGAACGCATCATCCTGTGTTGAGCGGTTGTCAGCGCATCCATAGGTTGCTTGCGTTCCTGCGTTAAAACATGCGTTTTAGGCTAAGAAAGCTATAAAATAATTATCTTCATCAATTTACAAGAGTAGAACACATAGGAAGATTTATCAATAGAATTCAACACAAACTATCGCATGATTCTATTTAATCTCTATTTTTCTAAAAGGAAGGCTGTAATAACTTGTATTTCTACAAGTTATCACACCCCCAAACTTAGAGAAATGCTTGTCCTCAAGCATAAATTCTATCTAAGAAACTTCAATCAGCCCAAGAACTTTCTCAACGCATTGACTAGTCTCTCAGAATGCTATACTCAATCAACTATCCGTTAGTTACATTACTTTTCTACCCCTTTTTTCTTTTCTTTAGAATGGGTCTAATTTGTATGCAGGCAAACTTTCTTTTCAAAATTCTATACTCATTATTCACAAAATTTTTTGTTTCTTCTTTTAAAATTGAGTCTGAAAAGATGAAGATATCAAGTTCTTTTACTTTCATTTGTTTTATTGTCTATGTATTAGATTACAATGCGTCGAATAGGGTTACCCACCTTTGTTCTGACATACCTACTATGGGGTGCATGGAGGCAGCCAACTACGAGTAAGTGTCCTTCTCGACTAAACTCTTATCTCAGTTCGATTTTCTCACTAGACATTGGAGTTTGTTATTTATCTATGTGTCACTGGTTATGATACCCACCTTCGTTTTAACATACCAACTATGGGGTGCATGAAGGCAGCCAACTACGAGCAGGTGTCGTTTTCAGCTAAACTCTTAACAAGATAAGTGTATTAGTCTTGTCAGCGGAGTATTGCGTTGAAAGATTTTTTTTTTTTTTTTTAGTTCCTCAAATTTTTATCTTTGACAGTTCAAACCTCTTCCACCCCTAAACTTGAGAGTAGCAAGGTCCTCATTGCTTAAAGTGTAAACAAAGATTATGTTGAAAAAAATTTGTAAAAGAGGTTTGAATTGGCAGCTTGCATTACGTTTCTAAGGAATAGTATGCAGACGCATTGAAAGTAATCTAACTTAAGAGTGGCCAAAGGATGTAAGCATGATTATCATCATAGTGACTATCTTTTCAACGCAAAGATAAAAGTTGAGAATAATTAAATTTACTCAGAATGAATTTAGAACACGGGAAAATGCAAAGAGGTAATTAGAAATTCAATGCGGTGAAGAAATTACAAAGTATGACTGCTGAACGCATATAATAAACGCATGACTGATGATTGCAGAGTTTTCTATTCAAAGTATGCGTTGGAAGTTAAGTATTATGCGTTTGAAAAAATACAGCCATAACCACACCTCTAATCTTAACTTGATGAACATAGAGATCGTTTATCGATGAACGCATGCACGAATGACAAATATGCGGTGAAATCAAATAATTTGCATGGAAGCTTGACACCTAATTTCATGCTTATTTAAGTTACACTACTCCTAAAACTGAATTCAAAGAATGAAAAATAAATACTAAAAACAAAGTACGAATAAAAGAAAGAAAGCAAGAGTAAAAGAAAGTGTCCCTAGAAAATTACGCGTGTAGCAATGCAGGGACCTTTCAACGCAAGCTCAGTTATGCTTGCGTGAGTCATTGGAGCCTTTATCGCATTCAGGGTTTAATGCAGAGGAGACAATGAATTGCAGTATGACCTCCCTCAAGTGCGCATACTTGGGATGTGTTGGTCTGGTTTCTAGCTCATATGTTGAAGGCTCTTCTAACAACGACTGGATCTTTGCCGTGGATCTGTTGCTCCGGTCTGATTTCTCAAATACACGATCAGAGAGTAACTTGATTTCTTCCTCTTCACCATCTTCATTCTCTTTGAGGACTTCATCTTTCAACGCTGCATTTGTAGGTCTTGTCTTCTCATTGGTATCTATGATTATTTGATAAGATTGGAAGTGATCAGGATCTTTCAATGCGTTAACCACATTAAATTTTACCTATTGATCACCCACGCGGCTCGTTCATATTCCTTCTTGGACGTCAATCAAGACGCGTCCAAGAGTGGTATCTTTATATATGGACGTAGGTTCTGCCTGCATTGCTTTTTCTCTCCTCTCTATATTTTCCTCTTCTGATTTGGTGGAAGATGATGCTTGATTGACATTATGTATAGTACTCTCCATCGGTTGACTAGTTGTTGGAGCGTTTACGGGTTGCAAGTTTCCTTGCGTCCTCTGATTTTGCGTAACCGTGGGATTATTTTCCCACGTAGCAATGTCATATCTTGACATTGTTCTTTTAAGTTCCTTCTTGGAACTTCATTTTTACCTAGCAATGCTCCTTCTGTTCCATTCTTGAGCTTATCTGCAATTTGACCAAATTGAACTTTTAAATTCCTGATTGCAGTGGCTTGATTTTGGAGCCTTGTTTCAATTTTTATAAATGAATTCTCGTAAAAGAGATTCCATGGAAGACGATGAGGATGATGCGTCTGCTTGCGGATCCCTCTGAAACTGATGATACTAGCCTTGATTCCCTTGGTTGAAACCAGGAGGGTTACCTCTCCGTGGCTGCTGCTCAGCCCTCTGTGTTTGTTGTTGATTTCCACCCCATCCGAGGTTAGGGTGGTTCCTCCAACTCGGATTGTACGTCTCACCGTAGTGGTTGTTTTGAACATCACAGACTGACTGAGGGTTGCAGGGACACATGTCATACAAGTGCCCCACACCACACTACACACAACTTACAGACGCTGTCGGATTCACTGTGTTCATCGCGTTCCTCGCATCAACTGATCCAACTTAATTATTCAAGGCTATCCTCTTCAGCAGAGATGTCATGGTTATCATCTCTGCTGAGAGATTGGTGGCAGCATCAGCTTCAAACATTCCAGCTTGCGTTCGCCTTCTATCGGTAGAGCGGAATCCATATCCGTCGTCCACCCACTCATTATTATTCCACGAAATTCTATCGAGAATATCTTTGGCATGCAAGTATGTCATATGCAATAATCCTTCTGCTTATACAGACAATTCCTCACTAGCTGTTTGAATCAGGTCCAAGCTACGATTGGTCCTTCTTGGATTCTGCCTTGTCCTTCGTCCGAAGGTCCTCTCAATCTTAGGGTCAATATCAAGTTCTAGATTGCTTTCGTCACTTAGATACTGTTTGGAGCTTTTGGCAGAGGAGAAACTCACAATACTCCTTTAACTGAGGAATTCCAATAACAAAAATAATCCAAAAAAGAAAAATAATAAATCAATGAAAAATCCCCAGCAATGGCGCCAAAAAATTGTTGTGCAACAGATCTAAACTACAAAACTTGTTGTTGCGTTTATCTATTATTAAGCTTACTACTATGTGTTCAACATATTATGCATTTAACATGCTTAATATTATGCGTTGGTGATTGATAACTTGTAGAAATACAAGTTATTATAATCAATATTTGAATTAATTAGAGTAACTTTAGAGCTAAACGCATGATTTTGGTAGTTGAATTATGTAAAATGTATCACCATGCGTTGGCACTATTTACAAAAAAAAATACCTGAAAAATTATGAGCTTTTCTGTTCTTAATGCAGGATTAAGAAGAAAGGAAGCACGAATAACCCAAGTACTAGAGACGAAGCTGCTGCGAGAACAAATGGAAACCCATGCGTCGAGACTATGCGTTGAGACCATGCGTTGAGAAAAAGTAGATACAGAAGCCTGGGCAAAAGCTGTCATGTCATTATGCAAAAGGATAACACGTTATCAGATCATGGTAGAACCAATGGGCCGACAATGTGAAAAGTCTATGCAGCGGGGCAGGGAATTTAATGCAAAGGTGTCAGGTCATCGTGAGTTTCAACTTTTCAACGCCTATAAATAGCCCAAAGCTTCTCCAATCGAAGGAAGGAGGGAGAAAAAGGAAAAAAGAGACAGAGAGAAATGAGTTCAAGAAGCGAAAGCTCTACACAAATTCTCCCTCACCATAACCAGTCTCCATTTCTAGCTCTTCTAAGAGAAGGATTCTGAGAACTTTCAGAATCGTCTCCCAGTGAGTGAGAACCTTCACCCTATGAACTTTGTATCAGATAGCAACCATCTCAAGCCTCCATGAAGCAAGACGTTGCTAGTGGCGACTTGATGTCTTCCATTTCAGTTTTATCTCCATTTCTCTCCTTTTTAATAAGAACTTGTTGTTGCAATGTAATGCAGATCTGAAGTGCAAAACTTGTTACTGCATCTATCTATTATTATTAAGCTTCCTATGCGTTTAACATACTATGTGTCTTACTTATGCTTAATGCTATACGTTGGTGATCTGTCAAGTTTTCCTATCCTTTACCCAAGTATAAGCAAAGGAGTAGGTTTTCTCGATGAGTCCGAGGTCGAACACAGGGATTATGTTGATTCTTTATTTAAGTGGATTATATGCGTTGTAGTGGTAACCGGGAATAATTCGAGAGAGGTGTTTGTTTCTGATCTAAAGAAAGCGATAACATGTACACTAAACTAAAATGTGGAAGATGAAAAGGCATGCGACACAGCAAAGTCAGCTAGGTGAATTTAATGAATGGGTAAAAATAGGGTTAGGGTTGGTTAACATCTAACATCAGCAACGCATGGTGATAGTCGATTCATGCTTGCGACTTTTCTCCCAGTTGTTAGCCACTATGCTTTATATGTCTATAATGCATAGAAGAGTGTTAAGTGCCAAGGTTGTTCCTATGTCTAGGCAACACTATTTAGCACTTACCCTCTCGAGCAGTCTGATTATTACTACTTATATCGATTAGCTAGATGGACATAAGCATCGGATTAAAATTACAATTGACAAGATCCAATAGTTACACTAGTTCTTATTTAGATGCTAACGCAACCCTTAACCCATGATAGATTAGTTACTCATGGATTCAAAGTAAAAAGCGAACAATGTAGAGAAATGAGTAGACATGGAAGAAATATAGATTGATAAACGGAATACAACTTTAGATAGCTCAATGTCTTCACACAAATCTATAATCAAACTAGAAAAACAAGATAGAAAGTAGGAAAGGGGCATCAATGTATTGAGTCGCCGAGATGGAAGTGTGAGGTTCTGCTGTGAAGTGGTCAGGTGGAGGGAAGACTCTTCTCTCTCGAGCTATTCGTCTCCGGTATTGTTCTGGAGAGAACTCTGCTGTCACTTAGGAATTCTTCCGAGAATGAACAACCCTTTCTTATCTTGCAGGACTGCCCTTTTATAGATGTTGCGTTCGCAATCAATGACAAATCTGCTTGATTGGTGGTGAAATTGATATCATTAATCCATCTCGCCTAATTGCGTAATTCTCGGGTCAATTTAGATCCACCACTTTAGCCACAGATTATGTATGTCAATCTTCCGACAATCTCTCAAGATTCTAATCTAATTTTCTGCTCCTTCCGTTTTTGGTAATTATGCGTTCATAGAGAAGTTTGGCGGATGTCAACGCGTCATCAGTTGCTTAGGCACAGTCTTGTGTTAAGAGGTAGTCAACTCATTCCTGCGTTGAAACATACATTTTAGGCTCAAAAAGTGGTAAAATTATTATCTTCATAAAAATACAAGAGTAGAACGCGTAGGAAGATTTATTAGTAGAATTTAGCTTAAACTACTGCATGCTTCTCTATTTATTCTCTACTTTTGTAAGAAAAAGGCTATAATAACTTGTATTTCTACAAGTTATCACACCCCAAAACTTAGATAAATGCTTGTCCTCAAGCATAACTTCTATCTAAGAAACTTCAATCATCCCCAAAATTTTATCAATGCATTGACTAGTCTCTCAGAATGCTATACTCAATCAGCTGCCCGTCAGTTATATTACTTCTCTACCTCTATATTCTTTTCTTTAGAACGGGTCTAGTTTGTATGCGGCAAGCTTTCTTTTCAAAATCCTTTACTCATTATTCACAAAATTTTTGTTTCTTCTTTTAACATTAAGTCTGAAAAGATGAAGATATAAAGTTCTTTTTCTTTCATTTGTTTTATTGTTTAAAACCATGCGTCGAGTAGGGTTACCCACCTTCGTTCTGACATACCAACTATGGGGTGCATGGAGGCAGCCAACTACGAGCAAGTGCCCTTCTCGACTAAACTCTTATCTAAGTTCGGTTTCCTCACTAGACATTGGAGTTTGTTATTTTATCTATGTGTTGCTGATTACGATTACCCACATGAAGGCAGCCAACTATGGGCAGGTGTCGTTTTCAACTATGTCTATGCAAGCTAATGATATGCATTAATCAGGATGTAACATACTTCATATTGCTTAACAAAAACTAACTCTAACAAACGAATGTAGTAAGCATGACTGTCTAGCTTGAGCGAGTAGATGGTTAATCTTTAGCATTTATCAAGACTAGATGAGCTGCAAAGATGTAGTTCATCCTTTCCCAATGCAAACTTACCATGCGTCTTAGAGATAAGATTAATGTGACGTCGAAACATCGAGAGATGGATTCACAAACTCTGTTTGTAGGTATGTACTTATACTTAGATAGGCTTAAGTAATAACTAGCTCATATGTCAACTCTACTTTTATCTTATGGTTCCATTCATTCTCAACGCATGCTATCTGACACTAAATGACATTTGACTAACCATTGCCGCATCCACCTCATTATTAGTTGTAGGAAATTTTATTCATTTTTTATGTATAGTTTTAGATACATATAATCAACTCATGCATTATACATGTATAGTTCACCGCATACTCATGCATCTATTCTCAATGCCTAGTTATTACAAATCCCTGCGTTCGACCTTGGACTCACCAGGAAATCTATGAGAGCTTATACTTGGGCTTTTATAGGAAAACTTGCTTAATCATGATCATACTTGAGTAATTCTCGACGCATCTTTGTAAGGAAATTTTCATATCTATTTTTGTGCAACAAGCTAAGAAACTCAATCTAAATCAAAAATAGAAATCCAGCAACAAGTTTTTGGCACAACAGTGATCTGTCAAGTTTTCCTATCCTTTACCCAAGTATAAGCAAAGAATGAGGTTTTCTCGGTGAGTCCGAAGTCGATCACAGGGACAATGCAGATTCTAAAATTCGTTGGATTATTTGAGTTGGGGTGGGAACCAAAAATATTTAACATGGGATGCGTTTAACTAAAGAAAGCGATAACAAATACACTAGATTAAAAGGTGGTGGATGGTAAGGTATGTGACACAACAAGGTCAGCTAAGTGGATTAAATGAATGGATAAAAACAGAGTTCGGGTTGGTTAGCATCTAAAATCAGAAATGCAAAGTGATAGTCTATTCATACTTGCTACTCTTCTCCTGGTTGTTAGTCGCTATGCGTTATATGTCTATCCCGCATAGGAGAGTGTTAAGTAGCAAGGTTATTCCTATGTCTAGGTAACACTTCTTAGCCTTGTCAATTGAGTTCCACAATCACTTACTCTCTCGAGCAGTCAGATTATTACTACTTATATTGATTAGCTAGATGGACATAAGCATCAGATTAAGATTACAACTGACAATATGCAATTGTTACACTATGGTTCTTATTTAGATGCTAACGCAACCTGTGACCCTTGAAAGATTAGCTACTCGTGGATTCAAAGTAATAAGCGAAAAGTTTAGAGAAATGGATAGACATGGAAGAATTGTAGATTAATGAACGAAATACAATCTTAGTTAGTTCAATGCCTTGATAACAAATCTAAAATCAAAGCTAGAAAAAGATAGAAAGCAGGAAGGCGTTTCAAATGTCTTGAGTCACCAGAATGGAAGCGTGAGATCTGCTGTGAAAATCCTTAGCTGTGTGGAGTAATCTAAACACATCAGATTTTATCATCTCTCTATGTGCACATAGGAATTATAATCTAGGCTGCCCATATGCCTTCTCACCGTACTTCAGCATTGGGGTCCCATAACAAACTTTCACCAAGTCCCTCGGCATTGGGGACTGTCAATCAACCCAGATGCCTTCTCTTGGTTCCTTGGTATAGCAAATCTGGGCTGCCTATATGCCTTCTCACCGTACTTCAGCATTGGGGTCCCATTTTCACAAACATTTATAAAAAACATATGGCATTATATAAATTCACGAGTTTTTAACATTTCAAATCTTCACAATTCTATTTACAAGCTTTAATGTTTTTCATAAAATCATATATTAACAAACAGCATGCTTTTCATAAAGCTCGTTAAACAACCAGCATGCCTCAAATGATTTTCAATATAAAACACATAATATGCATGTTAAAACTTGTGAAAGCATAATCACATAATCATGTTTGAATATAATCTTTCAACCATGAAACTTTGTTTAAGATAAACACATTTTAAATACAAGTGTCACTCACAACTTATCCTGGGCCTTTAACGGGTTATACACCTTTCTTAGCTCTTCTCGACCTATAATAATACATTTCCCTTCATTAGATTTCCTTCTGATTCCCTTTAACATAACCAATAAGCTTTACACATTTACACTTAATCAATGGTTCACCACCGAGACCAAGTCCATCAAAGTAATCAATAATGAACAAGACTTAAGCAACTAGCGACACTTACTAGCGAAACTGAGCAACAAACGCAACCATACTAGCGATACTATGAACTAGTGAGAGTTTGTGAGACGCAAAGCCTCAGCAACACCAGCGACACTTGTCTTACTGCTTCCTCTAGCGTTACCCGTCTCCTATAGCTGCTGTCTTGTCTTCTATTTGTTAGAAATCGTATTTCCAACTTGAATTAGGACTTCTTCCCTTCTACAAACTTGTAAAGAAATGTGTTTTCTAGCTTACCTCAAAATTTTTAAAGCTTAGATCCTCTTCATTCAACAGATATCTCCAAATTACTTCGCGCTGCTTTAAATCACTTGAAAAATCCGTATCAGTCACTTTCACCTAAAATTTAACATATTTCTCTTCAAATTCAGCTCAATCATCCTTTATAAGACTTGTTAATAATTGAGTTAACTGGGTTGCTTGCGTTCCTGCGTTGAAGGGTTGCCAACGCATCCACAGGTTGCTTGCGTTCTTGCGTTAAAGCATGCGTTTTAAGCTAAAAAAGCTTCAAAACAATTATCTTCATCAATTTACAAAAGTAGAATGCATAGAAAGTTTTATCAATAGAATTTAACCCCTACTACCACATGATTATCTATTTAAACTCTATTTTTCTACGAGAAAGACAATAATAACTTGTATTTCTACAAGTTATCATGCCCCCTCTGATTACCTTAGAGCAATTTGTAGTTTAAATGAGAAATACTCGCCTCCTTGTGGATTCGATCTATACTACCACTATCGTAAGCCAAATAGGAACAAAAATCGTTTGGTAGTTAAGCCCTTCGACAAGTCTTGGCTAACAAATTTACGTTGTTGCCAAGGAGACAACATATTTCTTTTTTTTCTTTTTTCTTTTTCTAAAGACTCAAAGGACTCGATGTAAGGCCCGTACTTGTTATTAAGAGAAAGTAAGTAAAAAGAGATTATGGGCCAAGTAAGTAAAGAAAATTTGCTAAGTTGGGGGAGAGTGAAAATGGTTAAGTGTTGGCCATGTGATGAGTGACCATGCGTTGAGGGATATTTGAGATTGACAAGAGTTGCCGCTGATATGCATGTGTTGAAGAGGGCAGCTCGGCGGGGAGAAAGATGTGAAGGGAGAAGGGTGCCATATGCGTTAATAGAGGTATGCGTTGAAGGCTACTATGTGGTAGAAGTTGGCATCGCTATGCTTTGAGATGGGCTATGCGTTGAAGAATAGTATGCGTCGGACATAGAGAAGTGGCCGAGAGGGCCATGCGGTAATCAGCTATCCTGCGTGAAGCAATCAGTGGCATAGTAAGTGGAGACTATGCGTTGCCGAAGCCATGCATGGAAGGTGGCGCTGACTAATTCTAGAAGGAGGATGAAGTTAGAGCTGGTAAGTCAGTGATTTATATTGACATATAAAGGAGTGCATCGAATAATTAAGCCTTTTGGATACATTTTTGAACTCAGATTAACTCTATTTCACAGACAAACAACGAGGAGAGGTAGAAGAAAGTACTTGAATAGAATTTGAGTAGAAATCAGATCAGTTTTGTGATGATTTTGAAGCTGGAACTAGTGAATCGAGGGCGTCGAAGCAAGAATTGAAATTTCGAGGTAAGTAAGTTGAATAGATTCTTAGCAACTTCCGTGAAGGATGTGTAAGCTAAAACCGAGCGAAAATGTGTTAATCTCCAAGAAGAAGTAAGCGGAGTTAAACTGCTAGGCAAAGCAAGACAGCTGAGGTTATTTGGGAATAATTCTCAAATGAAGATGAATCATGGCCTGAAATTTTGAGGTAAATTAGAGAACTCATTACCTTACAAGATTATAAAAGAAAGGAAGTTTTGATTTTGGCTGTAATATGGTTTTTAGCAGGATAAAGGAAGAAGTTTGAAGAGAAGGAAGGAAACTGTGGTATCAAGTGTCTCTAAACAGTGATATTGCTAAGGAGCGGGAGAGTGAGCAGCGGAACGGGTGTCGATGATAAACGCAAAGGGCTTTGCGTTTCACAATTCTCGCTAAAGTCTCGCTAGGTATCGCTCCTTAAGATGATATCGCTAGTTTAATTCACTCCAGTTTCGCTAGTGTAACACCCAGTAATGTGAATCTCGCTGGTAGTCTCGCTAGTAACATAGAGTATCACTAGTTATTAATATGCATACCTATGATTTTGAAAAAGAGTCCAAAGGAAACCTAATATAAGAAATGTATTTTACAGGCCAAGAAGAGCTTAGGAAAGCATACAATCCGCTCGGGGCCTAAGACAAACTGTGAGTGACTCTTAAATTGTCGAAAGACTATCGTATTAATGTACAAGTGGAAGAGAATATATAATAGGTGAATTCCTATATGTATGCTATTTAAATGCAAACCATGGCCGAAGGACCTTGTGTGAAGGCCTATGGAGATATATGATACATAGTGCTGAGGGACCATGAGTAAAGACACTAGTGAGTTTGACTGAGATAGTTTCTAATGCCAAGAGACCTCGTTAGAAGGCATATAGAAACCAGTATATGATGGCTCAGTGCTGAGGGACCTTGAGTAAAGGCACTTGAGTAGTGACTTAATATTGAGATTTCGTGCTGAGGGACAATATGAGAAAGCACTTGGAAGTTGAAACGCCAAGGGACTAAATGTGAAGGCGTATGAATATATGAATACTAGCAGTCGAAGTATGAGATTAAGAGCATTGAGCTTTGCTCCGCCACTCATTAGATAAATGTTTATATTTCCTTGTTAAATGTCATGAGTGGCCTAGTAAGTTGTATTAATAAGCTATATAGGAGTTTTATGATCAGCATGAATTCGAGGATTAAATTGAAACTGATAATTTAGTCACTCACTGAGCATAAGCTCATGCCTTTTGTTTATTATTGTTTGTTTCAGGTAGCGAGTGTGTCCGGGACGCCTAGCCTACAGAAGATCCTCTTCTGGGCTGACTTGGCTTTAGTACTCTGGAATAGTTGTAAATACCCAATCTAAGCACATATTTCATTGTATATGAGCACTGTGGCATAACGAGTGTGGGGTTTAGTAACATATGCCTAACAAATACACCTGTATGATAAATTCGAGTGCTGAGGAACCTTATGTATGACTTATGATTACCTTAGAATGTTCTCATCAGTATAGAAGTTTGTACATTTGATTAGGTTTTCAACTATGCTTCAGTATACAAGATAACGCATATATGTATAGGTTGCACCTACTCCTGGGTTAAGGGGGTAATCTGGGAGGGGGTGTGACACTCTAGACTTTTGCATTTTGCAGAAATATCCACAGGAGGAAGGAAACTTCAAAGGGAGGCAAGAGCACGAACGGTCCAGAATGACCCAACTCATGTTTAAGACATGCAAACTCAACAAGAAAAATTGGAAGGAGATAAAAGAAGAAGTTGAGATTGTTGAACCACCTGAGTGCACCCTCAATGATTTGGGCATCATCTATTACGGGTGAACAACCATTATGTCAATTGACAACAAATTAAATACCAAATTAAATAGAACTAATATTACCAGCATCATTTCAACATTTTGAAAATAGAACAAATTAACTAACATACTTTATATTTGGTATATCAATTGACACAGTTAGTACAATTAAGATATACCATCAAAATCGAAAAACTAACCGAATGAAAACAACTCCAAAATGAAACAGAAAACAACAATGACAACTTTCATAATGGTGAGAAAATAGCTTGTGTTTGATGTAAAATTACATAAAAAGATGTTTTATGCTACCCAAGGCAAATCACCTACTGCATCTACCTATGTTCAAATCGACGCAATAGCAAGTAATATTGAGGATCCCACATTATAAAAATCAAGAGACTTCACACTCGTAATAATATAGATGGGCTAATTGATTTTTATATGGAACCCCATATTATCTAAGATTGATTTGCAAGGACTTTATGGAATGTAATAATGCTATTCTTTTGGTTACGTGATTCTATTCAATGCGATGTAGAGGGGCAACCAATAAAATCTACTGTGGTGTTTGTTTTGATGCTGTAATCAAACATGCGCTGGAAATTAAAAATAAATAAAAATAAATAACTGACGAAAATGTATGAGGTGTGCAACATGCAGTTGAATGATATTGGCTGTTGTACTTTAATGTAATAGGAGCGCATACTTGACTATTTGGTATATGAATTATACAAGAGATTCGTTGTGCTAATGTCACGTGGTTATGGATTATTCTTTTCCTTAAAAGAACCGCACAGTCATATGTATGTATGTATAAATGCTACAAACAAAATATTATCTAAATTTTTAGTCAAATTAAGAATGATTACACGTATTTAAAAACAAATTTTTTAGTTTTCAAAATTTGATATGCATTTTTTTTGACATTACTAGAAAGTAGATACGAAATCAAAACTTCTGGATAGCATATAAGTTTAATTTTTAAAAATTGAATGAAACTTAATTTTTAGAACTCGATTTTGTTTTCGAAATTTTATGTAGAGCTAAAATGTGGTCTTTAGAAATGGAAAAACCGTAACAAAAACTTATAGGGAAACTTGGATAATTATATAAAAAAAAATAGACAATTATCAAAAACGGTTGATTTTCAAATTTGGGCTTGAATTTTGTAAACAAATTTGTAACGTAATTAAGATTACAACAAACAAATTCACAAGTGGAGGTTATATTTTATAAGGTTGATTTGTAATTTAACACTTCAAGAAAAAAAATAAAAATAATAAAAAAAAAAAAAAGAAACTAACACTAGACCTTTGTTCAAATTTAATACATTCTTCATTGAAATTGAAAGTTTCATGTCAATAAATATTAGTGAACCTTGCCAAATTTTAATGCAAGCATTGAAACCTTCTAAATAACAATAATTCATTCTTAAAAAATGTTAATAAAGAGTGAAACTCTCAATTGATAACTTTATATGTAAAAAGTGAAATTCAGATGATGCTTGACATAATGTTTTTTAGTACAAGATGTTTGACATAATGTTAGAGGATCAATTACTAATACTAATTAAATATAGTTTTCAATTACATCACAAAACGTTATAGTTTAAACTATATTTAAGTTCTTAACTCAATATGCATGTGGGAGTTTCTTTTATGAAAATAATTAATCTCTAACGTTTCTCATCTTTATGGCATAACACCATATATCTCTTATAATTTCACCTATATATTACACCAAACATTGAGCACTCGTCTTCAACTTAGCAACAAAACTTAAAAAGAAACTTCTTCCAAAGTTTTGGAGAATATGGTGAAAAATAATCTCAAACATTTCATGAGATTCCTCTGGATATTTTCAATTGTGATGGTACAGACGTGCTTTGCTATTCCATTTGAGCAATGGACAGTTCAAGTAGTTAACAACATGAAAAGTGGTCAACCTTTGTTTCTTCATTGTAAGTCGAAAGATGACGATTTGGGAGTTCATAAGTTACGAGCTGGACAACAATTTTCATGGAAATTTAGAGAGAATATTGTGCAATCCACATTGTTTTGGTGTTACATGCGTAGCAATCATGGCCATATTGCTGGGGAAGTATTTTGGACAAATACTATTTACGCATGGCTTTCTTATAGATGTGGTAACCAAACTTGTGTTTGGTCCGTTAGAGATGATGGACTCTATTTGAAAGATGCTACTCAAAATAAATTTCAAGCGATGAGGCTATGGACGCCAGGCCCCTAGAGTTTGATCTCAATGGAGTATTACTAATTATCCATCTATTTCCATTACTGTTGTGCAATTACATTAATTAAAGATATCTATATATATTGAGTTATTTTTGTTCACATGTGTGTAATTTAATAGTTATATATATCCCAATAAATGTACACTATTTGTGAACATTCTTAATTGTATTCCATTTGAATCTAATTTTATCCGAAAAGGGTCGGTTGATTGGAAGTTTTATGGATGTGAACTATCACACAAAACAAACAAAATTTATGTTTGTTTGCATAATTTTCAATGCATTCTCTGAGAATAACTTGAGTAATTTAAAGAATAATGTAATTTTAAAAAATAATGAGAAAAATAGGGTGGTTTAGAAACTAATGACAAAAATAGGGTGGTTTGGAAACATATTTGTAAAATGGGGTAGTGAAATTGTGTACCAAGTACACGATTTCAATTAACTTGTTGGTTGGACAGCTGACGGGGAGGTAAATCGTGGACTCGGTCCACGACTTCCGTCAGAATTCGTGAGAGCGAGAGCAAGACTAGGCAGCTAACAGAGACAAACCTCGTGGTGAAAGGTCCAAACTCGTTCGGTTTTTTTTTCCCTTTTTTTGGTTTATAAATAACTTAATTAATTAATTGCCCACTTAAATGAAAATTTGCTTCTTACTTGTGTTCTTATTCAATTATTGTATTGTATTAGTTTCATTGATTCTTAATTTTTAAAAATGTAATGGAAAATCATTAATTCATTTAATTAAAGATAAAAGTTAATACAAATCAGAAAATTTAAAATACAAATCAGGTGCCACATGGTGGTTTTCTTCGCGCACGTTGTCCACGACGAGGCACAGGCACTTCAAAATGGTGCTGATGGTGAATTATATCGTCGATATCCTGTTGGGTGACGACATATGGAAATTCATCGTGTGCATAATATTCCTGTTGATGGCCAGAACTGGATGCAATGTCTGGTTGTAATATGTGAGGTTCCTAGTCATCGGGTTGCTCTGGAACACCTTCGTCATGTTGTCTTTGTCGTCTACAACGAATACGTTTTCGATCAGTGTTAGCAACATTGAGCATCCTTGTATGTTGAATGATATCTTCAACATTTACCATGTTTTGCTCACACATTGAACTCAACTTTGATAAATTGTGTTGTAAGGAGTAATTGTGCACATCGTGGACAAAATTATTCTGTACGATAAAAAAAAATATATAAGTATAAAAAAATATTCTTAGCATGTAATTGAAAAACACTACATAATAAGATGCTTACCATGCAGTAATAGTAGGCATCGTCAGGTGTGATAAATCTTTTTGTGATGGAGTCATACCAGGATAAGTAACTATTAGACACATCCGACTCATTTATTATTTCTCCTTGTGCACAGCGGTCATGACGTGCACGCCAAAATGATATATACTCTGCATGAATTTGACGCCAATTTTGGTCGTGTTTACCTCTTAAATCGATTTGGTGTAGTTGAGGGAGTGTATTACACAACGTCGGTAGCGTTTGCCGCATACCGAATTGTCTCAACGCTCAATCTAGTTGATGCCACTCTACGATATGAAAGCATATAAGTGGGCTAACCGTCAACCAAATGTCTTGTCCATCATGACAATAATCAGGCAACAACGACATAATATGTGGTGTATATGGTGTCCAATTGATCTGAAACCAAGTGCAAGAATAATTAGAACCTAAAAATATTTGTAATATTCAGTTGTATATGCAACATATATATTATTACCTGATTTTGCATCAAACGGTCAAATATTGAATGATATACCAGCAACATGTTTGTTGATTTTTCAAATGCAGCTAATACACCGCTCCATTTATCACATGGATATAAAACAAGTGAAATACTTTACTAATTGTATAAAAAAATTATATATACAAAAAAAAAAAAATACTTGCACTGAGTGAACGTCCCATAAAATGTTCTGGAGGTTGTAATTGGACTTGTGGTGCAACTATGTTAAATCAATCATGCCCATACTTGAAGTAGTATCAGTGGGCCTACTATATCTAAAGCTTGTGCATGACTAGCTCGACCTAATTCTCTGTACAGCCATGCAAGACAAACACCACCGCACAAATAATTATCAGCTTGCTCAAAACTGGCTAGTAGTGAGAGGAACATTAAGTGCACCAGCATGTTGGACTTATTTGCAAACGGAAAGCCTCCGATAAGCTGCATGGTATATGCTCATGCATATCTCTGTATACTGACTTCATGGCATCAGGAGACAATTCTGTAAACTGAGAGGCTAACCACGAGAGACTTAACCTTGAGCCTTTTAAGTCAAGTGGTTGAACGGCTAAAAAATCTTCAGAAATATGTTTCCAATCATGTTGCAACGATGCAGTAACAGGTTCTCCATCCACTGGTAGTCTAAATTGAACTGCAATGTCCTGCAGCGTAATGGTGCATTCCCCACCAGGCATATGAAATGTGTGGGTCTCCGGTCTCCAGCGTTCTACTAAAGCAGTAATGAGATGCCAGTGTAACTGTACGAATCCAATTTGTGCAACCCCAATAAAACCAGCCTGTTGTAGATAAGGCACTATACGTTCATCGAACGGTATAGTATGCTGAGAAATTGCCTCTCTTCTCCAACAACATAACACCACGGTGGATGCATTATCCCATACTGTATGTGATCGGTGAGTATTTTGAAGATATAGTTGAACAGGGTTAAATGGACCAAGATCCATATTCAACACTGTTAAAATAAACCAAATATATTACAATGTTAAATAAACCAAATATATTACAATATTAAATAAACCAAATATATTACAATATTAAATAAACCAAATACATTACAATGTTAAATAAATCAAATACATTACAATCTTAAATAAACCAAATACATTACAATGTTAAATAAATCAAATACATTACATTGTTACATTATTCGAACCACTACATTACATTGTTACATTATAAGAACTATTACGTTACAGTGTTAATATTACATTATACAAAACTAGGTATCTTGCTAAACTATGAATGACTTAAAGATGAAGCACCTAAATTATGGAGTGGGCAAGTACGCTTATTATGCCCTGATCCCTTGCATATTCCACATCGAACTTTTGTGTCTGCCTCGCGCTAATCCATCTCATTATGAATTCACAAAGTTTTGGGTCTACCATGCTCTCTTAATCAGTTTGCGTTAGGATGCACTTCCGTAAATGATAACTCTGACCAATAGTCAGGGTGTTGTATTGATGGAAGCGACATTCATAGCATAACTTTAAATGAGACAATTTATAGCATTCATCAATCAAATGCACGAATGACAAATGCATGTAATTACAAATTGCAATTACATGGGAGCATGGAATCTTGAACGACTGCCACTTGTTACAAGAACAAGTCCCCTCTTTCAGCACACTACTTGTATGTTTTGGCCTTTGTAGGGAGAAACCATACTGATGCTAGTTCGAACTTCAAAACTTTGTGTTTCCCTGTCAACTGACTTCACTGTATGTGCAGATGCTCGTTTCTCCCACCTTTTAAGCTTTCTCATGGCATATTCTGTGTACATGTCCCCACGATCGAGTGCTTCACTTATTTCTTGTCTACAGCGTTCAAAGTATAAGATTGTACGATAGAATGTCAGCCTAACAATCGATGTGATCGGTAACATTCTAGCTCCTTTGAATACCCCATTCAAACATTCAGCTGCATTGGTTGTCATCCACCCAAAGCGACACCCATTATCGTGTGATTGTGTCTATTTATTCAAATTGATATCAGAAAAATATTCAAGACATTCAGGGTTCAATTTCTATAACTCTTTCATGTTTCAAATGAACTTACATTTTTGGTGTTGATTTCCAGCCCTAAACACCATATCTTTAAGTTGCTTTGATTTGTATTTGGAATTGAAATTACTCTTAACATGACATAGACAATAAAGATGATATGCTTTAGGTTCAGCCCAACCAATTTCCTCATTGTTAATTGCTGCAATGATCCCTCTGTGTCTATCCAAAATTAAGCAAATCCCTTCCTAGTCAGTAACATACTCGCGCAATGTCCACAAAAACCATGACCAACTAGATGTATTTTCCCCTTCAACAATAGCAAATGCAAGAGGAAAATATATACCCGTTCGAGTTAATAGACAAAGCAGTGAGCAATTTCCCTTTATACTTGTCGTAAAGATGGGTTCCATCTATTTGAATTAATGGCCTACAGTATTTAAACCTTTCAATTGCAGGACCGAATGCCCAAAAGACTCGACAAAATATAGTCTTACCAGGCACATCAGATGGGAGAAAATGCCAATCTACTCGTGTACTAGGATTGTAGTGCACAGCAGCACTCAACCAATATGGAAGTTCTGGATACGATTTCTCCCAATCACCAAAGACTGCAACCAAAGCTTTTTCCTTAGCTTCCCACACACATTTATATTTGACGTTATATCCGTACTGTTTTTTTAGTACTTCTTGTAGTACCGCCACAGGCACACTAGGATCAGCTCGAACTAAATTTTGAATTTCAATGCTCATAAAATTAGAATCAAGTTATGAATTATCTTGTGCCAATTATGTGTATAAACAAGTATGATTCTGTCCAAGTCTAGTAATTTCAAATATCCCATGAGTTTTGCACCGACAAGCACGCAACCTCCACCTACAACCTTCATCCCATTGTTTGTGTCGCACATACCAAATATCTTGGTTCGATTCTACCACAAACATTTGGTAGTGTTCAATCACACAATATTTTTTTACTGCCATTTGTAGGTCTTCTTTCGTATCAAATAACATTTCTTTTTGTATTATACTAGAGTTATCTGTACATTTTTCCCTTTCCTCCAAGGTTGATCCTTGTTCACAAACTGAATCAGTAATTTCTCATTCTATCTGTGTAAATATCTCCGACTGAACCAACTCATTTTCATTTTCTATATTTCCTTCTTCTCCAAACAATTCATCAATTTCTACATCAATGTCACTATCCCCACAATTTCCAACTTCAATAAAAACTAAATCGTTTGGACGAAATGACATATTTAAATTCGTTTACAATTGAAAAGGTTAAAAAGAAAAATTAGTCTAAATCTACCCAAAATTATAAAACTCGTGGACCTGGTCCACAAGTTTACTACCCAACATAACTAATTTTCCACCACATTATTTGCCAATAATTATTCCTACAACAATAAACGCCGAATAACAATCAAAACTAAAAGCTAAATTTTTTAAATTATAAACAAAATAAACTATTTGATAAAAACAACGTCTACATATACAAATTTATTCTATTTGGTAAAAACGTCTACATATACAAATTTATTCATGCATGCAAAACAAAACTTACAATCTATGCATATTTATCATATAACTAGTGCATATTTATAAGATAATTAGAAAGAAAAACGTATATACATACCTATATGGTGGTGACAGCAGGCGGCTGAACGAATATAATATGTTAGAATTAACAAAGAAAGAGTGATGAGATGGTCGAAAAATCGATATCTATTTACATACCTATATGACAGTGACAATGTCGACAAAAAAGTGCAAGATGATCGGAGAATGAAGAGACGAAAAGATTTCTGGCGGAGAGAGAGAAAATGGGCGACGGATGGAGAGAGGGAGGCGGAGAGAAAGGAGAGAAAAGAGAAATGGGTGAGAAAAGAAGTGGCCGACGAGGGTTAAAAAGAGGGAGACTCATGGACCCCATCCACGAGTCCGGTCAAAGCTGCAGTCTGTGTGGCAGAGGAATCGTGTACCTGGTACACGATTTCAATGGCAATCGTGGACCGGGTCCACGATTCCACAACCCTATTTTTTGGTATTTGTTCCCCCATCCTATTTTTGGAATTATTTATTAAAAAACATTATTTAAAAATAAATTCCTAGAGTCCACTAGACATCATATATTTTTCTCTTTACAAGGTTTCTTTTTAATGTAGGTTAGAAATTATTTTTAGTCTGCAAATTTTCATAAAACTACTAATAATATAGTCTTTGAACTTTGGTTTGTAATGATTTAACCCCTGAACTTTCAATCTTATAACAATTTAGTCCATGAACTTTATTAATAACAATTTAGTTCTTAAACTTTAATATTTATAACAATTTAGTTCCTATTTTAGAAATTAGTGTTAAAATTTAATGAGACTTCTTGCATTAATAAATGGGTAACTAATTAGGGAGACTTAATATCTTTCATAAAATACATAGTCTACGTCATAAAATAATAAGATTTGACATCTAATTTTGATATTTTGTTTTACGTTAGGGACTAAATTGTTAAAATTTTGAAATATAAGGACTAAGTTGGTAGATACTAAAGTTTAGGGATTAAATTGTTACAAAATTAAAAGTACGAGGACTAAATCGTTACAAACCAAACTTTAGGTACTAAATTGTTATTTTCATGAAAGTTGAAAGAACAAGAGTGTTTATGAATGTAAAATTTAAAATTCAAAAAAGTTTTCTATATGCCCCATTTTGTTCATTTATTTTCCATTTAAATCTGAATTTTGCTCTAAATGTATATTGTAGAGCACCGAACTTGACAGTGCAATTGGTAAAGGGATTGTATTCTCAAATTTTAAGAGCTTGTTTATTTTACGGGTCTTTTCATGAAATTTCATACGAATATTTAATATTCTTGTTTGTTTCACAAGATTTAACCTTTTCAAACCAAAATTTTAAATATATGGGTTTTTAATACTTTGCATAATAGTGGAATTTTTATATGGGGAGACCAAAAAAAAAAAAAAAAACTAATACATTTACGCTTCATATTTTCTATTATTTTAAATATTTAATATTAATTATTAATACTTTGATTAATTTATAGGAACATTATTATAAATATAAAAAATATCAAATTATTTAGAAATATAGAAAAATTTCACTGTCTATCCTTGATTTTTTATATATATTTTTGTAAACAATTTGGCTCATTTTGCTATATTAGAAAATAGCCTTAATTTATATTAATTTAATTTTATTTAGTAATTAATTTAAATAACTTAATTATGTTTAATATAAAAATATTATTTTATATTTATTTTAAATGTATTAAATAATTGATTAGTCGGGTTATTTTCAAATATAGCAAAATGAGCCAAACTATTTACAATTATAGAAAAATTTCTCTGTCTATCAACGATAAACGACGATAGACTTCTATCACCGAGAGCAATAGAAGTCTATCACGCACATTGTCAGAATAAACTTGAAGTGAATCATCCCAAAGATAAAATCTTACCTCATCCACGAATGATTTCTTTTTTTCTTTTTTTTTTTTTTTTTT